>KB672979.1:10110500-10163930 GCA_000349145.1 Anopheles dirus
ACTAAAATGTAATTAAAACCACATTCAATAGTGATTTGTATGAATTACTTGTACGATTTTTTATCACATTTTCTCCGGTTTAGTATCGGAAATATGATTAGAAAAGAAAAAAATGTATTGTGATGATCTTAATTTTAAGAATTTTGATCATTATCTACAGAAGATGGAACAATTAAACCCGCTAGAGTTTTAATTAGAAACATATGAAGATTATCAAGTATACTTTCGTTAAAATTTTCGCGTCATTACCAAGATTTTGTAGATTGTATCGATAAGTTGCAGACCAACGAAAAAAGAACAAGTCTGTCACTATAACAAACAAACAATTACACAGATCGCGGCTAAATTTCGACACGTTTTCCCAGCAAATTCACACCGATTGTGCCGATAACAACCACAAACAAAGCGCCCAAACCGCGTCCCATATGCTGCCCGCTCCAAAACCGGTCCACAGCGCTATCTAATTCACGGCTAATTATTATCATTACCTCGCGCGTAACATACCCGGCCAGGAAACAGCGCACCGCGCGGTACCAGCATCATTGTTGTGGTGCCCATTTGTCCGCAGGAAACGGCACAAGCAACGGCAGCCCTCTCGCCCGCTCGCGTCCCCTTCCCTACGGGGTTACCACGGCCCCGTTTCGCGCCATTCTTGCCTCAGAATGCGTTCTACCTGCGTGGCCGAATGCGTGTCTCTAGGCGAGCAGCCGTCGATGGCGACATCGGTGTTTGGTGTTGAGGGTTTTTTGCTCTCTCTCTCTCTCTCTCTCTCTTTTAATTGCGTCTACCGTACGCAATGCCGCGTGTTCTGATCGCAAGAATGGTGTCTTTCTTGGGGTCCCTCGAACGTTCGTCGCCTTGCCTTGCGCTCAAGTCTCGATCTGGCGCAATCGGGTGGCCGGTTTAGCCAGCGCCAGCGAAGGGTGGAAATTGCGCGCGGAAAAGGGCAAAAATGGAGGCAAGGCCACGGCACGAGCCGCACGGTGGCGATCCGGTGGCGATGATTTAGTAATCGAACTGCGTGTGTTTGTATGATACGCGTGCAGATATCGTCCATCTGCCACCGAGCGCTGTGAGTGAGAACACTCGAGGGGTTCCCTTTTAAGGGTGGCTCACCCGTGAAACCGCGGTGAGCGTTGGAACTGGTTTCCCGTGCAGTACCTTTGCCGTGTGCGCGCCACACGTGGAGCTTTGTTGGCAAAATGTGCCACTAACGACGTGGTAGTAGCTCCCCACGCCACTTTGCATAATCCATCCTCGGCTCCATCCTCGACGCCAGCCCTGAAATTGCTCGGGCCAACCCTAGCCGCCTGGTCGAGCAAGAGCAGAATGGTTTAATTATCCTACTTTCCTGCCGGCACAATTGCTACCCCGGCTGGAACAGGTTTACCGTGCGTCGAGATCTTTCTCTGCCGGCGGTGTGCTCTCTGCCCTAGAACCACGGCACAAATAAAGCCACCGTGTGTCCGAAACTTTTACTTCCTGGAGCGCGCGAGCGCGAACTTGCACGCGAACCGAACCGGGCCAAGGATCGTTTGGAAATGGGCGACTTTTTCAAGGTCTCGTAGGTGTGATGTTTGCCAATGTCGATCGAGCGGCTATTAGTAGCTTCGAACTCGTGTCGAAAACCGATCGGTCGTAATACGGCGCAGCATCTGCGGCACGCTAAACCCGGCACCAAAACTCCCGGGAGCCCGCCATCTGGTGCAATCCGCTTTATTTACTTTGTTTTCGGAGGTCATTCGCTGGCTGGTGCCGCTCACGGATGGCGCAAATGTGTCTACCTCTTTCGCTCGCAATTGATCGTGCTCTCTTCCGATCCGGGCACCACCGGCAGCAGTTGCACACGGCACGATCGTTATCGTCCCAGCACGCGGCCGTTATGCTTTCGCTATGCTACCGTGCGCGGCCAATGTTGCAACGGCCATAACGCCGTGAGACAAAGGCGCGTTCACATCGTATCCCCACACACACACACACACACACACACACACACACACACGGAGCGTTGGACATGCCTCGACAGCAGTCCGGCGTGTGAGGTAACGAAGTAGTCCATCACGGTTGCAGATTCTATCAATCCTTCATTCATCATCGCCCATTGGCTCACCGCGCTCAGGCACTGGGGCGACGACCTTGGCAAATATTTCCAACCGCACCACGCCGCCGGTGCAATAAGCGGCCGGCCTTCTCTGTGCCGACCCTTTCGCGAACGGAAACCGAAGCCTTCGTAATCGGCACAAAGATATGGGTATGAACGGACACGGTTTTGTGCCGGATGTGCGTCTTGAAATCGGACCGATTGTTCCACGTCATGCTGTGATTGCAATACACTCCTTGGAAATCCCCGACAGACTCAATTCGTCAATTAGGGTAATCTTTTCAATGAATGTTGCCTTATTTATTTTAATTGCAACATACCGTTTTCGTGTATGTTGAATATTCAAGAATGCCTTCAGCTGTGACCGGAATGTTGACACGCCTAAAGTTATGCACGCCGCCTAGCAGTCGTTCAGTTTTAACGAGCATTTTGCGCTCTCTCTCTCTCTCTCTTTCTTTCTGTTCCCCCACACGCGCAGCGTCATACATTCTGCCCTGTCGACGAAATGATCCGGAGATCAACAAGTGCATCCGGAACTCGCTGAACTTCGTCAAACCGTACGTTGGCCGCGGTCTGCCGGAGCTGAAGACGCCACCGCTGGAGCCGCTGCGCATCGAGGAGCTCGCCATGGAGAACAATGCCGGCGCGGTGCGGATAAAGGCACTGTTCACGGACATTGTGGCCCAGGGTGCCGGCAACTACACGATCAAGGAGGTGCGCAGCGACCTGAAGAAGCTGCGCATCGATATGAGCATTGCGATTCCGCGGGTCGAGTCGCGCGGCAAGTACGAGGTGATCGGCAACGTGCTGCTGCTGCCGGTGCGATCGAACGGCGAGTTCTGGACGGAGTTCTGTGAGTAGAGAGACGTTTTTGGGGGGGGGGGCAGAAGCAGTACTAATGATACTAATGATACTAAACCCACAGCTGACATCAGCGCCATCGCCAAGATCTACGGTAAGGCCGTCGAGCGGGATGGCGAGTCGTTCATGGGCATCGAGAAGATCAACGTGGACTTCACGATGAAGAACGCCCGCTTCAAGGTGAAGGACCACGTCAACACGCAGAACGTGCTGGGTAAGCCGATTCTTTCGTCGTACTCCTGGGACGTTCGGTAGCTAATTCGCTCCTCTTCTTCCCATCGCCAGGTGAGGCCATCAACCAGTTCCTCAACCAGAACGCGAACGAGTTGATTCAGGAGATGAGACCGGCGGCCTCCCAGAGCATCGGCAAGCTGTTCCGGAAGTTCCTGAACGATGCCTTCACCAACCTGCCGACGCGGTTGTGGCTGCTGGACGACTAAGCCGCCGACCACGTTCTTCCCCTCTTTGTAGCGTTAGACTTCTTCGTTCTTAAAGCATAGGTGATACACAGTGTAGGCTTAAGGATCGCGTAGTTGTGCGAAACAAACGAACAAACAAACAACCTTTCGTGTTCTTCTCGGTGTTGCGAGAACCATACCCGTTGGGTGTAGACCATCCATTAAGGCAAAACAAAAAAAACGTTAGCAAAAACTACATCACAGTACAGTGTACTTTACACTGATGAAAAAAAGTCTAATGTGAGATCAAATTTCACGTTAGAGTTATTATGTTTTACTCGATCTTTGTTCGATTCAGCTAAACCGTACCGTAATCGGGCGTCGTAGTGTTGCGTGTAGTGTAGCACACGCTCGCCGGCAACAAACGAGTAACAAATTAACGTATTTCGAATTCACGAAAACTTTACGACACCCCCCCTTTTTAGAAGCGGACCATGTTTTGCTCTGTGCGGCGAACTAGGCACAGACGAGGCACGGGAAGCGGACGCGATCGTACCTAGGATTAAGGTGTAAATATTTCGTTGTGATGAAGCGAAACAGTGAGGGCAGCGAAAAGGATTTTGAAACACAAAGCAAAACAAATTAACCCACAAAAAGTGCGTAGGACACAGTTTAATAAAGCGAATGAAAAGCGAAAGCGATTACGAATTAACAGTGTGTATTTCCTTGTGCTGGAGTGGATTTGAGTGATGAAAGAATGTGAAATGGATGTAAGGCTTACATAAAAAACTAATCAGTCTTTAGACTGGATAAATAAAGTAGATAATACAGCGATTTCAAAACAAATTAAATAAAAAATATACCAAAATTATACCAAAAAAGTCCATCAATGGAGTCTCTCCTCCTGGAGCGTCTCCTAATTCAATGGACTTCTCAAGAATCGGAAGTATGATCAAGAACCTTTATTATATTATTTGCTTCTCTTTGATGGTACTGGACCTCTGTATTATCTCTTCAAAAAATTCTCTTTAATACCAAAGGCTTTTTTTATGAATTAGGAGGACACCTCTACTCTATCCAAACATGGTGTGAAATCAACTCTTCTCCAATTAGTACTCGCACTGCATCTCTTCGCAACGCTTCTCCGCTGTCCAAAACTCATCGAGATCGCCGTCTACGCTTGGCCTACAAAGAAGGGCGTGCTGTGTCGCTGCTGATTACACTGGCTCGGAGTGCGTAGTTGCCCACGACAAACGTCTCGTCGCGTCGCGGTGTCGTCGCCGTCGATCGTGCTCCACATCGCCGCTCGAGGAGGACTAATTTTCTGCTCAAATTTATTGTTTCCGCCGATTCGCAGCCGACAGGCCCTTATCGCCCCCACTGCGGCGCAGCTTCTGGCGCCTGCGGTCGTCGTAAAATGCGGAGTAGGCGATCGCCCATCGAACACCCGGGCGAAGATCGGCAGCGGCACCCCAAATCCCCGGATCCGGCCGGCGTCGGGCTGATCTATTTTCGACGGCCGCACGCCGGACTATCACGGCACGGTGGGGAAGTCTGCCCCAAGGCGACTGCCAACACCGCCCTGGTAGGCCCTGTGTTTATTTTTAGCCCACACCACCGATCGGGCGCATCTCTCGAAGCGGGTCCGGTTCAACGTAACGCTGGAAGCGCCCACCGGTTCGCACCGGTTCGGTCTGCGTTGGGGCAACTGGCTGCCCGGGCCGCCGCGCCAGATGCACCGCGCGGAACGAGCGCAAACCTCACTAATCATCTGGCCTCTCCCTCGCCCTCTTCGATCAGCAGCCACCAGCCGCGACAATCTAAGAAGGAAGGAACGCGTGGCACTGGCCCTTCGCGCTGTGGCCGCCCTCGAACGCGCCTCGATTGTTCTGGGCACGGACAAGGGTGCCGATCGGGTGCCCTTATCAAATCGCGCACAGGATGATGTTTGGTTGGCGTCGGACTCCTTGGACCCCAGGCGATGCAATTAGTATTATGTGATGGATCTGCGCGATGCGTTCCTTCCACCGAGAAATGATAGGGAAAGATCGTACACTTTATGGGGGGTTTTAATGTTGTAGGCATGCATGCATGCATGATTAAAATGTTGTGTTCTATGCAATGCATTAAGAACGTGTTTCAACAACAAAAAACGTTAGTAAAATATTGAAAAGAAAAAAAAAAGATCAAGATAAAGACATATCTTCCAAACAAAAGCAGCACGTAAATGTGATTCTCTTGTGGTTGTTCTTTATTATTTCATTATGTTGTAATAGTCTGCATTATTGTTTCTTACTGATTATAGCGTTTTTGTTTTCCATTCTTTGGTGCATCTTTTCGTATTCAACACTAAATATTATAATTTATGCTATATTCTCTATTACTTTTACGAGATTTTTTCAATTATTTCATTTGTTTTTTCTTTCTTTTCAACTTGATTTTTTAATGTTCTTAACTTAAAATCCCAATTAATTGTTTTCTCTCTAATTGCAGGTTTTATTACATCATTTTTATGTTATTCTTAACAATCTCTCCCTATCAGCTTAATCGTTTATTTCCGCTCTTTAGCATTGTTAACGAGTCGTTCGCTTGCAAAATGCACAGTGGCACGGTGGCAAACGTAAACATACCGCCGAAGGTCACCGGCGGCGATTAGTGGCCGAAATGTAACCCGGAACATGCGTCGCCGCGACCCGTGTTCACTAATTTTGCGCCATTTTGCGCGATCAGTGACCGGCAACCAACTACGTTCCACCCCGATGGCCTTCCCGTCGGCCACTACGATCCACACGGGGAGCCGATAATGCGATAATGTTAATTGCCCAATCGTGCCGTGCGCGTAATTTATTAACAGCCAAATTGCTGTCGTGTCCAAACGCAGCGATCGTCGCTGAGCGGCCAGCCCGTGTGCAATCGGCTCGTCGTTGTCCGGGTTGTCGAGGGACGCGATAAGGATGCTTCAGCGGTCCACGGGTCCGATCGTGCGGTGGCAGCGCTTTTCCCGGGTGGTCATCGGCGGTTCATTCATGCGTTTCGGGGTTCGTGATTCTAAGCGTGAGAAAGCGGACTTAGGATGACAAAACAGGCCTCGTTTGAGACCAATTTGATTAATTGAGGACTGTGATGGATCAAAAAAGCCATTGATGATCTTATCCCTATATGTTAAACATTCATAGCAATATGGTCAGCATGTATGCATACTACACGATCGCTTACTTTCTCCCCTAACCTGCCACAACTCCGGTAGTTTTCAAATCGATCATGTCGTCCGTTTACCAACAACATCAAACCAATCCGAAAGCCATCACGCACCGTCACGAGCAATCGATGCGTCTCCGGCGTCGCTTATCAGCACAGCGTGCGGCTCTAAAAATAAAAGACCACAATCACCCATTCGGCAGCGTCCCTATCGCCACCGGGCTATGCGGAAAATAGCAGACGATTACGGAAAAAATGTCCCAAACTGGACGACAGTTCCCGACAGTCCCGTTTGTTATTTCCGAAAACCCTCTCCGCTGCGGGCGGCTATCAGCCGTGCCGGGCGCTACAATCAAAACCTTTGGCCTTGCGTAAGTTTACTGCACGGGTCCGAGGACTCTGGCGAAGCCCTAATACTTCCTTCTCGGGGAGGCCATCGTTACAAGCGTTATTTTTTTCTGCAAAACGGAGCACGGATCACGCTCGGACGTACGCTACTATTCGGGAAACGGCAGGATTGCGGGACGGCGGGGCCTTTTTTCGTACCAAGCCAGCCCGTTTTGGGAAAAAAGCATGACCATCGTTTTGGGATTGTTGCATCATCTCTTTCGATTCCCATTGCGAGCGTTGCCGTTGTTGCTAGTTGAGATTGGAATGAATGAAGGTGGCACAGGAATGCCAACAATGTGCCGTGTGCATGTGGATCATATAAACGGTTCGTACATTTTAAAATAATAAACATAAATATACTACAGAATAATGAGAACGTGTTTCCACGTTTCTATTTCGCTTGGTTCATATTTAGCTTAAGTCTAATCATGCGTCTACTCACGCCTGCGTAGTCCAAGAGGATCTGCTGCTCAGCACGTTTGTCCTCTCCCGAGTCCAAGATTCCTCACGCGCCACATGATCGTGATTCATGGTAGGTGCGGAATGTAGACGGTATGTGCTCCGGCACGTACTTAGCAGGGTCTTATTGGGCAGGGTACGCAGCGCAGGACCCCGAGTGATAGCAGGCGCGATAACGACAGTCCGAAAACTGTCCGAAAGCCTTGAGCAAGCCCGAAGTCTGTTGAAAAACAACAGACAAAACGTGCGTTTCTGGATTGGAGGCTGAGACGCACTGTAGGAGATGATGCGCGAACAGGTAGGACATATTACACCAAGGCTTGTCAAGGAATTCTTAAGGACATCGCTAATACTTAACAACATTAAATGACGTAGTACGTAGAACATCGATTCTTCCTTCGTACGTTTCGTATCCTGATTTTATTTCATCGTAACTTGACTTATTCCTCTAGCTCTGTTTGATCTCAGAAATAATAAGTTTGGCAGAGAAGAAGTTTCGTTCTGTTTAGCAAAGAAGAATAAGCTTACCAGTTGTTGTTGGAAAGATAATGTAGAATCTTATCGGCTATCTTATAGGCCAATCTTATAAGCTCCTGACTGACGCTCATAAGCTCCCCTTTAACTCGTGTTCCACAAGTGCTTATTTTTGGGTGTTTTTGTATGGATCGCAAATATATTTACATTCCAGAGTCTTTAGTATCAGTACATACCAGTACACATAATTTATTTGTATAGGTAATAAAAAAATGTTTTATTTTTTTAATTTCTATTTTACTTGAATAAAAATATACCAATATGTATAATCAATCCCCGATCGCTCCCATAGTGCGACGCTGCATTGATAACGACCACTACACACCTCTCGCACACCGTCATAATCTGCTGTTGCGATCCGGTAACGCGCGCGCGCGCGCACGAGAACACAACAACAGCACACGATCATCCGCAACCACTTGCCCGACACTGATACGCGCAGGCTGTCGAACATCTTCCCTGCGAGCCCGACGATCCCATCGCGATCAGTCCCTTCGCAGACGAACGACCGTGAACATCGCGACCGTGTCCCAGAGTCGGTGTGTTCTCCCGCCGCCGAGTAGGGCTCCCAGCATCCCAGCAGCAGCCGAAGCAGTGTTTCCGCGCCGTGTGTCCTTGCGATTCGTTTCCCTCGTGCGTTACCACCAAAAAGAGAGAGAAAAGAATCTCCACACCATCCGCCTAACAAGTGCTTCGCGAATCGATCATCCCCGAAAACAGGACTGCCCAATGTAAGCGTCGAAACAGGCTCCGGAGTCCGCCTGGCGAACTGTTTGCCTGTCCGTATCGAACAACGGACACGGTGTGTGCACGTGTGTGTGTGTGTGTGTGTGTGGTTATCGGGAGCTCGGGAGGTAGTTGGCTGTGTCGACTCGGTTCAGTGGCAGCAGTGCTGCTTCTTTGTGCCGTATCGAACGTCCGCATTGATTGGGACACGGGTTCACACGGGAAGCGAACCCGCGCCGTTCTGCGAGTTATCAACATCGATAGTGTGGTGCTGCTGCATCTCACTGCACCCCGGGTGCGAAGGTGTGCTGCTCGCGGTGCACAGCCGCGTCTGTGCGCGCGCACAATAAAAAGATGCTAAATCCAGTGCTAGGTCCCGTGTCAGCATCCTGACCCATCCCGACCTGATAGAACGACGTCCTCCATCCTGCGTGCCGCCGCAGTGTTCGTGTCCATCTGTGTGTGAGTGTGCCTGTGAGTGAGAGTGTCCTCATTACACTTACTCAGTGCTTTTTTTGACACAACTGGTGAGAGAAAGTGCGAGAGATATTGGTGGTCTGTTAGTGTTTGCGGGAAGATAAGAAAGTAAGTGAGATATAGTGTGGCTGGCAGTGCTGCGGTAGCAGGCAAGAGTCGCGGCGATTACACGCTTATCTGCAGTATTGATAACATCATATCCCAGACACTCTACGGATTAGTGCTAAGATAAGTGAGCGGTTGATCCTCTACAACTGGGACGACATCCTACATCCAACACACAAACACACACACGATGGCACTAGACTTCACGCGACGCCAGTGGCTGACGCTGATGATCATGGGACTGGCCGACTTCTGTAATGCGATCTGCGTGAGCTTACAGGCACCATTCTTCCCGAACGAGGTATGTAGTGGGGAGATCTAGTAGACCACATCGATTAAAACCCCTTTCCGGCTTGAGCCAAGCAGGCGGTGTGTTTTGTAAATACACGCATACAGACATATTGGAGACGCTACTAACCCTCAAGCAACAGGCTCCGATCACTCTCCTCAATGTTGCCTGCCTGACCTGACCACTCCCGAGCAAGATAGTAGCATCACTCGAGGCGAATCAAAAATGGTTCTTCGCCGTTATCAGTTCTCGCCAATTCTGTTTTTGAATGCTTTCCCCGTCCATGCTACGGACTGAGAAATCAAGAACTTGGATCAGTATCACAAAGATTGTCTTCGCGTCCATGAATCACAAAGAGAGTGCTCTAGGGCACCGGTTGATTATTGAATCGTAGCGTGCTAAAGTTAGTGGCCCATGATGGTGGTGGTGGTGGTGAATGTGTTGTCAACACAAGGCGCCACCGGGTCGGGGGAGTCATATTTCGCGTACGCTCGAATGTCACCGCCGACACCGTTATCCAATCACAACTTCTCGATCACACACGCAGGCAGAGTCGAAAGGTGCAACCGCCACCGAGTACGGGCTCGTGTTCGGCATCTTCGAGCTGGTGGTGTTCATCATCTCGCCCATCTACGGCCAGTACATCAACCGGATCGGGCCGAAAGTATTATTCAACAGCGGCATCTTCACCACCGGCACCTCGGCCATCCTGTTCGGGCTGCTGGATCGCGTGCCGGGCCACGTGCCGTTCATAACGCTCGCGTTCGTGATACGCATCGTCGAGGCGCTCGGGAATGCCGCCTTCCTAACCGCTTCGTTCGCCATCATCGCCAAGGAGTTCCCGAACAACGTCGCCACCACGTTCGCCTCGCTCGAGACGTGCTTCGGGCTGGGGCTGATCGTGGGCCCGATGGTTGGCGGGGCGCTGTACACGGTCGGCGGCTACTACCTGCCGTTCGTGGTGCTCGGCTCAGCCCTGTTCGTCACGGCCATCCTGACGCTGTGCATCCTACCGAAGCACCCGCACGAGCAGCAACCCAACCGGGAGAAGTCGGCCTCGCTGCTGTCGGTGCTGAAGATTCCCGGCGTGGTCGTGTGTGCGTTGGCCATCTGCGCGACGAGCGCCTCGATCGGGTTCCTGAGCGCCACGATGGAGCCACACCTGCGCCAGTTTGATCTCAGCCCGATTCTGCTTGGTAAGTGCACGGGAGACGGAAGAACTCTACTAATCCATCACTAACAACGAACACGCTGGTTCTAGGTGTTGTGTTCGTCATCAACGGCGGGGTGTACGCACTGACCGCACCAGTTTGGGGATGGAGTGTCGACAAGTTCCTCAACCCGAAAATTGTCTCCGCCGCGGGCTGCTTCCTGGTCGTCGGTGGGTTCTGCATGGTTGGACCTGCGTCATTCATCCCACTGGAAACGTACGTTATCTTGCCGGCCAAATCAAACCGTGCTGGTTCGAAGGTCTTACTAACGCCTCTAATCATGACACAGGAACCTGACGTACGTCATAACTGGACTGGTGCTACATGGGCTGGGAATTGCGGCGGTACTTGTTTCCAGCTTCACGGACGCTCTCAACATCTCGATGTATGTCCCAAGTCTAAGCCTTAAGCTGCTCTATCTTTCAGCAGCTTAACAACTTTCTTCCACCCTCACAGCAAAAAGGGATTACCGGACAACATTGAAACCTACGGACTGATATCCGGACTCTGGACGTCGACGTTCGCGTTCGGAGCCTTCGTGGGTCCCTCCGTCAGTGGGCTGCTGTTTGACGCGATCGGCTTCCGAGCATCGACAGTGTTCATCATCGCGCTGCAGCTTGTCGTCGGCATCATCACCATCCTTTTCCTGTTCTTCGAACGCTCGCCGACACCGTACAAGGAACTCTCGTCCGAGGAGTCACTAATCAAGCCCGCCACCAGCGCAGGCCAGGACGGTGACTCGCACAGCGAGAGCACCGCCGCTAGCCGCACCAGCAGTCTCGACATCACCTACCGGGGGTAAGCAACTTCATTCAGCCTGACAAGGACACCGCGGCACGAAATCAAGGAATCGCCACGAAATTAACACACGTTCTTTCCTCTTCCCACGTTCGCGGTTTTGCCACAGCAGCAAGTCGGGGTTCTCTGGCAGTCAGAGTTCGCTCATCGGCTCTTGGCGCCCGTCGGTAAACAATCTGCTAATCAGCAACAGCTATCAAAGCAAACAAGGACACTGGGCACGTTCCGTCACGGAGTAAGTACAAACAACAACGCCCCGGGACCCCGCGGGCCGGGTCATGGTGTGGCATTAAATTAGTAACCGATTGGGAACTGATTGGGAACTGATTATTCGCGTCTGTCCTGTGCCCACCCGCAGATTGGAGACGAACACTGGCACCCAGTACGGGACGCACTACGGAAGCTTTGACGCGCGGCCCGGCTACCACGACACGATGGCATAACCGTCCTGCGATGGGACGGCACCTGCCACTGCCGATCACCTTATAACCTGCCAAAAGACAACCAGCTTAACTAGTTGTAACTACCTCCTCCAGAGCGCCCTGCGGTTGGACGCTTCCCTCTCTACGTCGTCTTGTAACTTCTCGACGGCACTGTATACGCACCCTCCAGAGTGGTCTCCAGAGTGGAATGTCATTCTATTGGAGTTATCGGAGCGACGCTTTAGTAAGCAATCAGTTCCCAAGCCAATCTCTACGCTCAACGGAAGATGGTGGACCGAACCTCAACGAATACAGACTGTTGGCAGGCTAACAGTGCTGAACTACAAAGACATGGCTTAAGCCACACATACAACTCATTCTACCCGTCGTTCTCTTCGGATGCGTTTGACCACCTGGAAGATGGCGCCGTGTTCGGTTTTGCCCTCAGCCGCACAGTTCGAACGATATTCGTTTCCAGCAACCTGTTTCTTAGTTTTAATCCAGTACACTCTTGGGGGCGTTTCTTCGAGGGCTTCTTCGGTTCGGAAAGAGATCACTTCTACAAGCGTTTACCTTGGGCCAGTCGCGACCGACATACGGGGCCAGACACTGCTGACATAGACCTGTCCAAAAGCGACGAGACCTGCGTATTTCCCCGAGGTAACGAGCGCGAGTGCCGATGAGGGGGGAGATCGGACGGGTTGGTCCAGCAATCCAGCATTATGTGTGATGTTGATAAGTTTTGTTCTGCGGCGAAATGAGAGTATGTTAGATAAGGCATGTGAGCAAACACACAAGTGGAACGCAAATAAAATATTGTATTTATAATCAATAGAAACACCGTAGTACTGTACTGATTTCTCGTTTGCGGTAAGTTGCAGTGGTACTCGCGATAAAACTCTCGCTCCGAGTAAGATGGTTGAGCGAAGAAAGTGCTTGAAATGAGAAGGCTCTCCAACTGATGCTGCAATGACGGACGGATTTGGGGTGTGTTTTACTAATATTGTTACAACGCAAACGGACCGCTGACGATGACGTCGCACTTACGGCTTGCCTTATTATTTGTGACAATGCGCAACCTCATCAGGCGGCAAACAATCTTATCGAAGGTTTACATATTGTAATCAAACATCATCTCGACCCAGTCGATCACGTTTCATTCATTTCCGCATTGTTTGCATTCGAAACGAGCTACGCCATGTATATCGCTACGGTGATGATCGCTAGAACGGTAGTAAATGATGAGATTTTGTGGGTATTCAAGCGAAGTTTGACTCATTATACATTGTTAAAATGTATTTATTGCCTGCATAAGCTACAACGTTTCATTTAAAAAATCACGTAAAGCGACATCTACACGTCAGTGTAACAAACTTCAGTTTGAAACTCTCTTTCGCCCGCTGTTATAGTCTTAAATAAAGAGCTTACTACTGTTACTTAATTCATTTAAAAGTATGCAAAAATAATATAAAACAAGAAACAAGCGTCTAAGAACGTATTTACACCCATTTACTCGATTGAAGTATATTTTCAGAAGTGAAATGAAACAGCGCCATCTACATGTCATTTTAAAAGCTCTCGTTTTTCGCCCTATATACAATGGGAAATGCGAATCGAAAGTGACAGAATTGGTATCATCCTAAAGTCAAACTACACTTGTCGGACGGTGCCATAAAGCGTCCGACGTCTGCTAGCAAATCCAGACAATAAAAAAGCAGTCCGACGCGGTCACAATGCGTCACGACAAGTGCAGTTGAAAACACTTGAATGACCGCATATCCGGCAGCATGGGTTTTGAATTTTGTTAAGTTTCATGGTATAGCCTGATATAGCTGTCATCTGACAAGTCTAACTTGGCCGGCACACTCAACCTATGTTATTATTCCACCACCACCGGTTTTTTATTGTATGAATTTGACACCGTACATCAGACGCTTTATAGCAGCGTCCGGCAAGTGTAGTTTGGTTGTCTTTGGACAACATTTGGATGGTGGGGATGGGTTTCGTTTTTGCTCAAGTTTTATGGCACAGTCCGCTGTCATCCGACCATTGGAGCTTGGCCGGAGTTTAAAAAAAATCGTTGGACGAGTAGGTTGTGCTTAGTGCGCTGCTCGGCTGCAGTGGAAGATTGTTCACAAGCAAGTTTGTACGTTGTTTTCCGGATCTGATCCAGTTGATCCATCGTAGATCAGATCCTGCTCCAAATTTTCGACATTAAATCCACGGAAAAGGACGTGATCGCACTTTGCTCAAACGAAACAAGACGGGAAGAAAAAAACGTGGTTCGTTTAGTTTGTGTCCCTACATCTTCCCATTTTCTCTCGTGGTTCGCTCAAGTAAAAATTGTTTTACAAAAATCATAGAAAACATCACAAACTTTAAGCAATATTCGTTGGAACCCGATTTCCATGTACCGGCATACAGAGACAGTGGTTTTCGCACTTTTCGCAAACGGTAGGTCGAAGGATCGCAATAAGGGATCGCAGATCCTGTTTCGCCCTCCCATTCGCCAGTGCAGGGAGGCACAGTTGGCCAACGTTGGCAGTAGCGCAACCCGTCCGAAGCAGTAAGGTGGTGGCACACCAGACACCCCAATACCAGCAACCGGTTTGTCTGCCATCCCACACGCCGGAGGTCGCGCCGCGTTGCGAACCTCGGGGAGGGAGGCAATCTTTGCGTTTTCCGAATGTGAGTGTCAAGTGTCGTACGACGGGTCGCCGAGTCTGTGCGAGAGTCGCCACCGCACAGGCGCTGCAAAAGCTACGTTCGAATGTGTGTACCATCGGTGTGGAGTGTAGGCGCCGTCTGTGTCGCTAGGACCCGAACCGGGAATATTCGTGATCGTTGTGTGATTTTAGTGCAAACGTGTGATAAATCGTGCAGTTTCAGGAACAAATAATGGCGAGTGTGTCAAAAGCCGTTCAGCAATGATTGTCTCCTCATGAAGTGGTACCGTTTTTTTTTTGTTTCTGCCGGAGCAGCTGGAGGAAATTGGAATAGTTTTCTTTTTATATCCCGATAATTGCAACCCCTCGAATTAGATCTTCATCGACGATCGCTAATTTGCAACATTCCCGAAGGTGTCAAATTTCATGATCGACCAATTTATCTCACCCCGTTTGTTTTTCGTGGAGTTGTGGAAGCAAACGCCGAATTCTTCATAAGTGCCATGATTTGTGTGGCTCTCTTCCCCATTTGTTTGTGCGGAATCTGCACAATCTCTAAACGTTTCTTCGCGATCTTTTCCTTCTCTTCCGCGACTTTCGTCTCACGCGGCTCTTTCGTGCACACGCTTTCAGTTCGCCCCCCCCCCCCTCCGTTGCCGGGTGAGTTGCCCTTTTTGCTTCGTTTCGCATTTCGCGAATCTCCTGCACACCAACACACCCGTACCGGCACCGAGCCGCGTTTCCATCTTGAAATGCGCACAGTTCGCGGCAGGATGATAATTGTTCGCGCGAAAGAGCTGGGAAGACATTTTGCCGAAATGTGTACAGAAGTGACGAAACTTTAAGCTCTTTTTCTTGTTTTTATCTCTCACTGTCAATTCTCAAAAGTTTGTTTACCTGCTATATAAATTAATTAAAAAAAAGTTTAAAAAGAACTACAATTTGTTCAGTGCCATAATGTTTTCTATTCAAATTGATTGTTTTCTACAGCCACCGGAGGAGCGTTCGATGTGAATTCAAAGTGCTGTGAGGTGCAGTGAACACGAAAACAGTTTATGTGCAGTGCCCAAAGTGATACATACCCAAAACAATCTCCACACGAAGGCAGCAACAGTGAATGGTAAGAACATTTGAAGCTATATTTGTTGATTTTCATACCGAACACAACTGCACCGGTCCGCAAACTGGGTCGGGCGCAAAGCAAACGCACAAAATATCGAACCACTTAGACCGAAAATCCCCTTCCCGGGCGGCCGGCCTTGTCCGGCGCACTCGAACGAACGAAAGATTTAATCCCTCCGAGAGCGAGCGCTACGCAAGCGACGAACCCCGTGACTCCCGACGCGTGTGTCGGGTGAGTCAGCAGCGCCATTATTGGATTTGGAAAGGTGCGCACAGCTTTATGACACACCGTCGCTCCTCCCCCCTCCCCTCCCCGTGTGTACGCCTGTACGCCAAATATACTTTCAAGAACGTGTACCGGCTGAAAATAGCAAAGCGAGCTATGTTTCGCCAATAAATCAAACATCAGCGTTTTAAGAATGCTGCTTTAAATGGTTTCACTCGAGGGGCTGCCCGAGCATCGAAAACGAGCTTTCGAAAGGTCAGACCCAACGATCCGGTGACGGTTCCGTTTTCTCACGGGACAACCGCGAACCCGCGAAGCGCACTCTACAATAAGGCCACCCAATAAAGCCGCTTCCACCCACAGGAAGCACGCGAGACACAAAACACAATTACGCAACACACTTTCTCCGGGCGTCGATCGAACGGGCATCTCCGGGTGCATCTTCAGCCGGCCCGGTGCCCCGAGAAGACCGACCGATGGCGCGCACCTGGCGCAATCGAAACGCTTCGAGACGGATCGAAAATTAGTGAGACAAACAACGAAACCCTGTCGCAATATGTGTGTGTTTGCGCGCGTGCATCGCACGGCCAGATTGTGCAGGCGCATTGGGTGGGTTCCGAAATGGCTGGCGAAAAAAAAAGTGGTAGCTGAAGACGGTGTCAAGACAATATCAAAACAAACCCGCTTGCCCAACGCACCCGTCTTGCAGGCTGATGGTGGTGGTGATCTGTGTAATCAATTGCGTAGTACCATCACGGGCAGAAAAGGGCCCGCCCCGCCCAGCCGTGGGAGCATGGAGCGGGCGCGAAACCACCTGACCCTAGAGTTGGCCGCACGACGCATTCCACCTGGGTGAGAAAAGCAAACGCAACGTGTGCAATGTGAGCAATGTGCGATGCATTATTTATGCTGTGCTGCTCCAGTTTTTCTTTTCGACACATTCCACTCAACCCACCAAACTGGAAACCAGTCCAGATGGACCAAAGCCATTGCGCTATCATTCCGATAAGTGGCATCTTTGCCCGATTGGGGGGGTTGAACGGTTGAGCGATATTGTTTGATAAATTTTACGTCCTCCTTCGAGCCCCGAGCGTCCTTGAGCTCGCTGGTCAATGTTCCGTGTCCGTACAAGCAGCCAGTTGGATGAAGCAAGTGGCCGGAAAATATATACACACACTCGTCAACGAAACAACGCATCTCATCCTTCATAGGTCACGATCACGCAGTTTATGATTTTTTTTATAAACCTCCGTTTATTTTTTGTCTATCGGTTTCGTTTTTTTTTCTGATCACCCGGGTAGATAACCGCGACAAGGAAGAGCAACGCAAGTGAGCGTAAATATGATGATGTAAGCGACGCGTTTTCGACACTACTGACACGCTTTTTTCTTGTCTCGCCTCGCTTATCAAACATGATCCGGGTGATGGACTGAATCTTAACCATCCCCCCTCGGTTTTTGCGAAACGACCTTGGTGAAGGTTTTTCTGTGGCGGCCCCCTTTTTTTGTGGCGCATCTTCCGGGGTGCTCCGTCACATCCGACTACACGCACCGAATGCGTGCCGAATGTCTGCCGCAACTTCCTGGTTGCGGCGGAATCGATCATATGTTTGCGATTCCCATTCGCCACCGTCAAGATCTGGCTTTGATTGAAATTATTAATAATCTCAATACACGGGGCCGGCTATTTGATGAACCGGGAAACACAACTCGAACGCTCGACCAGCCGACCAGACCCTTGCCTTTCAAATCCAAATCCTTGGACACCGGTTGGAGCAGGTCCACTGCACTGCCTTTAATGGCAGCCCTCGAGCGAAACTACTTCCAGCGCGGATTAATTAGTTCCACCACGAACGACAAATCGGTTTTGCGTGTCGTTTTAAGCGCCCCGTACCCGCCGGCGCGTTCTCGGCGTTTGAATCGTCTTTAAATGAGGCATCACCGCGGCGTGAAACGCAAAACCAAAAGTCGCCGATCGAATGAAGCGTTCTCTGCGGCACGCGATCGTCCGAAACTGCGCCGAAAGGGATGTTTTTTTCGAGGATTGTATAATTAATGGAGTTTTGTATTTTGTTGTTGCTCAAATTTGTCGAGCAGATCGGGATGTTTTGTGTTCTAGCAAGAGCCTCTAGTTAGGAACCTATTTCATGGCTATTTTGTTGTAGAATATTATGGATTTAATACAGTCCACTCAATGGCCATATGATTTTATAATTTCCACAGTTTAGTTCACAATTAGTTAATTTTAATTAATTAAATATTCATTCAAATTAACACTCCTAGACGAATAATAGCACACAAAACTACCATTTTGCATTATCTCGGTTTTATGAAGACAACTAATAAGACTAATGAGATGTAGGTGATAATGTTTTCCCCAATCTCCGACGACCATTTTGAATTCCTCGCCCAAAGGCGCATCCAAGCGTTCACCTCCTCCCGTTGAACTGACGCGAGTCGATACGAATTTAAATATTAGCTCACCCGTTTATCACTCCAGCGCGACAAAACCGGCCCAGTGATATCATCGCCACCAACCAACGGAGCAAACAGCGCCCGATCGCTTCGCCAAACACGCCAATCACGTGGACGCCCTTTTTAACGCGCGTTAATTAATTGCGAACCGGTCATCGGTACGCTTCGCCGCAAGCTTTTCCCTTCCCATTAGGGGGTGCCCTACACCCTTCAAAAGGGGGGGGGGGGGACGGAAACGGAAAATGGCCTTCAAAGCGTGCGCATCACATCCTTTCTGTTCGTTCGGGGCGCTTCTCGTGCCGTCCCATGGCCGATTTGATTGATCGATCTGAAGATCGCCAGGGCTGCACAGTTTTCCCTTGCCAGGACGGAAAGCGAAAGTTACCGCTTCCCGTTTGCCGCTGGCCGAAGACGGATGAAAGTGCGACTTTCGAGAGCGAAAGGTGCGAGACCGAAGCCTCCCAAAAAGTGCACCCGGGAGATTCGGATCGATTGCACTCGCAGCAGCGTCGGTGCAGGCAGCAGCCTGGATCAATTTTCACTCGAGATGATGAAATTCGAGCACGTTGTGGTGATGGCAGCTCACGAATGTCACACACTCACACGGCACGGGGGGGGTTTGCGCGTTGCCCCACCCGGGAATGTTCGATTTACTTTCTTCACCGTCTTTTACGAAACAAAAAAAAACGCTCTCCCTCTCGAGACGCCATTATCGCGATGATAGAAAACAAAGTTGTTTGTACAATTAACATTAACTTCAAACACCAAACCCCGTCCGCAGGCCGAAATCCTGTCCGCCTGTCGAGCGTATACGAGCGCACGGCACACGGTAAATGAAACGACGAAAAAAGGAAACTAAAATAAAATTCATGTCTCCCGTTTCTGCGCCGCTTCTCGCGCGACCCTGTTGCGTACTGTTCCCCCCGTAGGTAAAGTAACAGGTTCGAATTTTCGGCGGGTGAAGCCCGATCCGAAAGAAAGTTCCCTTACTTGCCCGCACACACACACACGTGGCCATTCGCACACGCAAGGAAAGCGAAAGTTCGACCAGATGGAAACCCGAATTCCGGTACAATCTCGCGCTCAAGTTACCGACCGCGACCGGGCCATCGAAAGATTATTTATTACGGGACAGTAAATTATTCGTATGATTGGGGCGAATTTATTGACTCCCGGTCCTGGATGGCCTCCCTTTTCCGATTTCAATTTAGCATAAAAGTGTAATTGGATGGGGTTTTATCCAGCGATTCCGCTTTGCTTTATCGAGCGTCGAAACAAGAGCGATTTTGTAGCATAGGAAGTAGTTTATCACTAATACCTTTCGTTTCTTTTACTTCTCAATGGTAACATATTTCAAAAGAAACGTAAACAAACGGGCACAGACGGAAGTAAACTTAGCGAACGGGTTTGTCACGTCATAAATACTTCAAGTTTGAGTTTAAACTCGCGTTTCACTCACCGCGTTGCGTTCAGCTTCTCGCTTTATTGCCAAATTTGCCGGCTTTTACAGTAACTTGTGGCAAGAAAAGAAACAAAAAAGCCCGACTTTATAGCACCGGCGGCGTCGATTTTACGATAAAACGTCCCGCACAACAGTTCATAAACGGCCTTCAAATTGTTTCGTTTCTTCCTCTCCCCTTTTCTCGCGAACCCGCACCACACACCAGCATCGATGTGGTGAGATTAATAAAAGAAAAACCGACAACTATCGGCTTATACAGTTAAATTCAATTAGCCCGCTGCAGCGTGCCGGCACGGGCCAAGGCTGCCCGCGGTGGCTATGGGGACGGAAAACACAGCCCCGTATGATCGAATCACGGAACGGTTCTCCGCACAGAAGGAGCGTTCGCAGTGGTAGGAGATGGAAAAAACGATCACAAAAGGCAAATAATGTCAACGTCGGGTAGGAGCTGGCGGGCAGGCTGCCGGGGTGTCCCTGAAGTGCAGCATGCAGTTATGCTGATGAGACAGCCACGCGTCTGAGGCCGATCCGATCCGGCCTGCACGCCGTATGATCCGTTGCGAAACATGCTCGGATGCATTATTGATCCCGCTTGCCGATCATGGCTGCCGACGCGGCTGTGGCGGATTGGCGAAGCAATTGTGTAATGGGCAATGTCAACAATGTTGGAATTTTGTAAGGAAAAAAACAGAAGCGTCGTCCTTGCAAATAATGTCATTTTGAGACCAACGGACTGCTGTTGGAAGCTGAATCTTGAAACAGCATATGATCGTGAACTGAGATAGAAGACTCTGTTAGTCGTCATATTACACTGTTGATGAAAATAAGAAAAAAAAACTTTAACACAATGAACATCATATTCGACCTAAAAACGAGAAGAAACGAACCGACTCTGGACACAACCTTATCTAAAAAAATAATGTTAACAAGATCTAAAGAGATACAAAGGTGTCAAAAGAATCTAAGAAAGAATAACATCCCAGAAGAATGTAAAAAGACTCACGGCCTGGAAAGAGCTTGACAAAAGACAGAATTACTTTCTTCTTGGAGAAAAAAAGGCATCTCTCACAAGGAGTCAAAGAAGATACAAACGAGTCGACGATAGAATGAACTTCCGAAATAAGTTGAATCACAGCTGAAAAGAATCATTAGTTTTACGATTTCTAACACTCATACTAACACGTTTATAGAGAAAACTATATACGTGTAATACGTGACTAGAAACCCCAGGATACTTCTTTCTGAGCCGATTTTTCTGACATCCATTGAACGCTAAACATCATTTGTCAAATGTAACAAATGGCCACCTCTTGTCACCGCATGTTTCTAATTTAATAACACATCTGCACCGTCCATTGCGCCATTAACCACCCAGTGGCGGTCAGCGGTCACAACAATCATAAAAACATCCGCTCGGAAGCTCTTATGCAAAACCTGCACTGCCTGCACACTAACGCTACAACTTTCCTTTCAACGATCAACTAACCGTCCGATGACGAGCGCACGAGCGCCATTTTTCATCACGTCTAAACTGCAGCGGGAGTGCGCGCGCGTAACACCGGCTGCATTGAACGATCGGTTGAGATGCTCTCACTGGGAGGAAAACACTCTAATTGCTTTCGAAATGCTCATCAGCACACATCATCAACATAACGTCAAGAGGCCGGGTGAAAACAAGCCGTCCCCCGGGGGTTCCCGAGGCTAAACGGCAGCCAAGTGACATGCTCAAATTGACTGGTCGACCTAAGCGCGGAGTTGACCGGAGGGAGAGAGTGTGTCCGAGGCCGTGAGGCTGTGCATCTCATTTATCGCTTCCCCTTGGACACACGATGTCTCCAAACGACGTCGGGCCTAATGCCTGATAACATCGTCGGGGCTCGCGCCGAGCCGAACCGACTCCACGGCAAGGTTGCGCGCACTACATGATGTGTTGAAATTTGAAATTAAAAGCAACCGCTAGTCCGGCAACTTAAAGTCACTTTCAAAACGGCACAGCTTGGGAGTAGGGGACGTTGTCGCCCACACCTGTCACCATCTCGGAGGGGCGCCCGACCGAAAGTGGTCACGTGCCGAATGTGCAGCCGCTGAGCGGAATGTAGCTCCAAGAATCTGGGCCGCACTGGAGCGTTCGCGTCGCAAAGCTAAAGTGGCCAAATTTGCTCCAGAAGATCACGCCAAAGGGCGCTCGGAAGGTGTGTTTGGACGGGGATGGGAAACAGGTTCTAGGCCTAGGCCTACAAAGGCACAAGTTGCGATTTCCTTTACGGGCATTTGCCGCTTATTAGCGGCGGGATACAGCAGCCCTAGGCCCGGCTGAAAGCGCCGGGCGGACGAGTTTTTATTTTTCCTTCGCGCGAAAGCGAAACCATATCAATTACGCCGCAAAGCCACGGGAGGGAGACTCCGGTTCCCGGCTTTCCGTTGCACAATCGCATGCGGGGGTAGCAGCGCCCAGATTCAACACAGTGTTGGGCAAACGTGTCGATCGTTGAAGAATGTGGACAAGCTTTATTTATGTTCAATTTTTATTTTTGCGCAAGTGTCTAGACCAAAAGCGCAGGAGGTTGTTGCAAGTCGCGAGTGCAAACATTCAATTGATAATTGAAAAATGGAGTCAATAGAGTTATTGGGGCATACAGTAATCTTTTGGATATAAGCCATATTCGGATCTGATAATATACCTAACAACAACAGTCAGCATTAAATAACGTTGAGCATGTCCGTTCAATTTGAGATGTTTGACGTTTGACGTTTGTGTACTGTCATTTCTTGACAAATTGCTGAGTCAGTAGTTAGTGCAGTGTCTGTGGATGAACTGTCAAACCTATCTGTGATGAGACAATTGACATTTAGAGAATATAATTTAAAAACCAGTTGACAGATCGTGATTAAATATGAAGACTTGATTTGTTTTGATGCGGAAAATGGAGAATCCAAAGAATTCAATTTCATTTCAATCATTTTAACATATTGTTTATGTTCAAAAAACCATCGTTTCGTTAAACAATAAACAAACGATGAATGATTCTAATAGACGATACCTTTTCTTCAGTATACGTGGTGACAAGTCAGACGACTGCATCCTCTTATCTATTCACATCAGCTGGCGAGCTCGCGAGCCAAACAACGATCAGGTTGCATGCTCCACGCAGTTCTACGCGTCGATTGCACAACGATCAATAACATGATCTCCCACCTCATCGCAACGATCGGTTGGTGACGATTTTGCTCACGGCAAGGATTTCCACCATTCGAACCGCTCGACTCACGGTAAAGTCCGCTTACTCACACTCACGCGTCGACTCGGCGGACTGTTTCCACCCACCCGAGATTCCACACGAACAGCTCAACGCGACAACGGGTTTCTACCGCCGCTTAAAATGAATATTCAAATGCGTGCGCGAACACGACCACATTAATGAAACCAAGATCACAGCCTTTACTTCTGTTTAAGACATGTGTAAAATTCTCGTTCTTGAGCGCCGCTCACCAAGGAAAACCGCTTTCCAACGGTGCGGTGTCGAATCGAAAAATCGCACCTCAACACAACCAAAAAGGCCGGTACCTCAGACGGCGCGGAGAAACAGGACCAATCTGCATAAAGCGCCAAACCGTTTTGACCGAGACCGCGAAGGTCGTTCAGCCATTTTGACCGAGGAGTGTAAACATCGGTCCTCAAATGATCGTTTTTTGTTAGCTTTCAGGTCTAGGAGAGGATGCTGTTTCTTCGCGTTCTCGACACGAATTCTCCCTAACGAACATGAGAAGCTAAGGAGGGAGAAAAAACAAAACCCCAGAACTCGTAATTATTCGACGACATTCTAGAATTTTGAACATCCGCAAACAAACGCGTCTGCTGCTTGATGATCGTGCGGATTTTTGGGTGGGAGTTTTGCCACATGCACACACACACACCCACAAATGAAACAAAAACTAGTATCTGAAGCCGATAGCACAGGTGATTTCAATGAATTCATCATTAAAACTTCAATCTAGTCGCGACGAAAGACTTTGAAAAAAGCCTTTCTTCGGGACATCCATTTTCTCACGAAAACACAGCCGCACAGAAATAGGCAAGTGGAAACAAAATATGTAACTGTACCCTGTTGGCGCACACGTTGCCTTCTTGGTGATTGGTTTTTCGCAATAAAACGGTTACCGCGGAGCACGGAAAACCGCAAATTTTCGACAAAAGCTGTGATACGGCTTGAAGACGGGGCTATGAATGAATTTTCGATGGTTCGATGGTTGCGGCGTGAGTTTGCAGTTTGCGCCGTTAGTTCATCGGCCAATCTGTTTGGATTCGTTTTTTTTTTGTTTAATTTAATAACCAATCCATTACCGATCGCACGAGCGTTTTGCGAAGTAACCGGTTTCGGGTGGATGGATGTGGTGTCAGCCATCGCTCCGTTCTGCACAAATCCTCCGACGCACACAGTGACCACCAGACACCAGACCGGGATGAGTCAGGGATTTTGTGTTGCCCGTTCGAATCCGACCTGTTAGGCCACCGGGCAGCCTCACCAGCGTGACCTTTATGTGAGTCAGAATTAGAAGGCATTTTTATGCTCGCCATCCCTCCAATCTATGCGCGGTTTACAGTTATCCGTCCACCCAGGGCCTGGACGCCGGAAATGTGGTTTGGCTTGGGACGCCCCGGAGACGGCCGAATCATAAAAATGCCTGCCTGCCCGGAAGGGTAGAAAAAGGTAAACGCACTCGGCACAGGGCATGTAAGGCGTTGGGCCCGTCCCCAACACTGACACTGGGAGTGGCGCTGCCGCGGTATTGGAAAACCGTTCGTCCGCTGTATTGGTGGTATTCAAATTAGCCCGGCCACTCTCTACGCTGCGGGTTTGATTATGATCGTGTATCAACGATGACGACGGAGACGACGATCGCGGATCGATGACGCGCGTTTCTATTAGCCGCTCTGGGGAGAGAGATTTGAAGACGCGCTGTGATGATATGTGCCTCCGGCAGAGCAACGCGTCGGCTAAGATTTGGCATCATCACCACCACCACCAACATCTCGAGCCTTACGCTTTACGATCCGTGTCCAACAAATGTCCACCCCGAGGTCTGGTGGAACTGGTTTTCATTAAGATTTTGTGCATTGCTCTGTCGGTGGGTGTCACAGCGAGTGAGGGACGTCCGATGGAATCCGCCACACGGAGAAATGCTCACATTCCTTGGCTGGCACGGTGGTTCCCGGGGCCGAATGTGGAACTCGATACGACGCATCTGCCGTTGCATCACGCACCCGGTGTGACCTTCTTATTTTGTCTGATCTTCTCCCCGGACGGAGGTGAATTTCGTTCGTGGAGATTATTGAAAGCGCAGTCTGAGTTGAGGACACACACAAAAACAGAGAGAAATACAGCTTATTACGGTACCGGGCAATAGGATGTGACACATCGGTACATTATTAGTGTTGAGCTCACGTCGCGACAAAGAGTGACCCATCTTCGGGAATCGGAAGGTAGATTATGGTTGTAATATCTTGGAAAATTAGCATCACTGGCCTCTGCTTTCGTCGGTATGCTTTGGTGTTGGTGTCAAAGCGGATCATACTGGATGTTTTTTGAAGAATCTTAAGCTGAGTTGTACTTATAACTAATCTATCAATCTATAATATTCAATCTATAGCTCTTCGTGCATGAATTCTATTATGAGTTCGACAATGGGAGCTCGGACTTCAAAGACTAAGAACTATACGAGTTGATTTTATATATATTACATGTTACAAAATGTTTTAAATCTTCAATAACAGGTTCTAGATCACGTTTGGATTGTTTTTATATGATGTTGATTAATTTTATTACTCAAATAAATTATATTTAAAAATATTACTTCAAGTTATAATGCTAATTGTTGAAGTATTCTTCCCGTTAGTTAAAGAAGATATGCAATTCTATATAAGAAATAATATTCATGAATTGAAGTCTACAATTTCCATACAATACATGAAACAAGCCGGAAAACACACATGACATATTGGTAATTTAATCGAAACAGGCACCAATTATGAAATAATTGTTCACGAAATTGGCTTCATCTTTCAGCACACGGAATGTTGCTTTTAAGTCAAATATCCCCTTTACATGTAACACTCACACTCATCACCCCGTGTTTCGCTTGTTCTTCCCCACTCGTTCCAGCGCACCATTCGATGACTTCTGCCGCAGCATGATCCCATGTTCGTTGGGTTAAAGCATTCCGTAAGTACCTACCACAGCCATTCGCGGCAAAATAAACCTTCTCTCTCTCTCTCTCTCTCTCTCTTTTTCTCTCTCCGCCCTCCATCCAGCACTGGATGGCTGGCTGGAAAATTAATTCGCCTCAGAACGAACGCAATATTATTTTACGTTTATTAGCCCCTCTATTCAAACGAGAATCGCGCGGACGCCTCTCGGAGACTTCCTCCAATCGGATTCCTGCTTCAGCGCGCTCGCCATAAATCAACACTTCTATTCAAATGGAATGCTCAAATTCTCGTCAATACGTCGGATGATGTAATGGTGCTGCGATGGTGCAAAGCGCTGGATAACGCGCTGCGCTCGTGCGTTCCTACCTTATCCTCCTACCTTATCCTCTGGCGTGTTGTTGTTGTTCTCCCACCGCCGGCTCGCCGCGTCCCCAAACAACGCACGAAAATCGCAGACCGCTCCGTGTTTCGAATTCGTCTCGAATTCCGATCACGTGAGCCGTAACGAACGCTGATGACTAAAGCCAGATTATGGGAACCGAAACGCAGTATGGCCTTGTCAGTCGATGGTGTTTTTTTTCTGTGTGTGCTGTTTTTCGGTTGGCAGTGTTTATTTTGCGGTCACTTCTTCGCCGGCGGAGCCTTTTTCCGGCGTTCTAACGCGGAACGCTTTTATTACATCTCTCCCAAATGCGAGTCCTTCCGTGCTGACTTCCGAGAAGTGTGTCCACGCACGCTGCGAACCGTCCCGAGGCAGGGGATTTATCAGGCTAAATTTGGATTATAATTTATCGAACAGGTCCCGGCCCCCCGCGAAACCGGGAGCCACCACGTTCCTGGGGTTCACTCTTGCTCGAACCGATCGCTTGGCATAGGTTTTACCATGGACACGCGAAAAAACAAATCACCCCAATCCCGGCGGATTCCGCAACGGGGGAAAATTCCCGTCCCGTCAAAAGCATAGACGTAACAGAATACCTACCTGCGGTGACGTGTCCTTGGGCCGAATAATGTGCACGATTCGTCCGCCGCCAGTGGGAAGATTTACCATTCTGCGAATTTCGCATGTGCATTCTTACCCCCACACGGCTGACGTTGGCCGTCACGAAAAAAAGGAGGGTTCGTCGCTTGCCAGTTTCTTCGCCCGTGGAGCGGGCGGGCATTGAAGTCTTTCGCTTCCGACTGCACTCACCGCGCTCGAACGAAACTAAATGATTCTTTCTTCTTTCGTTTCTTCTCCTACGTGTTGTAATGTGTCTGAGAAAAGATTGGCTTCGTTCAGACGTACAGATAGCCTCAGGTTACCGAATGGGTCATGTCATAAAAGCTCACGCAAACACACAATATCCACTATGCGAATGGACGCACAATTTGTCAAATAGATAAGAGTCACATTTTTTTCGTAAACTGAAATGCATGCTACCATGGTTTCTCATGGGCATCGGTCACATCGTGGACATGTCGAAAACGCACAGTTGTAATCGAGCGCGCGCGATGCTTAGATAGATGAATTCTTTACACACCCGAGCGAGCTCGTCCCGAACTTTTTCTTCGCTTCTAGACGAGCTCCACTCACTCAGCGGCCCAGCGCGCCCAGCGTTGTTCCCAGGATGATACCGATGATCTTTAATTGTTTTAATTACACCTCTTACCCCGCCCGGCGAAGGCTCATAAATTATGAAATGGATCACCAATGGAGCGCCGTTTTTTTTTTTTTGTTTCGCTGCTATTTTGCCACCCATCCGCTAACACCGCGCTCCCCCACCCGACTCGTGACCGTTCCTCGTCGTGACAACGCAGCTAGCGGACTGCAAACGATTGTTACCGGTGCGTCGCAAGATGCGATACGAAGCTGTCGCTAATTCGATTACAACGCCCATGATAATTGCACCGGTACCCGGTGTTGGTTAGAGCGCCCGTCGACGGTCCGTTAGACTGCTAATGTGACTCCGACCGTTCGCAAAATGGACGGGCGAGACCTTTTTCTTCATCTTTCTTTCGTTTGTCGTTGGTGCTGCATCAGACGTGACAATCGCGCAACCCCGACCCCATGCCGTGTCGATGCGAGAGAATGATTTCTGTGCCACGTCACACGACCGTACACTCTAGGCGTGGTCGTACCGTACGCTTCGGGGTGGTAGGAATTAAAACACACACAGCCCAAGCAGCCGCCAACCCATACCACCATGCTAAGTTGATCTCCTTGCAAATGCCGTAGATCGCAGCGTACAAATCACACTCTCGATCGCAGCCACCGTGGGCGTATGGGTTCACTTTTACTTTCATCCAGCTCGCAACCCCGGGGGCGCCGCACTAGCCTGCCCGCAGCGGGAGGAGCGGGTCGGTCGACGGTCGCTACATCGGCGTGGCGACACCATCCGTTAGCTAATTAAACATAACCACGCGCGCGCGCCATATGCCGCCCGCGGGTGTTGCCCGAAAGGTGCCGCAAACGGGTGAGTAACAACGGGCGCGTTGGAACGCTCGAACTGGGCCCGGGCGCAGATATTTCAGGCTACCGAAACGGTTGCTGTTTCAATGTATAATAATTCACACCTGTTTCGAGTGGTTTGAAGGTGAACTTTTCAGGGACAGCAGGGACGTTTTGGAAATGAAATGGTCTTCCTGACTGATCGGATAGCGTTTTTGGTTCTTCTAATTAGTTGAAACTTATTGAAATATAGCTCAAAACGAGCCAAGGACGACAAGGCCTAAGAAAATGATGAACAGAAGAGTCTTGCAATGGGCGTAATGCATTTCTATACAAATTATGAACAAGCTGATGAGGTCGTTAACAATAAAAAATAAAAATCAATATCGTCTGCATTTTTTTTTTTTGCAAAGCAAATCATTCGATTTCTTCCTGATTTATGTAGGTTAATTTTCCATTTCTTCATAAACATTAAACCCGTTTCAAATATTCATTGCTTTGACATGTTTCGTTCAAAATTATGTTCAGTTTATATGATTTTAGATGTGTTTAAATTACAGAGTTGTATATTTATTTGTTATTTATTTATCACCAATAAGTAATGCCCGCCAGAAGATGGTCTAACATAGTTTAATATAGAGTACAATTAAAATATAAAATGGAAAGTATTAAAAAAATAAAATTAAAAAAATAAATAATTGTATATTTTTCGATGCGAAACTAAATCTAGCAATAAACATTCAATGAATGAAAGTCAAAATCTAAAGGAGAAATGAGAAATGCTTGTGCTAGTGAGAAACAATAAAAAGAGCTTCACCGTTTTACACATTCACGAACTCATACATAAGTACTGTTTAAACTTATTTAAAACCGTATAAAATCTTACAAAGAGGATCGATCAACAAAAAAAAATGAACAAATTTACAGAAGTGAAATAAAAAATAGAGACGAAGCCCCAGTTATATTTTCAAATTTGTAGAATTTCATACAGGCATTTAAAATATTGTTTCCTTTTTATCAAAGCATCCAGTTTTGTGCTGAAGCTTATGAAAGCCGCTTAGCAAAATCATCAAATTTTGATTTATTTCGTAAGTCATTCCTTCACACATTTGAAATGTGCCCCGCCTCCAATGATGACTTGTATACCCATCATTAAAATTACCCCCTTTTGTGATCCGCTTGCAAGCAGAAAACAAGCGCAACAAAAAACAACTACATGGTGTGCAAAAAACCAAATGCACCCAAACAGTAACGTAACATCTCCCTCTGAGAGCGCCACCGAACGCACCGGGTAACAGTGATGCAGTAATCCTGCCACCGTTGCTAATGTGCCTCAGTGCTGCCCAGCTGTTCGATTATGCCGCGATCGGTGATCTGATCGCACGATAATAAAGCCCCATCCGATCGAGTGGCGCTAACAAACTCCTCCTTCCTCACGCCGGCAATTAAAGACGCGCGTTCGGCGGTATGTTTGCATACAGGGAGGACGATGACGAATCAAGCAACAACAACAACAAAAAGTAACTAGAGATTTGTCGGGAATGCAACGCGGTCGGTTCAATTTGTCTGCATAAGCGCGCGGGGTAGGTCACGCGCATTCCGACTTTTTTTTCTCTCTCTCGTTGCTCACAATGAAGAAATTATCATATTTGCGAAAATGAACCGGCGAGACGAGCTACCACCCCCTGTTGGAACTATTTACCAGTTTAGTAAGGCACATTACCAGGCGTGCGATTGCGCGATCGAATGCAATTTTAAATCGTTTTTCTCTCTCTCTCTCTCTCTCTCTCCCCATATCTCTCTGTTTTCCCCCTGTTTGTGTGATGGAGCTTCCCGGGCATCCCCCTGCCTGCTAGGGAAGGAGAAAACAGAAGGCTTGTTACGCACGGGACGAGCGAGATGGGTTATTTTGGGCTGAGCCCGGGTTGCCATTTTTTCCCGCCCGGTGTGGAAAATCGGTCAAATGTGTGCGCGCACTCGCGTCACACGTGTGCGATGCGAAGGAAGCAATGAATGGCGCGATGCGGTCGGAGCCGATTTGTTTTGCAGCGCGATAACATTGTGCGCACACCGATGTGTTGGCCAAACCACCGGCGCAATCTCCATCCGATGGGGTGTTGATTTGAAAGCCCTCCCCCCCGGGTGTGTTTAATCTCCCCGCAAGCAGCGCGCTGCAGCTGTTTTACATAAATGCATGGGTCGCTAGGCTGTCCTCATTACACTCGCAAACCCGGTACGGGACCCCTTCGGTGGAGAAATTACATCACCACCCTGGCTTGCTGATGTTTGCAGAATAATTCGCAGTTAATACTTCACTTCACCCACAATGAAACGCCATTTCGTGCCCTGCTGCTTCGCGGCGCACTCTTTTCTGTCGTTGCTGCCATTGCTTTCTTTTCGCGAGGTTGTTGTTTTGGCACACTGGGACAGACTTATGTCATGGGTCGTGAAATTAGCTCACCCGCAGTGTCAACTCTGCCCTTGAAGGATGAGCGCCGCGCGTAAGTGAACGAAACGTGCCCGACGTTCGCGTTTTTGGCATTCGGGCGCAGCGTAAATCATGCACGGGCTGGGCGTGGGAACAGTGTTGTCAACTGAGGCCGTGGGGGTTAGCTTTTTCCGGGAGTGTTTCGCCTGACGATTTGTTTATGTGTTCTAAACGTGCTCGGTGCTGGCATCACCGTGCGACAATCCGGTGAATGCATTCCTCCCGGTTGGAGAACCATTCAGCTATCAGCGTCTGCTGCGAGACGCTGAAATAGAACGATAACGCGTTGTAACACGAACGCGTTGTGTTCGGAATGTGTAAGCTACTCGAATGATCACAATGGCCGCGAGATGTAGGCAAGTCTAAGTTATGATAAGGTTTGTTTTGCTTTTTAAATGTATAGTTTCATATTTTGTTAAAACAACATGCTTCTTTTCGGACTATTTGCTTTTTGTGGCACGCTTTATAATGGTGACAATCATTGTTTTTAAAACTGTTTAAAAGCAGTTTAAATAATAAATAGACTACCGTGATACACACGGTCGTTCACCTTAGCCATGTTGACTTTTTATAATGTGCATTCTGTTTCACTTTGTGTTATAATATTTTGAAAGCAGTTTTAAAAACCATCACAGCTTTGAACCCAGTAGTATTAAAAAAATGAGCAAAACAATACAACGCAATTATGGAGACGCATTGCTTTGGAAAATAAAGATATTTTTCATTCGGTAACTTAATACGGGTGAGAGTCGGTGAAGGTGTTTAAAACGTTTGAAACATGTAACCCATTTTGTTGCCAGACTAAACTAAAGTCAATTTAGTAGTGTGTCAGGCGCCCTGAGGGAGCGTTAGGCACATCTTCGACATGAGTTTTAAAAAATACACATGATACGGCTCTTTTAACCCAAAAAGCTAAATACGATTTGAATGATCATTCGCTCCAAAAATCGGACATACATCGTCTAGAAAATAGCGCTATTGTCAGGAAAATTACGCACGCACCATAAACAACATATCTACCCAGCAAACCCTTTAAAAACACGCCTCCAAATCCAACAAAAGATCCAATTTAGCTCATTGGAGCAAGGCATCGGGCACTCGCAGAATCTGCGCTGGTCTTTTCCGCTAAACTTCAACATTTGTTAGCACTTTTACCCACTTAGCCACTCGATCCGCAGAGATCTGATTCGGATTATTGCCAATACCGTTACGCTATCTCCTGAGAACAGTCTCAGCTCTCGGTGGAAGAATGAATTATTTTCGCACTAATTTTTAAACCCTCGTTCCGTCCGGAAGCGCACCGGAAAATAGTTCATCCCACGCAACAAACAACCCCACGGTGGCACGCGCAACGGCGGCTGCCGGAGCCGGTGCACCACTCGACGCACGTAAATCTCGTTAAATGTTGCTGACCTAGTGGGGGCCTCGAAAGTGGAGCCTGCCCAGAGTCAGTGGGTAGTGTAGTCCCCCGAAACGACAAAGAGCTCCAATCAGAAAATGCTAAAAGCTTAGCGGAATCAGCCCAAAGAGAAGAGAGTGGTGTGAGGTCGAGTCGAGATTCCGTGACGAATTTCGGAAGACAAGACGAGACTATAGCTGTGGGCCACACAACAGACGCTTCATCAGACGAGGCTGGTTTTGCAGAGCGTTTTGCAAATGCTCCCTGCTCCGGGGTTTGTGCCGATCTGTTTGAAGAATTTGACGAAAGGTTGTGCATTACACGCCGATGGGAGTGTTTGAACAACTCACACCAGCACGGCTTCGACTGTTGCCTTCACCGGCCGACGACGACGGACAATTCTCTGCCGCGCATGCCAGTGCCAGCGTACCCTTTGCCGGCACGAAAACCCACACCCATTCTGCACGATGGTTGACGACCCCACGACCACAGCTGCAAACGCGACAAACAGCCTCCAGCATGACGCAACGCGCGTTCGCGCTCCGCACCGATACCCGAGTGTGCCAGTGTTGATCGATTAGACGTTGGTAGGGTAACGCACCGTCGTCTTCGGCGCTGTCTGGCGGAGGTTTGCGCACCTTCACTCGGAGCCACCGAGGCCTCCATCAGCGAACGCTCTCGCGATGCCATTACCCTTTGGTGAAGGCTATCTTTCTGCTGCAAGGCACACGCACACACACACACACACTAGCAAACACAGTGCGCAGGAAACGCTTCGTACCGTGGAGTCCTCTTGATGTCTGGGACACGTAGACAGCAGGATCACGATCGGCCACAGTCATCCACTCAGCCTCGGACTGAGGACGACTCAAGAGGGCAAATCAATATTCTGCCGAGCGCACTGTGTGGCTTCAATCTTCATCCTTCAGGTGGAGAACGATTTAAATAAATTAAATCATGGCTGCTTGTGGAGCCCGTCCAAGCTTAGGCCGTTCCTACCGCCTTTTAATGAACCATATCTGGTGTCTTTTCGGCGAAACTTTTTATTTAACTTCTTCCAGCGCTAATTGCAGCCAACGCTCCAACCTGTACGAGCGTGCCTGCGATTTACCTCCCCCGGGATCGGTGTTACTTTATTATTATTATGATTAATGACTTCCGCCGGTGTTGCATGGCAGAACAAAACGTCACTTTCGAAGCCGCGAGCCTTAAGATCTGCTTGATATGGAGCCGATTGGCTAACGATCACACTGGACAGCCTATTGAGTGTCTAAATCACATCTCCGCTCAAATGTCTATGATTAATTAGCCGGCACTGTAATCAGCTCCGCTCAAACTATGCTCTCGTTCGGGGCGATCTAATGAGATGATTATTATTTCAATCACTGTGCCACTGTCAGGTCTCAGGAAAGACTCTCCAGCCTGGGCTGCTCTCGGGTCCCCATCACTGGCTCGTGACACTTGAGCCGCGGGACAAATGAAACATGCCAGCCTGCAATTGCACTCCAGACGTGTTCATGGGAAAAGCAACCCCCGGACGGTCATTACTGAGGGCGCATTCTTCCCGTCAGGTTTCTGCGATGCCGGTGACCCTTCAAGAAGGTGCTACCACTCTCTGCATGCAAAGCGCGACAAGAGTAATGTGTGGCATCAACTTTACATTCAGCGTGCACAGACATCGATGCACCACCACCACCACCACCACCACGATCGCCATGGCAACGTGCGCGCGAAAACGGCACGTTCTTGCCATTTTGTTTGGAGGCGAGTTACGTCGGGCACGATCGGCGATCCTGAGCGGCGGTGGCAGTAATTTGAGCCACACGTAAAACTTTCCGTTTCAACCCGCTCGCGGGACACTCTCGACCGAGCCACCGAGCGGGAGTGCGATGCTTCATAAATCATTCAACAGGGCGGCGGATAACATTCAAATAGCGATCAAGGTCGGCGGCGTTGGCGATAACATTAAATCGGTTTTTTTTTTGTTTTAAAAAGCCCCACCATACGCACACAGACATTAGCCTACAAATTATGCCCGAGAGGACCTTCGGACCTGCCTTCGCCTACGGCGCCATTCGATAGGGGTCGTTTATTTATTTTTATATCAATTGCATCAACACCAGGTTGCGACACACACACGCTGGTTTGACTGGTCGAACCCACCATTTCACAACGACGCGTCGGTCTGCTGTCCAAAAACCTAACCCAAGCGAAATCCGTACCGTTCCGTGGTGGAAGAACATCTTCCCGCTGATGAGCTTTGCGGTGTTAAATTATAGACCACAGCGAACCTCCTCGCAAGAACGAACCGTATGGACCAATTTCCTTTGCCTTTGCAGCGCTAAGTACTCCGGAGATTGGACAATTACACCAAACTTCCATTTCGGGACGGGAGGTAGCAATCTTCCGCCGACCACTTTCATCACTCCGAAATGCGGCAAATAAGCAAATCATCATCAAGTACTCTTCAGCGCTCCGGCAAACACGGTACGACCCCATCCTCAAATTCTCGATCGGACAATCGATCGCTAGACCTCGGCGAACAGTGGGTCAGTCCATCAATCACACACATACACAGATGGTCGATGAGGGGCTAACCTTCCGAACCTTTCGCACTCCACAAACTGTGCATCACTCGACCGCACAGTAGTGGCGGCTCAATGACGGCAACCCCGGCGAACCCGCCTGGTTCTGTTTGAGAGATCTACTTGTCAAGTGGGCTGCGTGTCAAAAGGGTAAGGCCGGGGGCCAGGGAGACCACAAAAACGAAACAACGGCAGAGCTGGTGGACTTTCCGCTCGCCGGACTCTCACGCAAACTTCCGGCTTCACGGCTGACTGGGTTTATTTGCTGTGGGTCACCGTGATTCACAGCGCTGATTGGTTGGTGAGCCGTTGGCTGCAGATACCTCACGGCAGACACGGCAAGAACGGTGATTTATTGACGTTCTCGAGCTCTGGAGGCTATAGCCAACCGGTAGTTTGACATCGTCTCAGTCAAAACGAGACCCTCCGGGTGGATTCTTTTACGCGCCCACAACGACACCTCCGCGGCGATAGCGGGTTTCGGGGTGTCAATCTTTTAATTTATTTACGCGCATCCCCATATCTCCAAATGGAAAGCGCCGTTAGTGGCATCGAAAACCTGCCCGAAGCGACTTCTGCAATCCGCTGCGACAACGGGCAGCGAACCTAGACCTTTGTCCCAGGGGGCGCGAAACAAGTTTTTTCCAGCGTGTTGGTACCAACACAACCTCAGCATCAAGAATCGGAAACAAGCACACAATGCACACGGGCTTGGGTGCTGGAATGCACCGAACCCACCGGGTTTGGTGGTGTCGCAGAGCAACCTTGCACCAGGCAGGCTGACCCCGGCACCCAACACTCCACGAGTCGAAGCGGGTTTGGTGCCACGGAATGTACACCCCATCGCGGCCCCTGGAAGGAGTGACAGATTCCACGCGATCAATGCGGATCTCGAGACTCGAATGTCACGTTGTAGCTTTTCCAAAAAGCTCCCAACGCTGCCAGGTACCAGTTTGAAACAAAGCCGTTAACCTTAACCGTGTTTCCGCGTTTAGGTTCTGATTCTGGTTGGGACGCATTAGTTGTAGGAAATTAGAGCAAATAGGCTTGCACGAGTAACCCTTTTCAACTATCACGATGCCATCTGTTTCAAAAACTACCCTTGCCCTATACGCCCCATCGGCTAAGCCCACGTTCTCCCGACCAGTAACTTCAACCGGATGGGTCGTTTTTTCGATCGCAAAACAATCAACGGCACGGCCATATCGGAACGACGCAAGTCGCATGTCAACAGCGTACGCACCATACGTGGTCAACGGTGGTTCGGCGGTAACAGCACATCATTTGCACGCCGCTCGCCGTTGTTGATTTTGAACCATATTTTGCCGTGCCGTTCGATCGACAAACAACAGGCCGAGAAGCCCACTCACCCGTTGCGCTCGCACGTCCGGAAGCGCTCGTTGTCCAGTTACGCGCCATGTTTATGCATTCTTCCAAGGCACACGGCTCGCTGCGAACGAGTCGTACCGGCTTGACATTTGAAGGCAGGTTGTTCTGTTCATCTCAAACCTGAAAGAATGGAGCAGTAGGCCATGGAAGTTTTTCTGGAGGACGATAGTGACGGTGGAGTTTTCATAAAATTCGACCTTTCGACTGTACATAAAGCTCGGTTTGGGGTACAATGCGGTGGCTTCAGAATCCGAATGACTCAAGCACTCCGGCAGGTGGTTATTCCAGCGCCATCCGAATGCCCCTCGGTTGCAAAATTACCCTACACATCGTAATTCCCGATCGCCGAGCATAAATTGTACCGCTAACTACCACATTTTATCGTCAGAACAATACAATTCTCACACCTGAGATCGTGTGTGTGTGTGCACGCCTGTGTGAGGCGGGAGTCAGCAGTGACTTGAGTGTTCTGTGGGTGCATATCACTACATCTCCCTCCGATAGCGCTCTGGAGAGCACACAGTGAGCATAAACCTTTTTTTCAAGAAACTTTAACCTAGCCTGTCGAGAACACCGTCCGGGTGGCTCCCCTTATTAGCTATTCCAATGACCCAAAAGCTGTCCGCTTTTCCGCGTCTTCCGTCCGGCACCGACCGTAAGACCGACCCCGCACAATTACTTTATTTCCCATTACACGGCACACGTATGCGGGAAATTTGCTAGCGAAACAATCGGCTGGGCCCCATGGAGATGCACCCCGCGTCGCGTGAGACGACGACCGTTGCAGGGCGCTTGGACATGACCCTATCCCGAGTTATCTCATCGCGTGGTTCTTTGCCTCTTGCGCAGGAAGTATGTGTGTCTGAGGCGGCCGTAAAACGTGCATCATTAAGCTGCGAGCTAGAGTGCGAGCCGGAGTCAATGCCGACGATCATTTGCCATCATAACTTCTTGAGTATGGTGTCTGGCTCAGGTTTATGGCAGGTTTTATTGCCATCTTCAGAGGATTGATTCAGCCACGGACCGCCCCACTGCAGGTCGAGCAAACTAAGCCGTGCACTCTAATAAACCTTGCCCCTTCATTAGACGTTCTTAACTTTCGAGACTTCAAGACCACAACAGAAATCACGGGAAACATCGTTTGGCTATTTACTTCAGCTGATTAGCTCAAACCCAGTGCTGCAAATATTCATTTTCGCCAGTAAGCGGACACGACACCTGCACCCGATCAACCCGATCGTCCGACGGTGATTAGGAACTGTCGCCCGAAAGGTGCCGACGTCCCGAGGCACCTTCTTGGTGCGCCTCAATAAAGGCGCCGCTGTCTGTACACCTCGCGACTTGTCGACCGGACGGATGCGATAGGGATCGCACTGCCTAATGATGGCGCATGCACACACACACAAACACACACACTCACTGGGCTTTGTCCGGTCGCAAAATTATGGCACCAACATTTCCATCCATTTCCGATTCTTCCCGCGCTGCGGCCGTTTGCCAGTTCCATTTGTGGCTCAAGAACTTCACTCACCTTAGTCGGTCGGAAACAGTCACCCGGTAACGATGTGTCGTCATAACGCTGTACGCGCGCGCATCCCTTCTCATCTGCCGTATAATTAAGTCGGAGTCAAGTTCGTCCAAGCTTCAAGGGTTTCGTGTATTTTTTTGTTTTGTTTCGCTACGCCTGAGAGAACAAATTCGGCTTCGTCGTGGACGGTGGGCACAGTGGCTGTGCTGTTCTTAGCTGGCTGGTGACTGTAGAACGATCTTCCAGTGGTTCGTTTGAAGGCGGAAGCGTTCGAGCGTGAGATACACACCGACACAGACGCAACCGTAAACCGTGTCCTGTGCTAGGAAGCAAACCCAAACAACCTCGGTGTTCAAGTGAAAGTGAACGAGCGGTGGCGGTTTTGTTTTCGGGTGAACTCCGTCAGGAACGTACACATCGGCTCGGCATTGAACGTTTATTCGCCCGCTGATTGTTGGAGAGGTTTTACGACCCGAAACCTCGAGCTCGCGCGTACCAACAGGCCTGCTCGGTGGTGTCAGAACCATTTGCCGCATTCTACAAGCAGCTACTTCGAGTGACTCCCCGTGGCAACGTCTTTATAGTGTAGTGTCGTGCTCCGGGAATGTTGGTGAGTGGAACGAAGCGTCATTAGGAGCGTGCTGGAGAAAAAACCGCTGTTCGTCCTTTTACTTCCTCGTAAGATGTTTGGTGAAACGAGTTGGAGAGTGCGGCCAGTGACAGTGGACCAGCCCGATAACAGTGCCATTACATCACCTGCCGCTGGACGTAACGAGCGCAACGACTGCATCTTAGTATTTCACTTTCATCGTGATCGCGCTTTTTTTCTTCTGCTCGCCGGCGCACGAACCAGTTTCGACGGAAAACAGGAAATCCAGACACTCTTTCTCCGCGTGCGTACGGTGCGCGCTTTCACCAGATCAACAAGTGTAACTGTCAAAGTGACGCGCACCTGTCATCTCGGACGGTTGCTCCACACCACGTGTGTGCATCATTGTCACAGACTACTAGACCACATGCAGGAGATCTCGACGGCAATAATAGTGCCAATAACCGAATCGTTTACAGTTCAGTTTTGTCGATCGTAAAGCATTCCACCGCGCGTTTCCGAGAACAGCTGCTGCGGTGGTGCGAAACCAACGAAATCAACTTTCTGGTCTCTGTTTCCCCCACCATGCGGCGCAGTGAGTCGCAGTCGCCATTATTTCCTGATCTATTTTACTACTGACCGCATTCCGCTCGCTCGCCGGCAGGCCGATTCGGCCACCCGGGTGTGTATCACCACTCCCTTTCGCGAGTGGCGCGTTGCACCCGGGTAGTACACCGTAAAACGAGTTTTGGATCGTGTACGGAGCCACCCTTCGGGTTCGGGTCTGTGACACGGCGCACACAGCGCACCGTTGTTGTGTTTCGCATACTTGCTCGCGCGGTGCCGAGACAATCCGCACAGGGGTGTACGGAGAGAAAAGATTATTGTCTGTGCGAGTGATTGAAAAATGATAAATTGTATCGTGACTCGAGCGCGACCAGGAGGCAGAGTATGCAAGTGTGCAAACCGCGAAATTGGGCCGCCGCCCGAGGAGGTGCTTGACAACAACAAGTTTTTCGATCCAGGTTAGAGCCAAACATTCGCATTCGCTTCGGTGGTCGACTCCCGGGGACCTAATTCTCGTTTCGCGCGCTCGTTCTATTCTTGTTCGGAAGCCCTCTGCGAACAAAAAAAGGTTTCATTCTCGCTTCATCCTTTCTCACGAACCCCATCCAAGCAGCCTGCAGTTCGCTACCTGCCTGCAAGCAAAAAGACCCTTCGCTCAGGAAGGGTGAGCAGGACAACGAACGCACTGGGTGGGAAGGAGACATCCGAAGACTTTCCCTCTCTCTGCCGTCTGAGCTTCCCACTGCTCCGGTCTGCTACTTCGTTCTTCCGCGGTGTTCTTCACCGGTTTTACACTTCACCGCTGCTCAACTCCCCCAGGCACCCTCTCATCAGCGCACGCACTTGGTGTGCTCCCCTCCGATCGCGAGCCATCTCCGCTTGCCTGCGAACCTGCCGCAGAGCTCTGGAGGGAACTCTGGAGGGATACGTACAAAGTGGTAACCCCGGCAGAAAATGCAGAAATATTTCGTCAAAAGCGAAAACCTGTTTTCTGCTTCCACCCGGTTCGCGGCACGAACTCCACCGTACACACACACACACAGACACACAGACAGACAAACACACACGAACCCTCCACTGCCGGATTGCTCCAAAGGATCCATTCGTGGTCTTTCTTTCTTCTGCTTTTGTCCCTTTCGAGGACGCGCTCCCACCATTCCATTCCGACGGACGCCACAAACACTTGCTTTCTTCGTGGTGCAAACGATCTCCTGCCAGATGGAGGCAGGTTTCGCCATTGCGAGGTGTGGCGGTGTGGGGGTGTGCAATGTTCCAACAAACGAACACTCCTAGCCGGGGCCATGTTGGCGGCTTCGCGTTGGTTACCAATAATAACAGCGGCGAAGGCAACAGCAACAGCACAATCACGCGACTTATTGCCCCCGCAGGCCAGCCAGCCAGACATCGAGTGAGGGGTGCTGAACAGTGCAAGAAAAACCAGATCATAACGACCGAAAAACGACTCCTGCTGCTCAAGCCCTACCACCGCACACACACATGTTCCTCGCGGGCGGGTAACCGTCCGATCTGTTATATCGCGCTCGCGCTCGGACCTCGAACTGCGGCACCAGCAGTAGTGTGTAGTCACGTAGCGTTTGCGTTTGCGAATTTGCAAACAAACGCAAAGCCCCGCGCCCGGCAAGTCGAGGTTTTGCCCGGTGACGTCACCGGCGGATGTGGACCAGGTTCGCGTTACCGAATACGCTCAAGCCCTATCTTTTCTGAATGTGGGAGACCCTGAGAATTCCTCCGGGTCGTGCTGGTGATGATAGTGGACATCTTGTAACGTACGTTTTCTTTTGTCTCTCTCTCTCTTTCTTCCTTTCTACAGAATCGACCGAGAACTGAGTGAGTGAGTAATTGAAAGGAGAAGCTACAACCCAGCGGCTAGTGCGCCTTCACACACGCCTGTTACGCACCGACCGGTGGGGTCGACGATACAAGAGCACACCAAAATGGACGAGACCGGTTCGTCCGGCCACGGCACCGACCACCAAACCGCCGGCGATGGCGGTGCTGCTGCCTATGCCTACAAGAACGAAATATCGCTCTCGATCGGGGACGACGATCAGAACTCGCGCACGAACAGCACGGCCGTACCGACGCCCTCGCCGCGTCACATCGAACTCCCGATCGGGGCCGGTGGCGATGGCGAGACGAACGAGTACGCCGCGTTGAACCGTAGTGGCGCCTCCGGCAGTGGTTCGCCCGGGTCCGCCAAATCGAACGGACTGGACAACCCGGCGTTCGAGTTCGAGCAGGACAAGCGTCCGCTCAGCTCGTTCGGACACACGGGTAAGGACGAGAAATCGCTCGGTGTGGTGTCGGTCAACGGGAAGGCGAACGGTGAGAAGCCACTCGCTGAGGCGGTCAACCTCGAGCTGCTGAACATGTCGTCGAAGCCATCGAACGGACATCATGCGAATGGTACGAACGGATCCGCCGGCGCGCTGCCAGTGAAGAAGGACACTGAGGTGGATCTGGGCGATCCGTACGACGAGTACTTCGTGCCGGTCAACGAGCACCGGAAGTTTATGAGGTAAGTCAGCAGGTGCAGGTGCAAGGTGTCTGAAGCGAGCCGGGGCACGCACGACCATTTGCTTGTGTTAGTGTGTGTGTGTGTGTGTTGTGATGTTTTGAAATTGAACACATCGGAGAATTTCCCTAGTGCCTTCTCAACACCTCTAGTTCATCATACTAAATTGGAACTTAACTTGGCTCCTTAATACCCTTCTTCATCTTTTCTAATCGTGCACTCGCTTCTGTGTACCTTGTGTGATTGCGTGCGTAAGTGTGTATGTATGTGTCTGCTGAGTCACTCTATTGTCTGTTTGCTCTCTATTTCTCCAACTACTTACCTTGACCAAATTTCGTACGCTACACCCACGGCGCTTCCGGTATGGTACGGGCATTACAGTGTCTCCTTCCAAAAGCCGCGCCACCACGGCGGCTACGGTGGTCATGGGCCCGTGTACGGACGTCATGGTCGCGGCGTCGACTACACCGGGCACTCGGTTAATGAGCCCGCCCCCGGAACGATGGACTATAAACAGTGGACCAAGATCACGAGGTACCCACCCCCCACAAGCAAAGCGCATTCGAATACTCACCACCAAACGTGTCACCACCATTAGCTAACGCCGTTAGGGCCCGCCCGCTACACTCGTTCGCTGACCGGTTCGCTGCTGGTTCCGCCTGGTCCCGGAAATTGTTGACTGGTCCTTAGGGTTCTCCCCTGATCCAAGTTTGTGGTCCCTGTTTGCGCACATCTCCCTCCCAATAGCTTTGGTTCCTGTTCGCACGCACTGTACAGAACAGCTGGAAGTTGAACTAGGATACGACGACTGGTTCGCAAACTGATCGCAAGCGTTTCCGATCGTTGGAGCATATGAGTATGAACTCCACGATCGGAAGTTCGGAACGGGATGGTTTGAGAATAGGGTCTAGAAATATCTCTAGAACTTGTGAATAGCACACGACACGCTGGTCGGGCTTAACTGTATGATACGATCGACTGGAAACAGCATATATTATGGACGAGAGACACATCGACACCAAATCCACAAGAACATACAGGGTACACACAAAGAAATCGCTTTTCGCCACTCTGTCACTAAACAAAGTCGGAAAACAAATCTCCTCCCCCCACTCCATCTAACAACGGGACTGATGGCCAGCTATGAGACGGGTGAAGCGTTCAGGCTTCCTAACGATAAACTGTATATGGTCATTCATCTAAATCACGTGGTGACGGACGCCGATGGATCGTTAATTCGCTTTTTCGGGTGGCTTACGGGGCTCGGCACGGGAACCTACCATACCCCCACATCCACTTCGGGTCGCTTTTTGGGGTCAGAGTGTTTGTAAATATTGTTCTATATGTACAAAGGCGCCTCCGTCGCAGCCGAGTCGTTTGAGTAACATCTACCTTTGAACCTTCTCCACAGGGGTGAAAAACTGTACGTCACGAAGGATAAGCGCGAGAAGAAGCGCAAGAACTGGCCCTTCTGGCTGCTGGGGCTGGCGGTCCTGCTGGCAGTGATCATCGTAGCCATCCTGGCCGGATCCGGCGTAATCTTCAATGATAGTCCTACCCCGGTCGAGTCACGCCAGTTTGGTGACAAGGTGGCGACGGCCGGTGTCTTCGGCGGAGGAAAGACGCGACCAACAAACGCGACCAGTAGTACGCCGGCGACAAGTACCAGCAGCACTGATTATCCTACGACACCGTCTCCGCCCAGCTCGACCTTGCCACCGGTGCCACCGTCCACCGAGGAGATCACCGTGTACGTGCCGAACACGCTCGAAGGACAGATCACTCTGACGAACGCGGAGTTCCTGGAGGACTACCGCAACCCGAACAGTTCCGCCTACAAGGCATTGGCGATGGAGCTGGAGGAGGAGCTGAAGGACACGCTCAGCTCGCCGGACGCACGGGGACAGCTCTATGTCAAGATTCTGAACATGAAGTAAGTGTCTGATCTATGCTACAGATGCGTTTGTTCTGTAACTGTAACTTTCTCTTCCTAGACCTGGCTCGGTGGTAGTAGACTATCGTGTCAGTTGGGAGGCGAACACGATGCAAATGTCCGAGGATTCGATGAAGCACCGCTTGAACAGCTTCTTGCTGCAGAACGGTAATTACCTGTCTACCTACATTGTCCCGACGAACACGATCCGTGTTGCTCGGTTGCCCGATGTTTGCGTCATGAGGAATTCGGGCAAGAAGTAAGTAACTCAGGCGACGCATCTGTCTTTCTCTTTTGCTTACCTCGCGTTTCACATTCTCGTTTGCAGTTGCGAATACGGTTGTACGTTTGATCCGAAAGTTGGAGATTTCATGTGCACTTGTCCCAAGGGCATGCTGTTGAATGATGAAGATGGACGTACGTGCTACACTCCGGTGCCTGCTATTAATGGAGCGGAAGAAGCGCATGAGGAACCAAAGAGTGAACCGGAACCGGCGAGCGAACCGGAGCCGGCAAGTGAGCCGGAGCCAGCAAGTGATCATGAGCCTGCTAGTGAGCCGGAGCCGGCAAGTGAGCCCGAACCCGCTAGTGAGCCAGAGCCTTCGAGTGAACCCGAACCGGCTAGTGAACCGGCTAGTGAACCGGAGCCTGCTAGTGAGCCTGAACCAGCTAGTGAACCTGAACCATCGAGTGAACCCGAACCGGCTAGTGAGCCTGAACCGGCTAGTGAACCCGAACCTGCTAGTGAGCCGGAACCTTCTAGTGAGCCGGAACCTTCTAGTGAGCCGGAACCTTCTAGTGAGCCGGAACCGGCTAGTGAACCAGAGCCATCGAGTGAGCCAACTAGTGAGCCAGAGCCAGCTAGTGAGCCCGAACCAGACAGTAAGCCGGAACCGTCGAGCGAACCCGAACCAGAACCGAAGAGTGAGCCGGAGCCAACCTCAGAACCAGAGCCGTCATCGGAACCGGACACTAACAACAGTTCGGACACCTACACGAAAGCGGCTTCCCACGACCATTCTGCTAAGCTAATCATATCCTCTACCACGGAAGCTGAGCCTAAAAGTGAACCGGAACCAACTTCGGAACCTGAACCTTCGAGTGAGCCGGAGCCAACGAGTGAACCGGAACCATCGAGCGAACCTGAGCCAACTAGTGAACCCGAACCATCGGTAGAACCAGAACCAGCCAGTGAACCCGAACCATCGAGCGAACCAGAACCTTCTAGCGAACCGGAACCTGCAAGCGAACCCGAACCCTCAAGCGAACCGGAAACTTCGAGCGAACCCGTACCATCGAGCGAACCGGAACCTTCAGTAAACACAGAGGAAAAGCCTACAGAGTCGGAAAAGCTGCCTCTCCAACCTATCCAATCCACCACGGAACATGAAACTACCTTCTCCACTACGACGACCAGCCACCCGTCTTCTTCGACGTCATCCTTACCCTCCTCATCGACCGATGACTCTCAGCTACCCGACTTCATGTTCGTCGATCAGGACTCGATGCTAAAACACACGAGCACGACAGAGCGCAACTCCGCTCCACTCGTTGTAGTGTCGGTCACGGAACAAGCCGCAAAGGATGACCCACCCGCACCCGTCACCGAAACTATTGTGGATGACACACCCATGCCCTCGACATCGAGCTTTTTCGTACCGCCAAAGCCAACGACTGCTTCCCCATCGAAGTCCACCACGGTGAATGGGTTCGAGGGACGGTCCCTGTCTGCAAACGATACGACCCTCGAGAACACGGTGTACGCAACGTCCAGCCCGATCTCGCTGGAACAGTGGCGTTCATCGACCAGCTTTGCCACCTCGACGGAAGCATTCGGACGGGAACCGGGCCAGGACGAAACGAACCCATTCCTGCCGTCGATCGAGACAACGAGCGTACGAAATGCCGGTGCGTCGTACGCCGTAACGGAGGCCGTGGTGGAAGCCGAACCGACTGCCCCAATTCTTGCCGTGCACAATGAGAATCCGTTCCTGCCGGAGACGGAAAACAATGCGAGCTTGGTGAAGATCCTACACGAAGGGCTGGACCGCCACGAGGGGTACGAAATCGATTCGCAGCCGCAGTTCTTGGACGTGGTTCCGCTGTCGAAGGAGAGTGATCGGAACGAGTACAAGAAGCAGCTGAACGCGGACGTTACGGAGACGATCTACATCACGACCACAATCCGCAGTCCGGTACCGGTCACGACGGAGTCTCTCGAAGAGCTGCTATCGGTAGCGAGCTCTCGGAACATCGTCGAACAGACCACGACCAGTGGTGAGGAGATTGTGACCAGCACGGAGCGCGAAATGGACGAGCTTACGACGATGATGGAACAGCCGAAGCAAGCAGTGACGGAGCTGGATTCTTCTACCGCTGGCACAACAAGCGAGACCTCGACGACACCTAAAGGCACATCGGAAGGAGAACCCTCTTCCACGACCACGGAACAGATGGCCAGGAGCGTGAATGTTGGAATGTTAAATGACACAAACATGGAAGAAAGTACGGAGGTCATGCAGACGACCACGAATAGCGAGGAGGAACCATTTGCCACGACAACCCTCGAAAGCGAAGAAGAAAGTACTACCTTGGTGGTGAAGAGTAAACCGACGGAGAAGTCTCAGAACCAAGTGGAACAGACCACACCCGCGGGCAGTACGACAACGACGTCGACTACGGCTGCAAGTACCACATCCACCTCGACCTCGACCAGCACCTCCACGAGTACTTCCACATCGACCAGTACCTCGACCTCCACCACAGCTCCTCAAGTAGTGACGGAAGCACTGGAACGGATCACCGCGATCGAGAAAGATCTGATCAGTCTGAAGGAGAACGATCTCGCAGACGACAACAACATACTCGACAACGATCTGCGCGTCATACCGCTGAACTGGCAACGAGAAACACCAACCCCGACGGCCGTCTCCGGTTCCACCACCTCCGCACCCTCCAACCCGGCCACCCTCATCCCAACCACGACGACCGGTCATTTTTTAGACGAAACGACGTTTCATTCGATTAGATCAGAACGATCGAATGGAACGTCGTTAATCGATAACGGGATTTCTGAGGCAGGGCAGGCCGCGACGGAGACGCTGCTGGAGCGGGCGGCCATGTCCACGTCCATGTTTACCAAGTGTGCCGTGGGGCAGTTCGAGTGCATCAACGGCACCTCGATCAAGGACGGCTCGTCGTGCATCCAGAAGTCGGAACGGTGCGACTCGGTGTCGCACTGCTCGGACAACTCGGACGAGCAGGACTGCGAGCGGCTCGGCTGCCCGGGCCACTTCCAGTGTCTGGACGGCGTGTGTCTGGCACGGCAGCACGTGTGCGACGGGATTGCGCACTGTCACGACGGGTCGGACGAGCAGGGCTGCGGCGAGTGGCAGTGCAACTTCGACGAGCTGTCGTGCAATCCGACCCCCGGCAGCCCGGGACCCTGTCTGCCGGCCCTGTGGAAGTGCGACGGGCTGGAGCAGTGCGCCAACGGGTTCGACGAGAGTAACTGCCCGGACACGTGCACGAACGACGAGTACTTCTGTGCCGGGCAGCGCAAGTGCATCCCGGAAGCGTGGCGCTGCGATGGCTCCGTCGACTGTAGCGACGGCGAGGACGAACGGCTGTGCGATTGTCCGCTGGACAGCTTCAAGTGCAGCACCGGCGGCTGTGTGGCGGGAGCGTACGTGTGCGACGGTCACCCGCAGTGTCCGGACCAGTCGGACGAGTGGCACTGCTACCAGCTCGAGCGCGAGGCAGGGTCACTGCGCGTGAAGCGGAACTCGTCGGAGGCGCTTGCCGTCTGCGGCGATGGGTGGAACGGCCAGCTGGCGGATCTGGTGTGTGCCGAGCTCGGGTATGCCAAGGCTAGCAAGATTTTGTTCACGAAGGTGAACGGCGGCGGCGGTACGCTGGTGGACAGCATGTACCGCGTGACGGAGAAGGACCGGCTGGAGTTCGAACCGATCCACTCGATGGAATGTAACCAGGGGCTGAAGCTGTACTGTGAAGAGTATCGTAAGTGGACGAAGCGTTGAAATGGAGCGAGGAATGTTTTCAAATGCACCAACTCACCTTTGCTGTTGCAGGATGTGGCCGTGACACGGAAGTGCAACCGACATTGGAGCAGCGAATCGCCGGTGGAGCAACATCCAGCTCGAACCAGTGGCCCAGTCTAGCGTTAGCCTTCAGTAACAATGCCGCCATCAAGTGTACAGCCAACATAGGTAAGTCACTGTAGATCGCTGTTTATGTTCATACGTTCACCACTAACGGAGCGAACCTGTTACAGTTTCACCACGGTGGGCGATGGCCAGTTACACCTGCATCATGGGCAAGACGGAGTTTGTCAACAACCGTAACGTGGGCGACATGAGCTGGAAACTGTTTGCCGGAAATTCGCAGTTTAATGCGTCGCTGGAGGATGCCGGCGGTAACTCGCGCAACGATTCGTACCAGATTGTTGATGTTAAGCGGGTGGTCCCGTATCCACAGGTAGGCTTTATTGAACAGCGTCATCTTGAGATGTTCTGGACACTTCTGGAAGAAACATGTTTTGGAACTTTATTCGAACCTTCCCGATCTCGTTAAACAATTTGTTTTTCTATTTTTTCTCTTTCTCTTGACTAGTCCAAATACAAACAATTCATGTACACCGGTGACGTTGCCCTGCTGGAGCTGTCCACTCCACTCCGGTTGAACGAGATGGTCGGTACCGTTTGTCTGACGCAGGCGGACAGCATCGACTCGGAGCAGCTGTGCCTGACGGCCGGCTGGGGATCGGATCTCGAGAATACGGTCACGACGGAGCAGTACCTGAAGTACTTGCCCGTACCGACGGTACCGGCGGAACAGTGTAACTCCTCCATGCACTACAATGGCACCCTGCCCGAGAACGCCATCTGCGCTGAGCAAAACAGCACCAAAACGACGTGCTATGTAAGTTGGCCGCAGGCATTTCGTGGGCACCTTGGAGAAATCATCCAACTCATGTTCAATCTTGTCCCCTCCACCCTCCAGAACGATGAAGGTGCGCCCCTGATGTGCTATCTAGATGAATCTCGCCAGTGGCAGCTGGAGGGCATTCTCAGCTACCACGGCAACTGTGGGAAGCGACCACATCCGGCCATCTACAATTCGATTACCTCAACCATTTCCGCCTGGATCCGGAACACCGTTGGAAATGACCTAATGTTCGAACGGGTCGCCACATCGGCAGCGGCTGGTGTTCAAGTGTCCACCGCCGAAGCCACCGCTACTCCCACTTCAAGCGGCTCCTCATTGGCCCACAGCACCACCACGGAAGTGGCAGCGGCCGGACGAAGCGAAGACAGTGCGGCGCCGAGTAGCAGCAGCCCAGCCGCACCGACGTCCGCATCTGTCGATCGGTAATCAGCGCCAGATAGTCTACAGCAGTAGTGCCGTAGTTGACGTACTCGTCCGAGCACGTTTTTGTACATAATATCTACCAGTTAAATATGGGGGGGAAAACTCACTAGAGGGATATACAATTGGGAATCTCCGGGACGGAGTATCGCCGTACCGTGAAACAGATCGGCTAGGGCGCTTGAACACGTACGCTGGTGTATGGGATTGCATAGGAAGAACGTCCAACCGAAATGCAGGAGCAGGAAATCCTAGTCACAAAAGTCGAATACTTTGTGCCAATAAGTTCGAGCGCTGCATTACTCGAATACCGCAACAGTTGAAAAACAAACAGCAGATGGGAATTTTGTACAGTGAACTCTATGGTTTTAACCGCTTTTTTGTGTTTTTTTTTCTCTTCATTGCATCACCATTGTTGTACCAAGCTCAAACGGTCAACTCATAAGCAGGGCAGCGCGAACTTCGTTTGCGGCAAAATAAAAGTAAAGAACGAACGCATTACATAAATGGGCACGCCCGTCGAGAACACAGTGCGATTGCGTTGCGGAAAAAGCTTATAAAAACTCGAACCCCGCTTATCGCAACGGAACGGAACACAGGTGCTTTCTAGTACTGAAGCGGAGCTGCAAAACTCACCGCCCGGGCTCACGTGCATCAGACAGACACCGTCTTCTTACGCAAACGAAAGAATCGAGCGCAGCACGATCCCATTTCCGAGGGTGAAGCGAACAATTACCACAGCGGGAAAATAATATTATTCTATAACAAAACAGTGTAAAACGCAATAGTAAGAATAGTTGCTCCGCAAGCGTGTGTGTGTGTGTGTGGTTGTGTTGCTGCATGATAGGTTCTTTTTCTCATATTTTTAACTCATCTGTATAGAGCAACACACGGCGCAGAGTCACGGTGTATGAAAATAGAATCCCGACTTTACACGTCGGATAGTGCAGTGTTGAGCAGTTTGTATGTAAAGCAATAAACAATTTATATCTAGATACAAAATAATTCCATCGGCCTCTCTGAACTTTGGCTTACCGTGTGGTGATGACAATAATACCTAAGCCTACACCTCCCGCGTCAGTATAACTACTGGCATGAGCAGGAACGACCTGTGGAGATCCTTGAAAAACCTGCGGGAGCTCCAAAGTCCAGGGTTCAACTTCGGTCAACGTGGGTAGAACGAAAACTCTGTAGAACCAAACATGTCCAACACACCCGTTCTTCTTTCATGAAAGGCAGAAACACGCCCAGCACAAGACAATGGCCAACAGTGGGAGTCTAAAATAATCGTCACAATTTTAGATAACCTTTCTCACAAATGTATTTCTGCATTTTCTGTGTGTGTGTGTGTGTGTTTATGTGTATGTGTGGACAAAAAAAATACAAATTTTCGTTTTCACAACACTTTGCCGCACTCACGTTCTCTCTCTCTCTCTCTCTCTCTCGCGCTCTCCCTGTCTCTCTCTCTCTCTCTTATTCTCTCATATCTTCCTTTTACATTCTGCCGAAGGCTGTTATGCGCTTATGATCCCTAGACCGTTCGTCTGCTGTCGTGGAGCAATCCTTTATGCACTCTAACCGTATTATCCAGCCGTGTGTATTTGTGTTCGTGTGTGTTTGTGTGTGTATGTGTCTTGCTTTTCTCTCTCACTTTCGTGCTCGGGAGCCGTTGTCCCGGTTCGTTATTCGTGAATAAGTTCCTTCCATGGATGATTCTGCTCAGGACTATGGTACAAAGAGAAGGGGAAACGAGAAAAGAAAACAAAACAAAATTAAACGTTTTAAAAACTGCTAATTAAGTTCGCTTGCGCAGACTCCGCGCACTCCGCGTCTGTTGCTTGTTGATTACTCCCCCTGGACATCCTTTACAATTTACTACTAAGAGGACAGTTATATCCCAAACCGCTATCTAGTTGATCGCTAAAACATAAAATTATACTATTTAACGTAGAATAGGTCGGCCGAATGGTTAGGTGCTAAGCGCACGCCCTTGCACGCCACAGGTTGTGGGTTCGAATTCCTCTTGAGGTTGTTGCGCTAATGGGGAACAGAATATTGAAAACGATACAATTGATTGCTTTACCGAGTGGGATGGATGTTGGTAGAAGCTGTGATTGTTTTCTAGTTAAACCGAACCAAAAAAAAGTCACCCACTGACACTTGGTCTGTGGGATTCAGTGCGTGCGTATGCGCTTGTATGTGTTTTCTAAAATACATAAACAACCTTTCATAGCATCTTTTTCCCAACAACAACAAAAACCGGTGTCGGTTGTAGAAATTTAAAATGTACCATCGTTTAAACTAGGCTAAAGCGCACCACATATACGAGAAAATGAACGTGCGTTGGCAACGGAATTGGGAAGTGGCGATACTAAAGAAGCGTATTAAGTTACTGGCTGGGTGGCTGGCTCTGATTTGCTGAAATGTCGGTGAAACATGCAACGTCCGCTCCGTGATGGAGCACCACCATTCACGGGGAGAGCAGAATTCTTACTCTTAAATGGGACTACAATATCCTGCCGCCGCGCTTACCTCTTACAGAGATATAGAACATTTTGTTGTACAGTTTTCGTACCCTTTTGCATGCTTGCCTGACACACCACACTCACAGAGGGAAAAAGTAAAGCATCACCATCCATCGTTACTGTGTTTTTGTCCTGTCATTCGCAAAACCTACGATCAAGTAGGCCGTAGGAATATCCGTCCGTAAAATCTTAAATGCGCTCTCCGTTCTCTTGTAGCTCTGTTCTCTGTGTGCTTTGTGTCCGTCCCCGCACAGGATCAATCGCTGCTGGGTTCATCAGTGTACTCTGCTACGTTAACGTTATTTTCTGTTAATTGTTTGGAACTTGGGTTATTCCTCTCGCACATGTGTTTCACTTACGTTCTAGTGGTTTGTTTAAAATATGCGACCCCATTACGCACCAACCTTTCTTTGCCGTTTCACTTTCAAGCGTATGTATGACCTCTCATATCTTGCCTACCACATTCGCGAAAAACGCTTTCTGCTACACAGAGCTATTGTTCTCCTGGTATATTCCGCAGATGACCTCATCCGTGTCTAAACGACTCGAAAATTTCGACACCGAGAACGGCGATTACAACGTACCTGCTGCTATGTTGTTTCTCAATTGCGTTTTTTTTCTGTGTTGTTTTTCTGGACACGTTCGCATCCATTTTCCGTGCTCGTTCGTTCGTTTTCTGTTTTCTTTTTGTGGAGAGCGAGTATGAAAAACGTTATGTTTCCATCCGGTCATCTCAGTGCACCCACTAACTGTTCCTTTTTCCAATAGCATCGGAACCGGTTTATTTGAAATAATTTACAAGCCTTACCACTATATTTACAACTTTAAACCACAAATAAATGTAACTATGTAATGTAAATGAAAAAATATATATGTAGAGAAGTCTTTACCCTTGGGTGGTTGCCTCCGTTTGTTTGTTTACCTGCTGCTGGTGGGGGAAGAGTGGGAGAGGTGAGAGTTTGTTGGTTTTGCTGCATAATTTGTTTCGATGAGGTTGCTTTTTTCTTCTTCTCCACAAAATACGCCCCACCACTCAAGCGTGAGAGTGAGAACAGGATTCCACAAAAAAAGATGGCTTCTTCGAATCCGAATATGACGCATGTCGCACAAGCAGACTCTCTTGAATCGAAGCACTTTTATTGCCTCGGCTCAACAAACACAGAACTACTAGCATCTCCACGCTTGTAATGGCGGACGCGCATCACCCCTTCTTAAACATCTAATATTACACAACGCTCAGTTCTGCAGAAGAAGAAAAACAAGTACTAAAGTGGTAAAAATAAAAACGAATAGCGAAAAAAAACTAAAGAGAACCGAAAAACAATTAATTCAACAAAAGAAAATAACTATATCAAAACGAATCACGCTGTCTTCCTCTAGCGAAAAAAACACCTCATCATAAACAGAAAACAAAAGCTGGCAACAAAATCGAGTAACAAAATATAGCGGCATGCGGCTAATAGAGACACGCGGCTACCTAACTGCTACCGCGGCAAGCAATTCGCTCCATATAAGGACGCGACCCTCCTACGACCTCTCTCCCCCTCCGTCTGGATGGACCACTCTGTTTGGTTGCTTTCTTTTCCTATTCTCCATTCTCGCATATTCAATTGGCCACAAATGTTGCAAACAGAAAAAAGAGATGCTAATCCTTCTTCACAGTACGGAAGGAAATGTGTTTGTGTGTGCTATAAAATGGCCGACACAAAACGTGTGCCGCCGCCCCCACCAGGGGGTAACAGGAGGGGGAGGGCGTAGAACGTTTTGTTCAGATAATCGCTAATCGAAGTGAAAAACTAGTTTGCCTTAAACGTTACTGTATCCTTATCTTTTCGCTAGTAAAAAAAGACCTAATTTACCACCACGTGCACTCGGGCGCACGCTTTTTTGTGCCAATATCCGTGTCCCTCGACAGGAATCATCCTCTCTCTACTTTCCTCGCGCT
>KB672979.1:10164192-10328299 GCA_000349145.1 Anopheles dirus
CTCTCTCTCTCTCTGTCTCTTACTCTCTGTAGTTTAACTTTTTATCCCCCTTCACACGTGGATCATGATAATATTTGTTTTGCGCGGTGGTAGTGAAGCACATGACACGGCGCATCACACACACACGCCGCGGTGAAAGCGTATCGTGTTGTTTGTGAAGTGGGTGGATGAGTAGTTGATGATGCTGCTGCTGCTGCTGCGGCTGATGACGATGATGGACCGTATGGACTTCATCAGAAGCTTCATCAGTTGAAATCGAACAAATCGAACACACCCTCCGATTCGTTCAGCGACAGATTGTAGTCGGCCGTTGGTTCCAGCGGTAGGAAAATGTCCAAATCTGCAGGATGAAACGTAGAGGAAAAACGCATTTTAAATGCCTAAGATGTTATAAAAATCTTCAACATAAAATCTAGTTTTAAATTAAATCACTTTGAAGAAATAATGTTAAATGCCTAGAACTTGTAGAAACCATATCAACTAGAGAAAAATGTATTGCTAAAAGTTTGTATCCTAGATTTAGTGACACCATCTGTTAGAGAATAGCAGTAACACTAAACGCATTTCCGTGCTGCGTGTATATTACAAAGAACTCAATAAAACCCATAAATTACATACATATATACAAATCACACAGAACACAAAAACGCATCCAGTTCGATGATGGAAGGTGGGACAGTGATGTCTGTTACAACAAAGCATAGTATCAACCGCCGGAGCTGAATCTCATGGTGCTACATGAACGAAACTAAGGCGTGTGATGACAATGCAGACCCACGAGATTTCAGCGCCGGTGTGTTGATGATGAAGGTTCGAACCAATGCCACGACGTGATGAACTATCACCCCAGACAACACGCACACAAACACAGTTGTTAACAGTTGATGATCGAGTTCCACACATACCCCCTACACCGGACCGCGCTTGTTGAATGTGCGAACCATCGAGCAAGAACTCAGACTGTGATGTGAAGCTTCGAGACGGCTGTACCACACAGACCACAGATCCAAGTTCTTGCCGGATGCAAGGTCGCTTGCGAAATCGCGTCTTCCGTCGGAGCTGTTACACTTGGAGAGACAATTCCAAACCCCTTTGCTAAACCCCATCGCAAACTTACCGTGCATGGCGTCGAAGTCCGATATTCCGAAGCGCTGGTGAAGGTTCTCTGGCGACGACTTTACGCTCGGTGGCTTCAGCGCCGACATCGGGAAGTCGTACTGGAACAGATTTGGGCTGAGCTTCGTGTCCGACAGGGACGCGTTTTTATTGGTGATCTCTTCCGGCATCGTCGTCGTCACCTTACTGGCGCCGCCGTGGTGTAGGTGATTGTTATTGATGGTGCTGCCCGCGCCCATCACGGCACCAGACAGCATGGAGGACGACGAGGAGGAAGTGGAGGTGGAACCACCGTTGTGGTGGTGGTTGTGGTGATCCTCCCCGTCCATCACACCGTCGCTCCACACGAACACCCCACTGTCCGTCGAGATCGCGGACGGTGGCAGCATGTCGTTACTTCTACTATTACTACTATCAGGCACATGTTCGGATTTAACTCTCACGCCAGCCGTCTTCGACGTTGCCGCCATCGACCCGCCGATCATCGTCGTCGTTGTCTGACTAGCATCGAAATGCATCTCGGCTTGTTCCGCCGCCACCACCACAGCCGACGTACCGACGGTGCCGCCATAGTAGCCGGTGCCATCGATCGCACCATTGCCGGACGGCATCGTGAGGGGCGAACCGTATCGCTCCGGATGCACCACTACCTTCTGCGGCGTGACCACGCCGGTACCGGACAGGTTGAATAGGGACGCCACAGCCGAACTGATAGTGCCGCTACTACCACCGAAGGAACCGACCGCATCCGACAGTTCCGACTTGACCACCGAGCCTTCCTCGAACAGTGCCCGGTTGAGATTACGCTGGGCCGCGTACGGGGACGGTTTCGCTAGACCTCCTGGTGGGTTGTCATGTTGCAAGTACACACAAGCGGAACATTTTTAGAATAAGAATTTGTTGTAAACGGGAAAAATAACTCGCAATACTCACTCCTTGGACTTGACGTTTTGTCCATACGCTGGAAGGGTGACAGTACGGGTTCGAAGTTTTCCAGCAGTGGATCGCCGGCAATCACTGCCGGACTGTCGGCCGCACCGCCAGTCTCCTCCGTCGGACAGATGAACACATCAATTTCACCTTTCTCCGACTTTAGCACAATCTCCCGCTGCATCTTCTCGTTCATCCACTGCACACGATAACGAGCAGAGAGAACGCATGGTTATATCCAATCATCAGCACACACACACACAACCATAACAAAGGACAAAACTCACCTCCAGCTTAGCCTCCGGTGGCGCCTTTATCACAACGATCGTCTGCTCGCGGAACATCTCCATCGAGCTGAGATCCTGACAGGTAAAGTAGCCGTGCTTTGTGTGCGCCATATCGTCGTTCGTCGCCGTCCGCAGCTCGACGATCATGTCCTCCAGCAGGTTCTCCTTCTGCTGCAGCCGGTACCGTTCGCGCTGGACGCGCGCATTCCGGTCGATATTGCACACGGTGTTGCCGCACTTCCACTGGATGTTGTTCTTCGACTTCTTCTCCAGCATGCCGATGCCCTCGAGCACGTTGGTGATGTCGTAGATGCGCCGCTTCTGCACCTTCAGCTTCGTCGAGGCGATGTTCAGATCGACCACTCCGTCTGGTGACGCGTTCAGCAGGTCGATGAACTTCTTCGTCAGCAGCCCGAGCGACGTGTCGTACCTGTGTGCAAACATATTGTGTAATCGAAGCGATGGTACCATCAATCGAAGGACATCACCAAAAACCGTACCTAGTTCGCTCCGAGTAGCGTTTCTTCGATGACGAGGACGATATGGACGATGTTGGCGTGGAGCAGGTGGAATTGGGCGTCTTCATACTGCTACCATTGTTGCTTTTGGCGATTTTGGCCGGCGTGGGAGATATGCTCGACGATTGTGACGATCGTTTGATGGCCTACATTCGAAGAGAGGATTGCACATAATCACTTGCACGTTCTGTTGTTTCATTATTCATATTTCACAAAAAAAAACATAACAACCACAGGCAACATGTATCGCTTGAACAAATCGCAATCTGGAGTAGGTGGCGCCATATCTTGATAGATAACGTAACTGAAACGTGTTTAATTTTCAATATTTTCCACATCCGTTGCTAAAACGTTGCTAAAAACAATGGGAATATATATTTCACCAAAACCATTGTAGTTATTGGAGAAATGTATCGCAGCAGTAATGAGAGCGTGCGCCATTACTTGACAAGTGACTCAACTGAAAATCTAACAACCTTTTTCATGTTAAATCATTTGTTAAATCATCGTTTGAGATATGTTCGTGCAATATTAAAAAAAAACTTCTTCTTTATCTTCTGCTACATGAGAGCGTTCGAGAGATTATGGAGATTATGGTTCCCCAATGTCCAATGAAGAGTACTTACCCTGAAGAAATTGGTGATCGGTGGATCGGCCGCATTGTTGTGCTTACTGCTATACTGGTGCTGCTGTTGCTGAGCTTGATGATGCTGGTGCTGCTGTTTGCCACCGCTACGTGGAGTTGTCGTTGAGGACGATGGCATGGTGGTCGAAGTGGGCGTCGTGCTGTGATGATGGCTGCCTCTCCCGCTGGTGTGATTGTTTCTACTACTGCTTACATTACTACTAGTGTGTTGATGATGGCCACGCTGCTGCTGCTCCGCGGCAGCATGTTGCGATTGTTTGGGATTCTGCACCGTCTGCGTGGAAATGACCGGTACGGACGTGAAGGAGGCCACCCCACAGCCGTACCCGTGGTCCAGCAGGTGGGAGCTCACCTGCAGGTCGGGTTTCACCTCCTCGTAGTCATCGTTCGACACGTCACTGCTGTTGCTGACCACCGACGCCTTCCGGGCGTAAGCCGTGCTGGATCTACGCTCCACACCGGTGGCCCCGCCGGACGCACCGCCACCACCGCCGCCGACCGTCTTGCCGCCGGGTTGATATTCCATCTTCACACCCTGCCTGCCACCACCACCACCACCACCACCGCCACCGGCCTTTCCATGTGTTTGCTTCGCGTACATCTTGACGCGCGCACTAGTGTCCTCACGCCGCCGCTCTATATCCCCACGAGACGACAGGTACGTCTCGCCAGTGTCATACATAGACGAACAGCACGGTCCGCCGCCAGCACACCATGCCACCTACTCTCGAGTGTTCTAAACCGAAAAAGCTTCCGCGAGCACACCGTGGTTCCCGGGCGAGGGCAGGACACTTTACACCACTTCCTGATCCCCTTTATCTCTCTCTCTCTCGCTCACGCACAGCCACACGCCAACCGTGTTCTCTGTTGTTCGCACTGTGTGTTCCGTTTTCACTACACCATGCTTGCAGCTTTCGCACCGAGGATGGGTGGTGGCTCTCCGGGTGGGTTTGTGAGTTTGTCGGTGCGTTTGTCGCTGTGTGTTTGTGTGTTGGTGTGAGGTGTACGTGTTTACCTTTTTGAGTAGGTACTCTGTGGGGCTAGATGCCTGGTTCAGCAGGCGAACACCGAAGGCATTCTGTGACGCTATTACTATTACATTTGCTTGCACAATCACTCATCTGTACGAGAGGGAAGATAGAAAAAGGAGAAAAGAAGAAAAAGATGAATAAATAAATCAATTAAAGCGAGGCGACACGGTATAGCACACACCGCCATCTTCCACTAAAACGAGCCTACTTTAATGAGCAAAACGATACGTTGAAGACACCGGGCCCCGGGTTACTCTTTCGCAAGTAGTAAACAACCTTGCGCGATCGCCCAATGAAATGCAACTGCGCACTTTATGCTGCGCTCTACCATCCGCGTCCTCTCTTTCGTCGCTCGCGCTCTCGCCGGATCTCTACATCATAGTCCCGCGGGTCGGGAATAAAACAAAAATGCACCGGACACGGTGGACAAACACAGCGGCGAAACGCTGGCGCACAGAGAACGCACACAACGCACGCCCGGAAAAGGTAAAGTGAGTGAGATTGTTTTTCACCACGCACTGCTGACGAAAGCACCGTCGACAAATGCGTGTGCTTGTGTATGTATGTGACCTATATATAAAAAAATCTGGCCCAAAAAAATGGCAACAATTCTAGCGCGCTCGAAGTCTGCCGGGGAGACGTCGCCTACGTGTCACCGTCGCTTAAGCGCAGCACCGTCGTTTCCTTTTCGGACGGCCGGCGCAAACACAAGCACTGATGCAACCCAAATGCATACGCTTAACCGAAAACCGGAACGTATGGGGAAGTTCCCTTTAAACTATCGCCGGTCCGATCGGGAGGTCCATTTAAATTCACGAAAACACCTAATCGAATTGATTCACACGGTTCACCCGCGCCCCCGGTCAAGGAGACGGTCGCGAGAGGTCGAATTCCGGCTGTGGGAACACCGAAATCAACAATCATGTACAGGGCGACTATGAGGACTACTAAACTGAGGACGGCGGAAAAAGAGGTCCACCCTCATGTGTTGCCAGAGGAAAGCTTTGCTACAGGCACGTCGAGCACAAAACGAATACAACTGAGTCACGCGGAACTTGCAAGGTTAGAACTCTTCGGAAAGCCGGTGCAGCAATGAGTGGTTGTATGCGTACTTACACGGCACCCCCATTCAACGACCAGAAAAGACACATACAGCCGCGCTCGAAAAACACCCAGCCTGCTGCAACCGCGCTTTACTTGGGAAACAAATCCTATCCCCGGTACCACCAACGCTCCATCACCATCATCATCCGCACCAACACCACCAGCCAGCAAGCGGGAAGAAACGTCAAGTACAACCGGACCGGAGCTCCCGCTTTCGACACGGAGGCGGCATTGCGAACGAGCGTAGGTTGTTGTGTTGGTAAAAGGTTGGCTGCGGCGATCATCGGCACGCGCGCGCTTTTTCCAACCGCTCGAAGCGTCACTTTCCTTCGCTCACGTCGTCCACAACATCCAGTGCTGACTGCCCGCTCCCACAGCTGTGTGGGGAGAATCAACTCAGTCAGCGCGCGCGCCGGGACTTGCTCCACACACCACTACTCCACCAGAAACCGGCGCTCGAAACAATAAACACACACGCCACACCGAGGGCGGTTCTCTCGCGCAATCGGCTCGCCCTCTCTAGCATAAGTTCTGCTGCTCTCGGCTCTCGGCGTCTCGAGAGGGGGAGCATAAAGCATGCTCGGATACGGCTATGCTGCGGTGGTATGTACTCTCGGCCGCTTTTCTCCCTCGGTGGTACGTGTGTGAGAGTGGCTGCGTGTGTGTGTATGTGTGCGCGCGTTTGGGGCTGCGATTCTCGCGCCCCTTTTCAACGTCAAACAAACGTCAGTTCAGGATGACAGTTCGCGAAAGCTCCTTGGTTCCCACCACAACCCCATGTCTCGGACGGGTTTTCCTTTCACTATCCGCGTCCCGGGTGGGTGGAGGCGCTGATACTTCATGTCGCACGCGCGTATCTGTACTCTAGGATGAGATTGATTCCGCAAGCCGCACATTGAAGGCCGAGCCGAAGAGGTACGCGAGAAGATATTAGCTCACCGCAGGCACACCATCGTCCCATTTTGTCGCGTCTGCACAACACTGGAAGAGCAGGCGAGAATTGGTCTAAAAATAGGTTCACGGGCGCCTTGGAAACAGCTGAAGCTTGCTCCGACGATACAGCATGCGCGGAACCCCGCCAGACGCGTGGAAACTTTCGCCCATCATCTGCTCCTGTTGGAATTCCGCATGCCCGGCAGCACCACCGGAGCGCGGCACATGACATAAAACGCACGCAAAATGGAGTCGCGTTCGCATCTCCGAAATGTGTCGTCGGGTTCGAAAGGGATGCAGCAGAGATCCAGCGCACCGCCACACCGCGTAATGACGGTACATGCACATGGCGGCGCGCATGCCACCCCACCACCACCACCACCACCACCACCATTCATGATACAGAGTGAGGGGATATGCAAAACACACGCTGGTGCTGGTGGACAAATTATGCCGGTCGGCGGGGATAACGAACGGCCACCATATCTTCGCTATGATTGACAATATTTCCCGCACCAGCAGGGGGTCGTCGTCGTCGTGTTCGGTGTCTCTTTACTTGATCCAACGACCACGGACCACCTTTCCGAAATCGGCGGCCATGTGGCACACAGACCCTGGCGAGCGCGTACCGGGAGACAGTGACCCCTCTTGCGACATATCACCACAACACAACACATGGTTAAAGTGCATCATATCCTCTCCCAGATTTGTTCTGCATGACCTCCACCACGTTCAGAGCAGCAATGGGTATGGGGTTTGTTGGAAGCAAAAAAGACTTTTCGTCTGGGTTAATCTGGTTGTCTTTTTTGGATTCAAACTTCCACTTTTCCTCATTTCCTTTGTTGCATGCATATTCTGTGAGGTCTTTCTCTTATGTGAGGCATCTCTCAGTTAAGATAGTTTCTGTGATGTAATGATTCCTCTCTTGTTTCAGCTTGCAATAGAACGCACCATCGTTTTATATTCTTGTTTGCATCAGATATCCGCGATGAGTCATTGCGAGTACCTAACTACTCGATTAATCCTATAGTCCAGAATCGATTGACAATGGACAAAAAGCATGAATTGAGACCAGCTTGAATTGAGATCGAAGAAATGTCGAATAAAAGCGTTGCGCGTTAAGGTTTATACTTCAGAAAAAGTATAGTAAAGTCTAACATGTCCCAGTATTCATTAGAACTTTAAATAGCTTCTATAAACGAAACTATTAACAGATGACGATCTTCCAGAATATAGTCCATAGAACATCTTCAAGGAAAACATTGCAAACGTCAGGTCTATCGGTTACTCCATAGAAGAAAAGCAAAGCTAGCTACATAAAAATATCACACGATGTATTGTAATGTCCTGTCACACTAAGAATAAAGTTATTCATGTGTCTACTCCATGTTGAAACATGTTTCTTCACATGTGCGGCCACTATCACCGAAAATTAATAGAATCCGAATCGGATCACGAGGTCATGTACTTTTTTGCTATCTTTAATCGCCCCCTCACTCAACTCACCAGACGCGTCTTTCTAATCATTAATTCGAATGAGCATCCGGTGCTCTGGAGCGGGAGAAGCTCAGCTAATGGGCCACGACGACGACCATACATCTCGCCCGCGCGCGCACACCGACCGGATGTGGATGTTAAAATGAATGATGTTTGGGAAAGCAGGTTTCAAAACAATTTCATCTCCTGACCAAGCACGCACACACACACCCTTAGATACGCACGCACACTCAAACGAGAAAAGGGTCTCTCTCTCTCTCTGCTCGGAGGTCGGTCTCCAACGAGCACGACGATAAAAGCAAGAAGCAGAGAAAAGCGAAGCGACTGCTGCTTCAGGATTCTGCGTGCGTGTGTGTGTGTGTGTGTGTGTAAGTGTGTTTTCCCGTTGCGCAGGCACAATCGCCGTAACCACAACACCAAGCACACCGGGTGCTACATATAACCACCACGTACACTACGCGCGCGAAGCGCAAATATACACCTAACGCCCCATCATCTCATCAGAGAGCATCGATAACGCCGCGATTTCAATGGCGCGCGGCTCTGACGCACCGTAGCGCCGCAACAAAAAAAAAGCCGGGGGAGGGGAGAGTTGGCGACGGTGACGACGAGACCACGATGTGTTAGATGTGTGCGTAACCACGGTAAAGGAAAAACGGCCAAACGTAGTCAGCACAGCGAAAGGTTATGTCGGAGGAGCCCACAACGAAAGCCGAAAAATATGCTCCTCCACGCAGTGTGGGGTACCGTAACGAAATAGAAGCGTGAAAAGCGCAAAAGAGAGTATAACCGAAAAAAAATCACATCAACTCCCTGCCTCAACCTCCTACCCCCTCCCCCTTAACCCAGCAAGCGATAGGCGGCAGTGCTGAGGAAGAAATATGCGATCAAATTCCCCATTAACTCCGCACGTATGTGTCAACCAGCAAAAGTCGGCCACATAAGGGAGACCGGAGGAACACACCTCGATGATTGGACACGAATAACAAACAAACAACAACAAAAACCGGCAGAGGAAAACCGCGATGTTCTACGGCGAGATCTTTGCCCTCTGAGAAATCGACGGTCCGATGATGACGACCACCAACACACGCGCGGCGCGTACGCGAGTAAAAAAAAGCAACACACAAACGGGATCACCGAAAAAGTGAAGAGCAGCAGCAGTAATAAGACCGAGCGAAGCAAGTCCTCCGCAGCACAGCATAATAAAATTCATCGATGAAGCACAGGCACAGCAGCAGCAGCAGCATCAACGGCAACCCACACCACCACGAGCAACAAAGGGACCCGGGGTTCGGTTGGAAGGAAAACAAGGAAGAAGCGCTGACTCGCGCCAGCTGCGGAGTCGAGAGGAACGGGACCACCGAGAGAACGCGAGAACGTCAAAAAGGATCGTGTGTACGCTGGGCGCGAGCTTCCCGATGGCTACCTCGATTCGAAACCCTACGGCTTGACCATCGAAAAAAGGCCAGGATATCTTCCGATTCGTCCGTAACGACGAGAAGGCTCCGAGCCGGGGGTGTGAGCGTGATTAGATGGGATGAGATGTGAAAAATGTTCCACCTACCAAAACAAGCAGACACGCACAGCAAGATGGAACACGCCAGTCGAACCTCGGTTTTCCTTACCGAACAAAATGGGCGCCGGTCTCACACACATCCTGCGGACACTTACTGTGTGTGTGCACAGGCCGCTGCTGCTGCTGCTGTGGGGACGGAAAAGTCAGCGGGTGCTCGGATGCCCTTTTTGCGAGCGCAACATATTTCGCATGCCGGCGGCAGCTGAGAGAAGCTTTGCTTTTGCTTCTGTCACTTTGACCCGAGCTGTCAGTTTGGGGCAGAACAAGTTGACAATTCGTGCGAAATTCGGTGGCTTTCAATCCTGTTTCCTGTTTTCACAACGGTACACCCAGCGGATAATGTTGACGGAAACGGTCGACCAATTCGGCCCCTCACCCCGCCGCGGATAAGGAGCATCCCCCCTTCACCGCACACACCATCTCTTCTTTCAAGCGTACTTCCGCTCGGATGCAGCAACCGGAGTGGAAACAGTTGAGGGGGGGATTGGATTTAAAGGCCCCACACACAGCACATTTGCGGCTTTAAATACCTCTCGCCCCGTTGGTGTATGTGTGTCTCATTGATCATAAAAACGTGACGAAATAATGCTCGCTGCTCGCGAGTGGTGGGGCGCGCACGCACACACACGCGCGCACACTTTACGCGGACCCTTGAGCCTGCGGTGGTGCTCCATACACACGCACGCAGTAGTACATCGGTCGAGCTCAACCGACTGTTTGTGTGTGCGCGAGGGCAGTACGCTGGGGCGATGGAAAAACTAACCTTTTAACTCCAATACAACAATCGCACGCACAGCATCGCGGGGCAGCCTTCCTCCTGCAAATATGCGATTGTTCTCGGTTCCCTTTTCGCTTAACCATAAGCACCCGCTTCCACAGGGTGTCCAGGGGTTCCTGAATGCGAATGAAAAATAATACTCGCTGTAACTAAATCCTTTTTAGCGGCGCGTTTCACAACCCCCCGGCGCTGCATGTGGGAGCCCTATGCCGCAACCCACAAGGGGCGGCTATGGACACCGAGCACCGGCGGGAAGGACCACCCCTGCCTGAACGGAAGGGAGCTTTTTCACGGGTTTTCGCTTTCGCAAACGATTATAAAAGCGGTCCACCAACCAATGCCATTCCCAAATCACGTCGATTTGTCCCTACGTTTCTCACGTATACGCGTATGTGTGTGTGTACGACTCTGTATCCTCGCGAAGAAGGAAACTAGAATGCGAAGAAACCCTCCAACTACGGGTGGAATGAGCAGAACAGTGCAAGGAGGGTTTTAGGAAAAATAAATCCGGGCCAGAGATATGCACCCGTTCTGCTGCTGCTGCTGCTGTTCTGTTTGCATTTGGGTAAATTAAACAATCCGAAAAAAACATCACACACACTCACTCATTCATACGCACAAACAAGGAAAGTACAAGGGGGAAAGAATGAGACACCAATTGTGAACGCGCTCCTAATCAAAAAGGGTGTTGTTGTTTCTTCCCTAGTGTGTCTCTATACGAGATACGCACATACACGCACACATACAGCTAGCCCGTGTGCGTGTGTGTGACTGCATTCTGATGCACCCGTGGATGGTCCCTACCATTTATCCTCACCGCACCATGCAATCAGATCCTTCATACACCACACAAACGCACACAAATACACCAAAGGGCTGACGACGAAGCGCGGCTTGGCGTTTTGCATGGGATCGGAGGACAGACAGCTCGCTGAATCCTGCCGTCCCGGGAACGAGAGCGTTAGACCGGCCGGCAGCGGCGGCGGCGCACGAACACGAAATCTCCCCTGCCACCGATGCTGGGTCGAGATCCTGCACGAGGAAATCGAGCGGTTTTCATCGAGTTCGATCATTGTTCCCGCACTTCTTCTTGGTGTACTTCCCCTTTGGCACGGCCGGGCAGCCGCCAGCCAGCATCGCCCCAAGAGAGCTGAGAGAAAAGAATAATAGATGAAAAAATGCAACAGTGATTGCTTCTTATTTTCGCGAGTCTAATCCGGCGGCCGGCGGTTGTTTCACACTCTATCTCTCTTTCACTCTCGCTTGCTCGTCGTCGCAATTACTTACATGTACATTTTCCCACCGTGTGTACACCTCGCGCTTGATGACCTTTCCCGCTGCTCTAGCAGCTTTGTGCTGATTCGGCTATAAGCTTTCATGGGCACATAACAAGAGCAGCTTGCTCGCGCACGCCGCGGGGGGTTTGCTGATGGCCGGAAGTTGTGTTATCAATTGGAACACATCAATCCCCGCACAATCGGCGATCACCGTTCGGCGCATGCAGAAGGTGGAATGCAAAAAAGGAAGAGACGGTGATGTGTGGGAAGCGTGGAGGGAGAAGCTAATTATCCACCTTCCGCGGTGGTGTGGCGTTTGCCTGCTGCCATCTTCTCGGGCTGCCCGCCCTGGTTCAATGGTGGTTCTGACCCAACAAACAACACCCTCCTGCTTTATGCTGCTGTTGCTGCGGTTCCTGCCTCAAACACAGCAGCTGTCACTTTGTATTCATGGATGACATTTCGTGCTTCGATTGCGATTGTCAGCAGGCGCGGACCCACCGTCGTCGTCAGCCGCAGCCAACTTTGGGGAGGTTGTTTTCTTCTCACGATGAGGCGCGTCTTTGCCGTCCCTTCTATGCTTTGCCCTCATATAATGCACACACGTACACACACACACACAAACACACCACCCCTGCGCGCCCACAACCCAGCAGGTGAAAATGAGATCTTCCGTGGAGTAATCAGCGGCAGCAGCACGCAAATCAGCACTAGATCCGTGGTAGCACACGAACCGGCCCACACACAGTCACAGGCGCGCGCACGCACGCACGCACACACTTGCACTCTTACACACACACACGCATACTCGCGCGCACATAGCACGTTCATGTGCCGGAAACAGTTCTTCGCACTCGGTTCTTCGTGTGCCTCGCGCTTTTTCCACACGACACAGTGGGACGATGTTGGCGATGGTTTCTGACACGATCGGCTAAACGTAGCTCTTTTCTGCTCCCCGGGCGACAGGGAGAAGGAGGATGAGGTCAACGTGAGGAACCGGTAACGAGAGCGGGGGGAGGTGCCACAATTTCCATTCTTTTCACGCTGTCAAAAATTCCTCGCATCGCCTGCTCTGTTCTTATGCGAAAAGCGACTTACTAGAGTTCTTCGGTACACGTCCGGGCGCCGCCGCGTTCGATTTCGATTGCACACAGGATTTCCCGGGCGTGAAGGTTGTGCCGGAGGAGATTGAGCCACGAATTTCCCGGCCGCACACCGAGCACCACAGCCTATCGAACGTGAAACACGGCAAAGATTGTGCCACAGCCTGACACGACGACGACGTCGTCGTCGTCGAGATTCTCACCCGTTTTGCCTTGGCCTTCGTCGATTCTGTGTGTCGTATGAGAAAACAGATGCAGAACACGACACACACATTCACCAATGCGCCTCTCGGGCGCCCTCACAAACCTAGTCACGTCTCTCCCACTGCCTTCCCTCCTCCACCCACGAGAGGTGAGAGATTTTTGGTGCGCACGGCTGACTACTACCGTACCTTCCTCCGGCTCTAATGGCCGCTGACGTCGCACCGAACAGGCGCTCTCCTTAGGACCGCAGCCACGCCGAACTGCCTTCCAAAATCACACTTTCCTACTTGGGATTTGATAGAGGACGGCTCTCCGGGCACCCGAATTACCTGCGCTCAGGGAAAAAAGTGCTGCTCCTGGGTCTGGGTCTGGGCTGCTGCTGTTGCTGCTTCTTCTGCTTCCGTCTGCTGACGATATGCTGCGGAAACCGTGCGCGCTCTCCCTCTCAGCCGATCGGCGCGCTGGTGTGGTGTGCGTATCACGTTCCCACCACCCGTGTATGTGTGTGAGTTCACGCGTTTTACGAAACCGAAAGCGGAATCAGCCAATCGATTAACGCAACAACGGCATTCGTCGTTTCGTCGACGATTTGGCATGCCCACTGTCAGCAGGCCCGCTTGTCAATGAACGCGCTCGAGGTTGCGACGTTTGTCGCTGGGTACCATTTTGCAAAACAGAGGAAAAACACTACAAATTAGACAGCCGGAAAAGCAGCCAGAACAAATGCTCGCCAATGCGACGGAGTGACGGTTTCCGTTTGAATATTGCTCGGTCTAGCTGCTGACGAGGGCCTGCGCCAGCGCGCGTTGCACTCGATCGCTTCTTCGTGTGGTAGGTTTTTTTCCCTCCCCACTGGCCAATGAAGAAAGCTACGGTGACTTTTACCTACGGTTCCCGTCCTTAATTTCCCCCTTCTTTTTTTCCCATTGTACCAGTTCACGCTGCACAACGCGTTCCGTTGCAAAAGCATGCATCCAGCGTCGCCCCTTCGTTCCATGCGCGAAGGGATAAGACGCTATAGTGTTACGCATTGTTGCATTTGCCCGCACACACACGCATCTGGCAGCGATGGAAGCAGAGACGGACAGCGCAAGGGAACGGAAGGGAATCCTTGGTACGAGAGAAACGAAACGGCAGACACACAGTACACAACAAAAAGGACTTTCCCGCAAAGGGAGGAAAACGCATGCGGCAGATGTGTGCTGTGCTGTGCCCTGCCTGCCTGCCCTGCCGTCTCGCTTTATTACCCACCCCTCCTACCCCTCCGTCCAGAGATCTTGCATGCACCACGTGGTTTATTAAAAATGGAGCAACTGCACCCGTCCATGGCTCGGTCCATCCTCATCATGTCCTTTATGTGCATTCGGAAGGTACACGCAGGAAGGTACGCGTATCTCGAGTTCCTTCCGGATTACCGGTTGGTGACCTTGTGGTGTGAAATGTGCCGCATGCAGAAGAAGGCCGCATGCGATCTATCGAACGCGCTGGGCCAATTAGGCCCATTTGTCTCGAAAGATGGGAGACCCGATTCAATAGGCAGATGGGCAATCAACACCGTGTGTACGGATTGCATAAGAAAGGTTTCGAAACAAGCGCAATGTTACTCACTCATCGGAGACCAGGTTCAGCTCTTCTCGCTCTGTAATGAAAAGAATGAAAAGAAATAGGATAGTAGATTAAACATTTTAATGCATAATCCTAATATAGTCGTTTCTGCTGCGTTTTGCCCCTCAGTCATCGATTTTTGCCTGTCAACCTCAACCTGGACGACGTACAAGCTCTGTCAGGCTTGTTTGCGATCTAATTCTTTCAATTACAACGATCTTCACAGCTTTAACAGAAGTATATCAAACTACCAATGTACAATAGTAAAGCTAGATAAACCACACAATTCGCCCAACAACAACTAATCGATTTCAAACTTTTCCCGGGTACCAACGGTTCTTATTTGAATTCAAAACCCACTGTTTACGGTGACAGTCGAGCATCGTAGCTCCCTCTGGGGAGATTCGATGATCGATTGTGTACATTGTTGATGTTCCGTGCTCGACGGCTACGCGCGCTTCTCGCCAACTGTCAAACTCGCGATAGGCGGCGAGCGCTCTCACGAACACACTCTCCCATCGCGTGCGCGCCCCTGCGCGTGTGTTGGTGGGAACGCAGAAACGCCACCGCCGACGAACTGTCAAAACGGGCTGGCCCGAGGGAGAGGCGCTAGAACACATACGACCAAACAACATATGGCAATGACAACAAAAGCAACGACCGCTTGTGTCTGCTCTCCGCGCGCGCCGCCACACGCTCTCCCGCTCGCTCGCGTTTAAAGGTTTCGCATGCCTTCTCCTCCTCGCGCAAGCAGCGGCGCGCCGTCCGCGTAAAACGTACGCTACTGCTGGACGAAGAAGCAGTGTCACTTGGTGGGGCGAGGGGGAGTGAACGGAAGGACTGTGTGACCCCGCTCTTCGATCTCGTCATCTGTTTCCATTCAAAGCGCGGCGGCGCTTGGGAGCAACAAAAAAAAACGCTTATCCTATGATTACCGGGAGGAGCATACGGAATGGAGATCGTTGCTTACGCTAGAGAGGCCTTTCCTGATCCACCCCATTATTGACGGTACACTGGCATCACTTCGAGCCAGTGCAAATGCCGCAACACTACCGTGCTCGGAGCATTGGCTAAAAATACATGCTGAATCAAACGTCGTGTCCCTTTGTCAGCGCTTCTCGCTGCGCTGCGCTCCAGCCACCACGGCCAAAGATAGAAGCCGGTCCTGTCGAAATCCCACGGTCGATAAACGACGCACAAAACAGGTCGTCGTCGGATCGGAAACTCCGGTCGAACCGAGCGCCCAACAGAGGCACTATAAACTATCTGACGGGTTAGTTGGTTGTAGCGGATAAGTTAAGGAAATTATAGTCCAACCCACCAAGCCCAATCAACAGTATGGAAAAATCCGCTCCCCGGCTGGATAAGGTATCGTAATCTTGCCACGATACCGCGGTTTCGTCTGTCACTTTTCCCGAAATTTCTTGAACGCAAGTAACTTCATGCCGGCCTCCCAGCCACGGCAAAGAAGATGGATCCCAAACGCTCCCCAATAATATGCGTGCTACGGCTGGCGAAGGTGGTACGAAAGACGGGAAGTGATACAGTTGTATGTTAATGTGCCCTCCTTCCTCCCCTTTCCACCCGTACTCGCGCACACACACACACACACACACACGCGCGTTCTTGTCCATCATCGCATGAATCCAGCGTTCCCTCCTCTAACCAAATGGGTTTTGATCTACACTCACACCGATGCACACACGCACCGCGGAGGACAAACACATCGTCGACGAGCATAAAACGGAGCATAGCCTTCTTGATGGCGTTAAAACGCTTCCTTTTCCTTTCGTTTTCGCTCAAGAAGACTCTCCTCTCCGCCGCCTGATCCTGGCGGCGTTAAAGTGACGCGCTTCGCCACGGGTCAGGACGATGATTTTAAATTACGGCGTCCTAGAAGCTGACGCAGGATCCTTTCGCACAGCGGCTTGCTGCGATCCCGGCCGTTAGTACCACCACCACCATCATCACCAACATATCCCTGAACTCATCCATTCCAAAGCTCGCGCAAGCGAATGGATGCGAGACAGACGAGGGAAAAGGGCCCGCTTTTCCTTAGAAGGTACAGGGCAACCCCTTGTGGCTCGACGTTTTGCGCTGCTCTTGCCAGGGGTCTTGTTGCTGGCTGCCGTGTCGTGCGGAGAGAACGAGAGAGAGAGAGAGAGAGAGAGCACTTATTACACACGTTCGAGACCCTCCACCTAACCGTCGTTCTTGGGCGCTTCTTTCCGCCTCTCCTTCGCTGTTGCCCTGTACATTCCTTTGCCGAAAATAAAAACGGCCGGACGGGGAAATCGCCCTGGCTGCCCTGCGCGCCCCACCATCGATTGCTGTGCGGCAATGTGTCATAATTGTAAAATGCAAAACTGAAGCAGCACAAACACACGCACACGTTCGTGTCAGGAAAAGAAGATGATATGCCACATCAGTCTTTATCAGAGTTACATTATTGCGCATTCTGCCGCTACCACACTACCACGAAGACCGCGGTCACCCCGCCCCAGACGGGTGACGGCTTTTCCGTGCTGTCCGGCGAATTACACCCCCAGCCCCCCCCCCCCTCCCATCCGTCACCCCACCCCACCGGGAAACCGGGTCGGCTTTTTCGGATCCCGGGGGAGGAAAGAAAAAAGGAACGAAACCAGCAAAAGTTCGTTCCCAACGCGGAATGGGAAAATTGACACTTCGCGCTCGTGGTGGAGCGCCGTCATGGGGGGAGAGGGGGGTGGGAGCCGCCCTCATCCTCGGGGGCGGTAGCTTGACTTCTTTTATGAGGACGGGAGGATGGGATGGCGCTGCGGTGGGAAGGTTTTCCAAGGGAAAAGAAAAGTGCTCTCGTGTTAGATTGCGTACCGTGCGCGCCGCCTGGGGCCGAGAATCCTGCTACGACCCGTCGCCGCGCTGCTGGGCCCTCCTGTTGCCGGGACGTGTCTGTGCTTGTGTGTGTCTGTTTTGTGTGCTGAATCCGTTTGACACTTCCGTTTCCGGGCGGGGTGCAGAGCAAATGTACTTTTACGGGCTTTTATTTCACTTCTTGGCAAACTTTTACTACGCCGCATACGACGGACGCACACACAAGACGAGTTCTAGCAATTGTGACACGGGAGCTGGTTGGGGGAGCAGAACCTGAACGTTTATTCCGCTCCTAAGGAGGATCTCGATTGCATCCGATCCAGCACACCGTGTTGTTTCGCACCTACCGAGGTGGGCTGGTTTGAAAGGGGGGTTTTCAACGCTTCATGCTCGCTTGCACTTGCACTTGTGAATAGTGTTCGACCCGATCCACTATCAGCCGGGCCGCAACGTTCGGTCACGTCGATTTTTACCTAAACTCCCTGTGATAAGTACACGCGAACGGATCTAAACGGTGAGGGAATATCGCCAGCAGCAGCACACGACGCACACACAACCTTTTTCTTCAACTTTTTGTTTTGCAAAAGAAAAAGCGAAAGACAGCAAATGTCAAACGGTGCGTGAGCGAATTGCGCGAGCGAGATGCAAGAATATAGCGCCACACAAAACGGACACGCTGAGTGATGGAAAAAGTTTGCCTTTCTTCAATATTGAACCGAAAACGACTATAAAAAGTGGTGCAGATAGAACTTTGAGGTATAAAAATAAATGCACAAATCCCCATAAGGAAAGCGTACCAGTTTTCGGCAACTTTTTGCAGCAGTCACATGAAAAACGCTGGTACTTTAAATATATAAGATTATAAAATCAGGACCTCGTGGTTTTTGGGTAGAAAAACTATCGTAGTTTTCTCTTCTGCACACTTTTTGTGATACAAATGGGTTTTTAAAGAAAAAATCCATAAAAATTCAAAAAGTATATTGCAACAGATCGAGCAGTTACCTCCGACTAAAACTGCTCGAATGGCTTTTTGATGGGGTTCCTGGTGGTTAAGCTTTCAAAGCTCTTTGAAATATTTCGAAACATTTATTTTGAAATTTATAATTTTACTTCCACCTTTTGTTATTGTAAAACTTTATACAAATCTTAAATCATAAATGCGCCACAATCCCTGGTGTTGGTTCAAACCCCTTTTACGGGCTGAGTCGTTCGAAGTCTTCATGAACATCTTCAGCATTTGTACGTATGGCCACCATAATCTGCGTATTCCCTCGTTCGCTTAAAAACCGATGTTTTTTGCCGCTTTCGGAGATATCCGTCATTTGATATCGATGTCATCAGCGCAGCAAAATTAAGAAAACCAGTATCAAAATGTAGAAGATACAAAAGCGCAAGTTCCATTAAACTACTTCATTTTCATATATCAATTATAACAAACACCTCATTCTTGTCGTGCTCCGGTTTCTTGTAAATCTGCATTGCCGAGTACGTTATTGCTTTTACCTCCGTACCCTGCGGGTGCTTTTGCAAATCAAACTCCTCCCCGTAACAGTTGCACTCGATCGTAAACTGCTCCATATCGAATTTTGTAATCTGCAGCTTCTTGCAAATCAGAAACGGTTCTGCCGAGAACAAAAACAGCAGCTCGTCGAGAAAGCGAAACAGCATGTTTTCCACATCATCCGTCGGTTCGGTCGTGATTTGGTAGCACTTACTAATCTCCACCGTGGCCAGCTCGGTCATATAGCCGAACATTGCCATCCCGCACTGCTCGAACGCCTCCTGCAACGTTTCGCCCCAGGCGTGCAATCTGAAAGAAAAAACAGATTTGTATTCAACAAAGTGTACTTTTGTCATGATATTGAGCGTTCGAACTTACTGCACGTCCGCGGTATGGTCCAGATCTAGAAAGGTGTGATAAAGCAAAAGTACACAGTAAGAATGTTGATAGGCTTCTTTTCTCTACGCTACTCACATTCGTACTTCACATCTGGTATCACATGCTGAGTCGTTTCCAGTGGTACTTCCATGATAAGGCGCGTGTCTGTTCTTACCAGCAGCGACTAGTTTGAGGAGATGAAAAAAAAAACAATGTTGATTTCAATTAACACTTTCCGCACGGACGCAAACAAGACTGCTGCATCTATAAATGCCAGATAAACCCTTTAGTTGGTTATTTTTCACATGTCTGTGGTTTTGAAGGTCTATCTAATTGCCGGAGAATATGGCTTAACTTTATTCCATTACGATAATCAATAGAAAAACTATTGCTCGGTAGGGATTTTGTATGAGTCATACACGGAATGCAATCCGATGCGGGAAAGCGATTGTAGCATTCTAAAAGCACACAAAACAAACGTAACGTATCTCTTTTATATGCATACCTTTAATCACACTGAATCACACTGCTGATTAGTACACTTTCCAAACAAATAACTTGTTTTGCCTCCAATGTTCACATCACCGGCACCACATTTTCCGATACTCTCCGAGAAAGGTGTTTGTTTACATTTTACACATGCGCTTGACAGCACAACAAGGAACTGTCACCGAGCCCGCAATCTGACAGCAACAATATTCATCCTCGGGAGAAAACAACAAACGCAACTTTCCTTTCGGATTTCACGCAAAATGTTGGCCCACCGAGGGTCCGTGGTGTTTTGTGGCGTAATTTAGTGTCCCCTTAGTGTATATAGATATCTTCCAACAGCAAGGAAACCAATCCACTCAGTAAATTAGCGTACGACGGAAGCACCGCGGTCGGGATCGCCAGCCATGAAGAAACTCACGGGAACGTTTCGCAACACGCAATGGGACCCGTACCTGCTCATCACCCAGATCATTGCGATGCAGGCCCTTCTGTACGTTAGCCTCGGGACGATCATGTACGTGATGGACTTCTTCGCCGAGGCAAACCACACGCTGGATCATATTTTTGAGTATCACGTAGGTAGCGGCCACGGTGGGAAGCCGAACTTATCGTACGGGTTGTGCTAACCACTTTCCGCTTTCTTCCCGCGCAGGAAATTCACGTAACCGATCTCGGCGGACGATTGGTTATCGTTGCGTTCATACTCAACTCCCTAGTCGGTGCCGGGCTGCTGTGGTTCGTCGTCAGGCGAACGAAGCTGTGCCTGGACTTTAGCTTTACCTTCCACTTTACGCATCTGGTGATATGCTGGTGGTACAACGAGGCCTTCCCGTCGACGATCGGCTGGTGGATGCTGAATGCCGTCTGCACCGCGCTCATGTGCGTCTGCAGCGAGTTCCTCTGCCTGAAGACGGAGCTGAAAGAGATTCCGGTCGGATATACGGCGCTCAACAATAAGGTTGATCTGTGAACTGGGACTATGCGGGGAAGGGAGGCAGGCAATACGGTTTCGAACGTTCCATAGGGTAGTATTTAACACACCATTGGAGGTGAGAGATTAGCGCTGTTTCCGTTTTGTGTTGTACATTACACTCAAGCTTTATAAGAATGAAAACAACAACATACTAAATGCTAAGAAGATTTTTTAATTTATGTTTCATACAGAAAAAAAAAACAAAGCAACAAACAATAAAATGCAAACAAACTAACAAGTTTGCTTAAGTGCTTTCCATTCGTTTCTGTCGATCAAATTAGAAGGAAAACTTCCACCGTACGAAAATATCTTTTGTTTGTGTCTCTCAATCATAGGCACAAGCGTGCCCAGAAACAGGTTCAATCAACCGGCAGAGGACCGATGAGAGTGCAGAATTAATACATCAAATTTGTGGACTTTGAAACCGCACGTTTTGTTCACTATTTAGCACGTCCCGGAGCACGATCGATGCGACGCTTTAAAAACGGCTAGACTACTAGCGACCCGGCGTGGTACGCGCTCAGTCCGGCACGATACGCGCGACAATTCGATAGTCAATCAGGGACGATACGGCATCATCGAGCAACGATCAATAAAGCACTGTTTGGCTTTCGAGTGCGCTAATAGAGACGCCCCGGGTGTGTGACTTCACGTTCGTTGCGGCGTTTGTTCGAGATAGCAGACAGAACACACATTGCATCGTGGGCATTCCTGGAAGCATAAGCTAATCGTACAGGAGGTTTCCTCCCGAAAAGTGTGCAAATATTCCCCTCGCCAGAAACTAGTTACCTTCCGCATTATCTTTGTTTGCCGATTTCTTAATTAACCATCCGTGCGCAGCATCCGCGGGCGGCCCATTGGCATGTTGTTTGCTTAGATATCAAAGCCTGATAAAAGTCGTTGGCTAGCACGCTCTAATTGCACCGATCGCCCGCACGACTGTTCCGTTTCGCGCCTCGAAGCCAACACGTGCCGTTCCGTCCGGAGACGATTCTCACGAAATCGCAACGAAGAAAGGAAGCGAACCATGAACTTGACCGAGGAAGTGTTTTCAACGGAGGAAGGATTCGACTGCCGAAATTACCTCCCACCGCTGAGGCTCTACTATTCCGGTGGGTTTTGGAAAAGAGCGCTTGCTTTATTGTGAAATAAGTGAATGAAAAATCCCTTTCTTCCTGCAGAATATGCGACCAGCTTAGGCTTATCACTGACTGTCGGTTGCGCCGTCTGGCTGTGGGTGACATTCGTGTTTGTGAAAGTAATCAGCCTCATTAAGCGTCACACCGACAAGGACCAGGTGATGGTGCTAATCATTGCCAACACGGTGTATTTTGTAAGTCCGGCAAGGAAACTCCAGCCACTGTTGTTTGTCCTTCATGTTTTCCCCCTCTCCTTCAATCGATTTGTTCGCAGACGGTAGTAACGTTCAACGTGGTGGCACTACTGATCCCTCAGGTGGCGGTCGTCTGTGACATCGTGCCGTTCGTGGCGTTCTGCTGGTGCATTTTAGTGTTTTTCCGATATCTGAAGGAGTCGGTCGGTGGCGACTCCGTCGTCATGGCGCTGTACGCGTCCAAAGCGATCGAACCGCCGCCGGTTTGTCCCTGCTTCCGGTTTATCTACGACAAGAAGTGAGTTAGCTTCGCGAACGTGACTAAGCACGTGTTGGAACGGAACGGTTTTTATTTCAAACTCTCATTCCTTAGGCGCCAGCTGCGAGCTATCCGATTGGGAATTATGCAGCTACCCGTGTACAACAGCGTTGTAGCCAGCATACAGCTCATCATTTTCTCCTTCGATAAGGTGGGTGTACTTTAGAAGAAAAAAAAGTACGTCAAAGTCATTACCATTTTTCGTCTTTTTTATAGGACCTATTTTTCGACGTTTTTTACGTGATTTTGCCATTCATAATTACATCGATCGTGTTTTATGTCGGAGCTTCCGTGTCGTTCATCAAGACGGTGGCCCCACTGTATCCCGACAATCCAATCTTCGTAGGTTTATGCTTGATGCAGCGACTGTTCTTCAACTGAATGCTAACATTACATCATTTTTTCAACGCCGTAGAAACGATTTTTTCTGCTACAATTGGTCCTGATTATCACCAAACCGCAGATCATCATCCTGGAGCTCATCTACAATCTGTCCACGTTCGAATGCACACTGGCCGGGGAGCCCAAAGTGTACATAAACCGTGAGTTGTGGTTTTGGTTCGTTGAAATACTAGAAATTAATCATGAATCTTTTTTCAGTTATCAAACAAATGATCATTATGATCGAGTTGACGATCGTGACCATTTTTTCGTACAAATTCTACACCACCGAACAGGCTGTGGGCGACAAGAAGACTGGAGTGACTAATGCAGCCTACGAGGCGTAGAGCGAATAGACGTAGTTTTTTATATTTTTTGTTACAGATCAAGCGTCAGTAAAACTGATTAATTTATTAAAATACACATAAGCATATTTTAAAATGCTACTATAGTGATAAACACAAATAAAAAAAAAATGCTTCTCCTTGAAGTAGCTATTCGCAATAATCGGATGTTTGTGAGCGAATATAAATGAGAAATAAACATCTTGTCCACTGGGGTTCTGATGCGGCAGCGGAAACGATATTGCAGACACAAACACTTCATATCACTGAAGCGATATATTTACCTATCATAAATGTGCGAATGGATCCGCGAGCCGGAATGGCGTCGCATGCACCGTACGGAAGAGGTGGCCATCATTAAAAAGTGATTGAATTCGCACTAGCCGAGAGGTGGATTATGGGAGACCACGCTGTACCTACATTGTTAGGATTGTCAGCATTTGCACACAGGTACAATTTAATGATGATGCAAGTGAATGCACGGTTTAAAATTAGATACTAACTTCTCAGTAAGATTAGTAGTATTTTTAGGCCCTTTCCTATAGCTTGTTGAACTGTGAACAGTGAAATGTGGAGACGTTAATTGGAATATCGTTTACCTCTAACGATAACTTTATAACTGATGGAACTAACTTTATCTAACCCAATGGAAATGCATGGAAAAAAGACCAAGCGATCTTCGGTCGTGCAACGGCTAACCGTGTACGCGATTGCTGCTCTAAACAGAGGCGCCGAGGCAGGCAAGCGTGGTCTATGATGCGTTTTGTTTGCAAACAAGCAGCGTGGTAGAAGAAAGACCAAATAGGCACGTGAAGAAATGACGAGAGAGAGAGAGAGAAAACAAAGAGCGAGAGAGTGAGAGCGCGAATAATGCACTATAATGCTTCACGACGACGACACCCCACCACCCCAGCAGGGTGGATTGCACACATGCCTGCGAGCGGGTTTCTACGGGGATGCGAGCAACCGCTACGAGTTTGAATTTTCTCAGCAGTTGCTGTCGAAGTCCGGTTCGGTCCGCGTCGGTGTGTATTGCGATTCCGCGTCGATGCCGCACGCCACTGTGTGAAGAAGCTGGGGGCATCCGTGCGTTTCGTAGGCGCGCCAACCGTTTCCGTCCGGGATCAATCCTAGACCCAAGAGCAACTAGTTAGCCGTGGTTGACATTTCGTCCATCGTAGCTATCGGTGAGTGAGAGAACGTCTTTAGAGATGGTTGCTGCAAGTTCATATCTATCAGAGAACTTCTGCATTCCTGTATGTGTGTTTTGAATGGTCAAAGACTTCCCGCGTACCTTGCGAGTACTTGGTCCCGCAGTCCAGCGATGACATAATTGTGACGCTAGAAACGTGTTAGCATCGCACACTAACCTGCAACCGGAGTAACGATCGTTAGTGAGCGCAGCAACCAGGTTTTTTTGTTGACGTTGCTGTGTACAACAACATCGTGTGCCTGGCAGGGCTCCGGTGTTGCACAGCGTGGTTGGGATGCTGTGGCATTGCAAGTTTACATTATCTAAGCGTGCGGTCGCGCCATGAAAATTGCCGCACGTGGTGAGCAGTGCAGTGTCCGAAGTGCGCAGCGAAAGTGAGTTTTCCCGCGACAGAGGCAGTGGAGGAGTGTGTGTGTGTGTGTGTGTGTGTGTGTGTGTGTATGTGTGTGGAGCACGAAGTGATCAAAAACAGGCAACGCGGCTTGCCCACGCGGTTCTATCCCGCGAACCAGTGACCCACTGTGGGGTTAAGTAATCAACCCTGCCGGTGAGTCTGGGCAGAGGAACGGAGCACCTGCGTTTGGTGGTCATTTGTGTTTACCCCTACCACGCCGGGTGTGCCATGATGTATATCTGCAGCTATGGGAGCACGTTTATAGCCCGCTATTAGTCAGATTAACTGAAACCGGCTCGCAATAGATCCACTGACCGGAGCTCTCTGTGGTTCAGGGATACATTATGCAACCGGGTGCTTTGAAAGCTACCACCGATCTAATGTGCGCTGGTTGGTTGGAATCGTGCAAGAATAGCCCAACAGTGACAACCGTCGTCCAAGGGCAGTGGACACATGTAATTTGATCCTCTCCGATAAGGGAGGGCTTCGAGAGGCAACTTTCGAATGATTGATTGCAAACAGACCGACTGTCGGTTGATAGCTTTCGTCGTGACCACCGCCAAACTTTACACAGAAGACGTTGTGATTTGCAGCAGTAGTAAAGTTGGAGTTGGTTTCGCTCGTTTCACCATCTAACAATAACTGAAGCTACTAGAGCACCGTTCGCCACGCTCCAGGGCACCTGTCTCCCGGTGGTGTCTTTTCGCAACATCATTGCGACAGCAGGTAACACGAAAGCCCCCCAAAATCTCATCAACACCACCAACTCAAAAGCCCCCAACAAGGCGGGAGCGCGTGTACCGTTTCAAGGCTGCCCTGAAAGAGCAAAAGCCGTCTAACGATGTTGTGGAATTAGCTGGAAATAGCAGCAGCCGAAAATGTATCTTTCGACAGAAAGCTCACGCCGAGCGTGCGCTTAACAGCCGACACAAGCCATCTAGTCACACAAGACGAAGCACGGGTGAGAAACACTAGAAATAAAGTAACACTTTGAAAGCTACGTCACACGTCAGACGTTCCGGTTCGTTCGGTTCCAAACGCACGGAGCACGTTGGAAGGAAGCGACGACCGTCGTGCGTAGAACTGGCTGCCGGCTGTTTGTCCGTCGGTCGGGTGCATCCATGCCAGTAGGAATTAATTTATCGACTCAATAACAATACCCGTTCAGTATGCTCAAGAACGAGCGCTGCGAGTCGAAGGTTGCCAGCGCGCGCGCTCGCTCGCCCGCCATTAGATGGCCATTACGGCGGGGGTCCGTGACCAGCGGCAGCACCGATGTTCCGATTTGTCATTGAAAACGCGCATATGCACGGTCGGATCGTGAACCGATCGAGTCTTGTGACTAACACCTCGCTGGGACACTCCCAGCGATCGTTGACCTTGACTTCTGTGGCATCGAAAAAATGCACCTTACGTCGCAGGATGGGCGAAGATGGTTGCGCAAGCGGACTTTACGCCGTTTGCGTCCAGCAGCTCTTCTCACTGCTCACGCAACCTTGCTAATGAGGCTGCAGCAGATCCATGGACCACAGGCGCTTTTCGACCACTGTCGTCTCATGTCGGTAGTGGAATCAAGTGTCCAGAAGAAAGACAACAAGGTATACACGCACGCTCAAGTACACTCAGCCGTTGTTTTCGTCTGTTTTCTCCCGAGTGCTTCTCAAGTAGGTTGAAGGGCTCTTTTAACCGCCAATTAAACGTCTCAATATGCTTTATTTAATTCGGTGACCTTTTGTCGCCTAATAAATCAGTGGTTAATTAATGGCCAACCCGGAGGTGTTTCGTGCGCTAATGGCTGTTTAAGCTATTTTCTTTTAAACACAAACTGTGGACATTGTTTCACCAAAAACGCTTTTGTTCTTTTTTTCCTATATCTCAAGCCGAAAACCAGTTTGCTGACTAAAGATGCAGAAATCAACATGAAAAATGAATGAGGAACTGGTGCGAAACGGTGCGCATAAAATTAACCGCATGTATGCTCCATCCTTCTCCTTCCCCCTTGCTAGGCAATGGCGACGTGGAGTGGAGATATGCGACAACTGCTCTCCCCGTTTTCCGCCGCTCGAAGGTCATTCGGTTTCACCCCGAACGCGCTCGAAACCCAAAACCGGTACGGACAACAGCTTAGTATTCCGGCATCGGTATCAACTGCAGCACAAAGGAAATCAAGTCAGGAACCGCCACCACACGTGCCGCTGCGTTCATTGATAATGACCCCTGCGCGTACGGTGGGTGAGCCCATTGCCGAATTGCATTTACGGGTAGCGCACCGATTACCGGCGAGTACAGGTGCATGTGACATTCATGGAAAGGAAGCATCCCAGATCTAAACGATGATCCGTTGCAAGACGCGGCGTGTGAGTTTTCGTGCCCACTTGAGTGGAACACACATGGCCGAACAGCAAATGGGCAAAAACATGCGAAGAAGTTGTTGCTAAATGAGTTTTGTTTGCACATGTTCTGCCGTGGGTGAGCTGTTGGTGCGTAGGGAGATTCGTCATGGTAGGACGGGCACACTAATTTGGAGCAAAGCGCAATGGCAAAGTGGCGCAATTAGTAGCCTTGTTAGTATCAGAAGTAATCTGTTTTTACCTCCATGAAAACAACATGCTGTAGGCATTTAATGCAAAAAGAACATCCAATCCAATGGAGAACGAATTTTGACCTTTAATTTCGATTTTGAAACAGTACGCTTCTGACCATTTCGAAGACTCCTTGCCGGACTCAGGCGACTCTTACAACGGTGCTTCAAAGGCTCGATCAAGGCACGATCTATATGTAACTCCTACCAGGGTTATAATAATTTGTTAGTAGCTAATGCAGTAGCTACTGCAAAGATTCGATAGACAGACAAGCCTATTTTCTTGACACAGGGCCTTGGCGGTAGCTGAGATCCTTGAGAGTATTCTATCCACCTCCATCGGGCATGCCAGAATCTTCCTTATAATCTGAATAGATATACTGAGATAGTTTTTTCGTGTCGTCCTATCATAAAATGACACAGACAAATTTATGCTGGAGCTATCAGGATCAGACCAGCCAATTGAGATTAGCGCTATTTTTTCCCCTGTAGTTTATGACCAGCGCACAATGATCTCGCAGTCAGATCACTAATGCATTTGCGCCATCGCTCTAGTTAAGATCTTGACGAGCACGAGTGATGGACATCCCTGTTTGCGCACAATTTATTCCACCAGGGAATGGAAAACGCAAACCAATCAAAGAGGCGGCAGATTCCCGCACTCCATCAATTCGGATTGGTTTATTGAAATTAATAGGAATAGGAAGATTCGCATCGCCAACGTGATCGCGTCATGTTCTCTGCGATCACGTGCGCAGTCATCGCGAATGGAGAGGTGTGGACAGAAGCGGTACTATAAATAACCTTTTGGAAGCATTTAGAATGAGCGCCTTACGAAAGATGAACAATAAACACTCTCCGATGATAAACCACTGTCGCTTTCGTTTTATATGTTTGCATGATTTCTGTTTCTTCCGTGAAAGCTTGCGCCGGTTGATCGATACGATCCGTCTTCCGCTCGATATGGATAGCAACGAGTCGATGGCGGCACAAAATCTCACCCAGCCGAATGACGACTGTACCAGCGAGTTGCCGACCGTGCAGGAATATCTCGATGGTAAGATAGTCCGGTACGTTCGGATGACCCAAAAGCACCTCTAACAACTCTTTGTTCTGCGCTCCAAGGCTTAAACTATCCCATCGCTCTTATCATCGCCGCAACGGTGCTGCTGAGCATCGCCACCTTCAGTATCTTCTTCAAAAATGCCTACCACATCCTGCACCGGACGCCAAAACAGTTTAAAACGAAATCCATACTACTGCTGACGATTTACCCGGTAGGAGCTGTCAAAATAACCAACAAGTAACAGATGGCTCTGGATGGCTGGATCTAACCATTTCTGCTCCATATTTCAGCTCGTGACACTTTTCGGCGTGGTATCCATCTCCGTGCCACGTGCCTTTTTCCTGTGCGACACGGTAATGCACGTTTTCTTCATGATCTGTGCCTACGTTTTCTTTAGGTAAGTTTTCAGTGATCCGCTCGATTCGTAATGATACCACGGGTGTATAATACCATGTTCCCCTGCCTTCCTTCCATAGCCTGTGCATGCAGTACGTCGACGGGGAGGATGCACTTATTAAATCGACCGATTCTCAAACGTTCTCCCTGCGCACCCCACCGCTGTGCTGCTTCGTGCCACTATTCAAACGTGCTCCGGTGACCAAGTGAGTTGGCTAATTACATGCTACGCTATCATTATCTGCCGTTTCATGTTCCCACATGTCGAACGGTCAATTTTAGATCTTTGATATGGTGGATACTATGTGCTTTTGTTGCCCTTTTCTCGCTTACAGAAATCGATTACGCTTCGTGCGAATGCTTATCATGCAGCTACCGGTCGTTCAAACCGCTCTCTTCTTGGCGCTGAATGTGGTGTTCGTTGAGGACTACGTAAGTAACATGAACCCGCCAACGCCCAAACGGATGTTGGGGCAACCAATCTAGTTTTTTCATAGCACGATAGACAACTGATATATGCGTCATGGCATAAAAAGGTTATGGTTATGATGAACCTATGTGGGAGATTGGATTAACATGCTCAAACTATCGTCACTAGTAGATATAATTATAGTTCACATGCTATTAAATAAACTTCTACATTTCTAGACATTGGGCTATCACGAGTCGTGGTGATAAATTGCTCGTTTATCATTCAAATAATCCTCTTCCACACAAAAATGCAACGCAATGTCCTTTTAACATATCAACCACTTCAACATCTTCCCATCTAATGCAGTGTGTTTTGGTATTTTGCAGCCCAATTTCAACCGCATCATTCTGTACTTTGTGCCATTTATCGTCATCTCCATTCTGCTCGGCGTGTGGGGATTGAACGTGCTCGTGCGAATGCTTGCCCCGCTCTACTCGGATCTTAAACTGATGGTTTGTAGGCCAGCCGTTGATGGAAAATCATTTCACTAACGAATATCCCACCGATTCATACTTTCAGGGAAAATATTTTGTACTACAAGCGGTACTCATACTTTGCCGGATACAGCCCCTTATCATAGCGGCTATCGTGAGCAGCACGATTTCCGATTGTGCCTTTCCGATTACGTTGCAGGTGCAGAAAAATGGTAGGTTAAAAAATAAACGTTTACGACAAACTCTCGATAAAAATATCTTGTTTCCTACATCCTTTAACCAGCCATTTTCCAACTGTGCCTGTGCTTCGAGATGATGGTGCTGTCGTGTTGGGCATCCCTGCTCTACAAATCGCCCTCAGTCATCGGACAAGGTTAACGTAAAAAAACGGAGAACGCAAGCTGAATCTCGACCCGCTCCACAGGGCGACGAAAACCGAAGAATAGCACAGCTACCTAAGCTGACGTAAAAAATTAACTGTGTTTCAGTGTTGTGAATTGTGATATCAAAAAAATCACCCTTCAGCCCGGACCAGTACGACGTGGGGAACAATTTGGTTATGCTGTGTTGAATCAGGCCCCACGCAACCGGGCATTCTTTCCGTACAGCCTCCCTTCCAACGCACTCGTTCTGCGTACGGTGCCGAAGCGGTGATTGTGTGTATTTCGATGGAATATCTTACCAGTAGAGTTAATTGGAGAAAATAAAATCCAGCCAACCAGCGTATTTTTCACCTGTATTTTACAAAGAGCAATTTATGATTGGGGCTTCGGGTGGAAAGCCATGCACATACCGCAAACCGTACCGGAGCTGAACAAATGCCTTAACTTAGATTTCGTTATCACTATCGTCCTCATCGACCGCTTCCTGGCCGGCACGATTCGCCGCGGCGTACACCTCTGTCGGGACGGTCTTGTGGACGCCCTTCGAGTCCTGACACACCCAACTCAGCTCCAGCTTGAAGTCTTTGTCCTTCAGCTCATCGTGCACCTGATAGATGCTGTAAAGAAAAACGGACAAAAACGTTTAGAACCCGATTTGAACGAACGCCGCATTAACAGTTACTTACATTTTGCCCGCCGTAAGCACCAGATCTTTCACGCTCATTTCGGACAGCTTCAACTTTTCGATTTCCGTCTTGGCCGTCTGTTTCGCTTTGCCCACGGCACATCCGAAGTATCCCTGCGGAAAGAACGGAACAACGATGCAAATTGATGATTCTGCGCCAGCTACGGATCCGCCAACACGCAACACTCACGCAAGACACGCCGGACGGATCGATCATGTACATCTCGGGGCCTTTTTCCTCGGACCACGACGCGAGGATTACGCTCACGCCAAACGGACGCACGGCACTGTACAACGTGTACGCGTGGAAATAGCTCGACAGACGGTCGTTCAGCTGCTTCAACGGGATGGCGCGATTGTTTTGCTGCCGGTAGCTGGCCGCCTCCTGGCGGGCAATATCCACCACCGCTCTACCATCCGTGATCATTCCACTGATGGCCTTTACGTAGGAGAAGGGAACTTGTTAGCAACTGAGATATTGGAACGTTTGCAATATGCTTGCTCACCATTCCGATGGACGTGTCGATGGTGAAAATTCTGGTACCACAGTCCGGCTCGTACAGTTTGCTGGTGATGAGTTTCTCGACGGCCAGCACAACGCCATCCTTGCCGCGCAGTCCAATCACCGTGCCGCTGTTCTCAACCGCCTTCGCCGCATACTCGATCTGGAAAACGCGTCCGTCCGGCGAAAATTGTGACGCGGACAGATCGTACTAGCGGAAGGAGCAGAAAGTTCGGCCGAAACCGAAACCGGGGGTTAGCGTTCTCCGTGCAAAACGAAAACAGTACCTCCACCGCCATAACCTCAACGTAACAACAACATTCGAGGGTTTGCAGTGCCGGCACAAGTTCCACAACCTATGAACTTACACCGGTTCCGATTGAACTCATTTTTGCTGGAAAATAAACTGATTACACGAACCGCACAATTGGAAACTTATAAATGGACCGCTCGCTCGCTTGCCGGATGAAACAGCAAATTTACGCTTTGCGATGAGAAACAAAATCAGCGTTTTGACAGCTGCACTGTGGGACTGTAGGTGGACATGCGACACAAAGTGACATTTCACCAAACGGATTTGTTTGGAACGAAGAAATCTACATTAAACTAAATTAAAACATAAGCTAAATTTGAAAAAGGAAACACATCATAACGTGAATTCAACTTTTTCGATTAGTTTACTTTGAATTCGCTTTATTTGGTGTTTACGGAAAACATTTAAAATGCGAATAAATCCATAGTCCGTCTTCAAAATCTAGGTTTAAGAGGAAAACTCGCTACTCGCTGTGCGCGCTCAACGGTCCGCCTCCTTCGGGTCGTCTGCTGCATTTGGTTTCGGCCGCTAAAAACAAAACCCAAATTCGCTTAATGCGCTCAACGAACTAACCCTTTCAAGGTTTTGGCATTCTGGGCGGTAGCAAACGTATAGGGCGAACAAAGTATAAAGTTAATTTTGCCGCATAGGAAATCGGACGGCACAGCTAGTTCCTCCAGGCTGGGCTGGGCGTTTGGTGCCCTCCGCAACACCTCAACACGGTCACTTATCGTAAACCAGAAGTTAGTTTTGTTCCGCTATCACATTAATCGCTACTGCTGTTTAGAATAGGAGTAATTATCGTTTAACCGTTCTGTTACCCGCTATCGATGCTACCGAAAAACTCGACCCTAAAACCAGTCATTCTTACAAAACACGATAAAATGCCGTAACCGGATGAAATCCGCCGCAGTCACCGGTGACTGCGTATTAGTAAAATGCTGATACGTTTCCGTTGTCGTACCGTGCGTGTGGCACCACCTAACGGTAACTACTTCCAAATTGACGATGGTTTCAGTGCACACGGACAGAAATGCCATTCTCCATCGGTCCCGACTGCCGCTCGTTCCGTGCTGTAAAGCGCCCCACTCGAAGGCAAATGGAAGATTGCTTCTCGTCGCACCGGCCTGACGCGCATTACGATTCGTTCTGCACCAGTACCAGCTCCTGGCGCATCCTGTCCGGCGTGTCCCAGCAGCTCTTACCGCACGTCCACACCAGCACGTTGCCGTAGTCGATCGGCGTCCGCTCGCCGTTCACCTCGAACCGCAGCTTTTCGATCATCGTCGGTAGGAGCTGAATTTCACAGATCATTTCACTGTTGCAGTACTGACAGTGGGGCGCCACCGTCACCTCCCGGATGGGGGCTATCAGGAGCGGGATGGCGTTACGCGAGTAGCGTAGCAGCTGGCCCGGATTCTCCTGCAGTTTGCCGAGAAACGAGTGGAACATCATGTCCCCGTGCATCGGTACGCCCTTCTCGTACAGCTCCTGGTCGTGGTTAGGTTTGGCCTGCGGCTTCGTTCCGGAAGCGACATTTTCTAGCGGACCCCCGGGGCTCGTTTTCACTGTGGGAAACAAAGCGAACAGATTGGTTTACACAAATCGGAAGTAAAAAACTCTCACTCCCTACCTTCCTCGTGGCGCTCGTACTCGGCCAGCAGTTCCCTCACATGATCGGACGCCGTCGGGGCGCTAGACTGTTCCTCGTCCACGCTGATGTACAGTCCGCGCAATGTTACGTCGCCAATGCTCCGTGGCACAACCTGGGGCTGCTTGAGCAGTGCAATTAAGTTACGCCTCGGCGAAACGGGCGTGTCGACAACAACCACTTCCGCCTCCAATCCTTCGATTTCTGCCGACGCTCGTGTCGTGTACAGATTATCGATCAGTTCAGCACCACCACCCGTTGCCCCCGCTCCGGATCGACCGTCACCACGCGCATTTGCATTCGTTTCATCCACCCGGAGATTCTCGAAGCCCGGTATCGGTTCCGCTTCCATCGAGTTACTTTCGTCGTCTTCATCCGACACCTTCTCGTATTGTATCACGTTACCGTTCTCTTCGTTCATCAGCTGTTCAACCGCAGCGACACTGCTCGTGTCGACCCGCATGAAGGCCGTGGCCGTGCCGAACTCCTCCCGCACTCCCACATCCATTGCTTTACCGACCATCGCGCCCACCTCATCTTCCTCGTCCCAATCATCCGCTCCGCTACACCACGAAATTGTGGTATCCTTTACCACCACCTTACCGGACCGTGTCTCGGCGCCGTCCGCTCCTGGGGAGCTCTTCTCCAGGGACTGTATCCTTATGCACGTCCACGCCTGGGACTGCGTTGAACAAGGCGCATTTAGGCAGGCGAACACGTAGAGCGTGCGGTGGAACTGCGAATCGTCCAGCGGTGCGTAGATCTGCACGATCAGTGGCCGCTGCTGGCCGCAGAACATGCACGGCTGCACGTCTATCGCACCAGCTGGCCAGTTCTGGGGTGAACAAAGGACGATTACCAAAATATCGATCGTTGTTATTGTTCCTGGGGAAGGAACCACTCGCACGTTACTTACCGCATGGCCACCGACTTTGTTCGTCGTGTAGGACAGATAGGGTCGGTCCTTTTCCGCGATTGGCTCGTCTTCGTAGCCGAGCAGGACCAGGGTTTGCTTTTTGGCCATTTTGGACCCCGCACGAAAGCTGCCGCGTTTCCGACGGGACACAAAATCTGCACTGGAAAATCAGCTGGAAAACCCCTTTTCTTGCGCCGTACCGTGATTGATTTTTCTTCGCAGCGCAGCTCCTTTGAATATTTGCCCTATGCTGACGTTTCTCGCTGTCAGATGTCGCGCACAGGCGCATTGGCGATTTACAGTGACGAGCAAAATTAATTTGTGCGTTTTTTTACGGATAAATCAGGAGTTTCAAACAACAAAATTATAAATATAAAAAGGCAATGCATTTTATTTAGTATAGATGGGTTTGAAAAATCAATAAAACGGCATTAGTTTGTGAACAAATGTTTCCCAACTGAGTATACCTTACCATCCATTTCTAGCATATAAAAAATCGATGTGATATTGAAAGAAACAAATAAAGCATTAAATATGTCTATTTCAGAGAACTTGCTGAATTGCTTTAATGAATGATTTAAAATCCACCTCGCAGACGGAGCACCAGATGGAGAGTGGACTCCTTCTGGATATTGTAGTCTGACAGGGTACGGCCATCTTCCAGCTGCTTTCCGGCGAAGATCAGACGCTGCTGATCCGGAGGGATGCCTTCCTTATCCTGAATCTTAGCCTTCACGTTCTCGATAGTGTCCGATGGCTCCACTTCCAGCGTGATGGTCTTTCCGGTCAGGGTCTTGACGAAGATTTGCATGATTAAGCTGTAAAAATAATAAATTGTGAGTTTTAATAATCCTGTGACTGTTAAGTAATTTTATTTCATAATTCATAGCCCAGATTTGGGCTGCAACATGACATCATTCCTACAACGTAACAACATTAGCATGACGCAAACCTCTCTAATATATTTAATCTGATTAGCTTCACTTTGTTGCAATTCCTATATTCGAGCTAATAACAGGGTGTAGAAAAAAAATTGTCATCACTGTATGTGTTTGTCAGCAAATAATGCGACGAACAATCTGGAAGCTCAACCGAAGGTTCGTTCGTGTGAGTCAAGGGAAACTTCCCGATTGTAGCCACCCCCGACTTGTGCTAAAAATAGCTTGACACGACATTCATACAACAACGCGTCATCCTATTTACTTGAATTGAGTATACAAATAATCACGAATGCAAGCTTAGTGGGAGGGAATATAATTTTCTACAGTATAATCATAGCATCCCGGGTGCGTCATACACTTGAATCAGGAGGCAAATTTTTACACAAGATGATGAGATTTTCAGATGCAATGGAAAACTTCCCAATTTTTCATCGAATGCAGGAACTTCCGTGGCTTTGACTGAACATCTACATAACTATAATCGATACTCTTTGTGAATCACCATTGCAGTTTTTCTAGGTCGGGAAAGAAGTTTACATTTAACCATTTAAGTACGAATTATCCACTCAAATCGAAAAAGTAACGCCTGATTCTATGAATAACAATAGAATGATGAAATATGAAGCTTATTTCAATCTTTTCGATGGGTGAAAATGTTCCATTTTTGTTTTTTGCTACCCCAAGCCACCTCACTGCGTCATATCGCCATCTTTGAAATAGATTGGTTAACTCTAGTTGCAAAAGTTCGCACTTTATCTCCGATTTAAACTTTGCCCACATCGTCACAAGCAGTTCACCAACAGCACACAATTACCTTTTTCTTGAAACACTATATGATAATTCAACGGTATTTTATATTTTGCAGCTCGTATTTAATTCAACACTCTTTGCGCACAGAACGAAGTATCACTGCTGCAGCAGCTGAAAATCGCTCCTATATATACCAGCACAAGCAGCAGCACCGAGGTGGATTAGGCAGCGCTCTGACAACTCTCGATCTAGACATCAGCCACGAACTAAGGCACCGCTCTGGCACCGCTCGAACAAGACACCAGACACGAACAAACACATACAATCACATGGGGGTGCTCGGTCAGACAGTCTCGAACAAACCAGACAAACACGGTCTCGAACAAGCTAGTTTGCCTTTTGTCTGGCATGTTCGATTCACACCCTGCGTGAACCTTGGCGATAAATCCGTCACAAAATTAAAAAAAAACTATTGTTTGCAATTGTGCGATGGTTTTTTTAAAATAGTTATGTAGTTTATATCACGTTAAAGTGAGGAAAATTATCAAAAATATCGAATGAAAGCAGTGTTTGCTATGATGCTAGGAATGACATTTCGGCCAGACAACAGACATTTGCCAGCACCCTATCGATCATGTCTTGTTTGTATGTTTTGTTCGAGATGTGCCAGAGCGCTGCCTAATTTGTCAAATTTTGCATAGTTGGATTAAAAAAAAAACGTCGTATTCTTTCTCACGAAACTACATAAAACAGATAAATACAATACTGATTGACTGATGATTACAAACAAATCTGTTACTTTTCTTTCTAAAATAGTAGAATGGAATTAATTGCAAATATTGGTAATTTTATTGGGAGCAATGCGTCCGAAACGTTTTCCTCTACTTGATTTCAATGACCCCCTTTCAGTCTCAGGACAAGGTGAATGGTAGATCCCTTTATGATACTGTACTCCTGCAGCTGACGACCATCCTCCAACTGCTTGCCCGCAAAGATCATTCTTTGCTGGTTCGGTGGGATTTCCTCTCGCTCGTCGATCTGCTTCTTCACACTCTCGACCGTCGCTTCCGGTTCCGTGTCAACGGCGATCGTTTTTCCGGTCAACATTCTGACAAAGACCTGCATGCCACCCTTGAGCCGTAGCACTAGATGGATAGTAGACGCCTTTATAATACTGTACTCTTGCAGTTGGCGACCGTCCTCCAGCTGCTTGCCGGCAAAGATCATGCGCTGCTGGTTCGGTGGGATTTCCTCGCGCTCGTCGATCTGCTTTTTGACGCTCTCAACCGTCGCTTCTGGTTCCGTGTCGATGGCGATCGTCTTGCCCGTCAGCATCCGGACAAAGATCTGCATGCCACCCTTCAACCGCAGCACCAGATGCATCGTCGATCCGTGCTGGATGTTGTAATCGGAGATAATTCGGCCATCGTCCAGCTGCTTGCCGGCGAAGATGATGCGCTGTTGGTCTGGTGCAATACCCTCGCGTTCCTCGATTTTACTTTTGATATCTAGAACCGTTTCCGAGGCGGCGACGTCGAGCGTGATCGTTTTTCCGGTTAGCGTTTTTACAAAAATCTGCATGGCCGCTCACTGGAGCTGCGGAAGAAGAGTTACTTAAAATTTTATTTTCTCGCAACGGTTATTGAACGAGCATTTCCATTACATCATCTACAAGTGACACGAACATCCAACGTCAAGTTCTATTATTTTTGGCATTAGCAATCGATCATGCTTTCACTTCCGCCCCAAGGATAGTAGCGTCTTTGTCCGTGAATGTTCTTGCGATAGATGATCGTGGTCATTGTCGTCGTGCAGACATCAGCCAGCCAGAGGTACGTCACGCGTAGACGAAGCGATGTTAAAAATAAAAGTTCGTTGTTCGTCGTAGAAGGTTACAAGCGGTGGATACGTTGCACCGCATTTCGCACACATTCACAGCACTTGTACACTGCCATATGATGTCTGTCTCGTCTGTGCTGTAGATGCAATGCACCGCATTTGTTGAATGAAACGGCCATGATCACTACGGATGCGAGATGAAAAAAGGGAACATGAAAATGCCTACACTTTTGATGATTGCCACCGGATGACTGGTGTCTGGTATACTCACTATCGCTTTCCCACTATATCGTTCCGAGGGAAGGATCTGAAGTTCAGAGAAGAAAAATTCACAACCACTTGTGATGAAGCTTTGTGGTTTAGAATGCTGCCAAATCCAACTGAGCCCATCGGCATCATTTCAAGAGCTTTTTATAGCATGATGCGAAGGCGTCGTACGCAGCGCTAGATTGGATTTAGAAAAGGCTTGCGTGTTCTGTCGCTCCGAACGCTCTTGGGTGTCCTCTGGCTGTACTACTGTTTGTGACTTGTTAATTTGAAATTGGAATCCGCTTCCGTGTTGTTGTTTACCAAGAAACGAATGCTACCAACAATCTGCTTACGAATCCAACAGCTTATAGTAATTAAACTTAAAATAGAATCTATTTTAGCTATTTGTTTTTTTTTGTATTAACCTTTCAGTTTTCTATACACATTTGAACCTGAATAACTACTGACCAATACTTACTTACTAGGAGAGCTATTTACTAAAGATAGGCTTGCAGGATAATACAATTAACGACTTAATGAAAGCGTTTATAATCATTGAGTAATTATGCAAAACATCTTAAAACGACCGAGCTTTGTTGTAGTTCGTACAGGTACACGAAACTGGACCAGCTGATTGTGACGATTACATCAGGTGGGCCATTGACTCTCGTCTTGGCAGGGAAATTATTTGTTTGCGGTCAAAGCCAATGCCAATGGCTTGGTAGATTGTGTGTTTCGATTTTGTTTTGGCAACAATACAACATTCGTTTGTTCGGCACTATTATGTCACATACACAGGACGATCGATGCTATAAAAACCTTGGATCAATGCTCGTACGATTCAAACAAGCAGGTGTCCTTAAGAAGTGCTAGCGTTTACTATCGCGTTGGATTGTTTAGATCAGATCTAAAGGTAAGCACGCTGCCAGACACATAGAGTGGTACGGATTGAAGAGCACATAGCAGTTTCTTTCTCAGCCAGCATCATGCAGATCTTCGTGAAGATGTTGACCGGCAAGACCATTGCCGTTGACACGGAACCGGAAGCAACGGTCGAAAGTGTCAAGAAGCAGATCGACGAGCGGGAGGAAATTCCACCGAACCAGCAGCGCATGATCTTCGCCGGTAAGCAGCTGGAGGATGGTCGGCAGCTACAGGAGTACAGCATCATAAAAGGATCCACCATTCACCTGGTCCTTCGTCTGAAGGGTGGCATGCAGATTTTCGTGAAGATGTTGACCGGCAAGACGATCGCCGTAGACACGGAACCCGAGGCGACGGTTGAGAGTGTTAAGAAACAGATCGATGAGCGCGAGGAAATTCCGCCAAACCAGCAACGCATGATCTTCGCCGGCAAACAGTTGGAAGACGGTCGTCAGCTACAGGAATACAGCATAATCAAAGGCTCCACCATTCACCTGGTGTTGCGTCTTAAGGGTGGCATGCAGATCTTTGTGAAGATGTTGACCGGCAAGACGATTGCCGTAGACACAGAGCCAGAGGCGACTGTCGAGAGTGTGAAGAAACAGATCGACGAACGCGAGGAAATCCCACCGAACCAACAGCGCATGATCTTCGCCGGCAAGCAGCTAGAGGACGGTCGTCAGCTACAAGAGTACAGCATCATAAAGGGATCTACGATTCATTTAGTGCTTCGTCTCAAGGGTGGCATGCAGGTATTCGTGAAGATGTTGACCGGCAAGACGATCGCCGTAGATACAGAGCCCGAGGCGACGGTCGAGAGTGTCAAGAAACAGATAGATGAGCGTGAGGAAATTCCACCGAATCAACAGCGCATGATCTTCGCAGGCAAGCAGTTGGAGGATGGTCGCCAGCTACAAGAGTATAGCATTATCAAGGGATCTACTATTCACCTGGTTCTTCGATTGAAAGGAGGATTAGTGCTCCTCGGTTAAACTGAGATAAACGATTTCAAGACTTCGCAATACATCGGAAAAGCGTATTGCTATTGCCTTATATACTGATTGATCGCTCAAGCAAACAAACTGCCAAAAAAATATAAATCAGACCTATTGACACGTTTGCACAAGACACAACTGTGCAACACTCAGCAATTTAGCGTTGGGCATTTGATGCTGAACAGAAAAATAAAGCGTTTTGTTGAATAAAATGATAACTCAATATAAAGTTTTATGCATAATTTGTTTATCCGCTAATCCGTTCAAAGAAAACGGTAATTTCAAATATACATTTCGTTGAGAACTCGAGCATTTTGGCAGATGTCAAACCGACGCGCGGTTCGCTGCTTGCTTGTTTGTTATTGTTTACAAAATGTTTTTGCGATCAGGCGGCGTGTTTTTCCCTCGACGATCCGGTTTCTTCGGTAATGTTCGATATTATGCAGGAATATATCAGAAAAACCCACAACTCAAGCCAACCACTGCAACGGTGGAAACGGTTAAGGCCAAACTGGCAACCAGCAACACTCCGACGGCGGAGGAATGGAAAAGCATTCGATTGAACATCCTGAACGAGCGAAGGTTTAACAACACCAACGTGGACAGCGTGGTGCTGGGGCTGTGTCCCAATTTGCGGATCGGAAAATCGTACATTGCTTACCTGCAAGCACAAGGTTTTGAAATAAACCTTGCCATTGTAGGAAAATTGCTTCGGTTGTACCGTTTGAAGGAAGATAAACTGAACGAACAGGACGAAGATGACATCTGGCGAATGTACAGTGAGCTGCGCGAACAAAACCCGGTCCTCGATGCGAATACGTGTGAGCATGCCATTAACGCACTGACTTTAACCAAACACTGGAGGCATTGCTTAGAGCTGCTAGAAATGATTAAGATCAGTGGAACACCGGACAGCTCGTCGTACAATTGTATCACTTCGAAAGCCTTCCAATCAGGGGACGAGTCTACGGGATGGTCATTGCTGCAAGAAATGTGTGAAAATAAGCGTCTTCCGAATGATGAGAGCTTCCTAGCTTGGCTAGATTACAGCTACCGACGGGATGGTAAAAACTTCTCCAAACATCTCGAACGAATGCTGGTATTCACCAACGAACACTGCGTCTTTCTGTCGAAGCACGTAGGAAAAGAACTGTTGCGCTTACCGACTGGGTTTGGAGTAAGTGCACATGAAACGCGCGTTACGGACAATGGAAAATGCTCGCATTGCAGGGACAACCTGGCTAGCATTGTCGTTACGGATGAACAGTTCCAGGCGTTGCGAGAAAAATTCCTCCAGGCGGTTCTCATCAACAGGGAAATCTTCAACCGCACCACGCCGGAAGAGCTGAGGCGTTTTCAAACGTTCCTGAAGAAAACGCTCCCATACGATGTCGTGATCGATGGACTGAATGTAGCCTTCTCATCGGGAACTCAGAAAGATCCTGCCGTTTACGCGAAGCAGGTTGCCGCCGTGGTTCGACACTATGTGCGACAAAAGAAACGGGTGCTGGTAATCGGAAGGCAGCACATGGACAAGTGGCGCTCGAAGGAGATGAAGTACATTCGGGAGAACAGCTTCTTGTTTCTAACGGAGGATCTGTACGTACGAACAGGCGAGACGACTACAAACAAAATTTAACGTAATAAAACATATACTCAATTTTAGCTCCCAAGATGATCCCTTCCTGCTGTACGCGGCACTGGAGAGCGGTCCAAAGACGGATTTCTTCTCGCGGGATCTCATGCGAAAGCATTCTTTTATGTTGGGAGACAGTTTGAGCGGTGTGTTCAAACGCTGGCAACAGGAACATCAGTATTCGCTGCTATCAATACTGCCGGACGGGCGGGTTATAATCAAAGATCCGTTCAAATATGAACTTTATGCTCACAAGTCCTGTGATACAAATCGATGGCACGTGCCTCTTGTGGAGAACGGGTATCGTATATCCAAAGTTGAGAAGCAGAACGATTGGTTGTGTTTGAGCATAGCGTAATAATTCTTGCCTAGGAAAGTAGAATAAATTATGAGAAGAAATTAAATTCTTATTTTTTACGAGCGAAACAGCTCTATGCCTCATCCTAGGTGGCTGCTGACAGCTGAGTTTGACAGCTGCCTTATTGTTTACATCGTTCGAAAACAATAACAAAAACCGGTCCGAAGTGCAATGTACGCAGTGAAACCTTTAGCAAAAGGACGATTAAAACACGTTTTACTAAAGAATAAAGTTCCAGATGTGTCTAATAAGCAAACCGATCTCATCCAAGATGAAAGGGAAGAAGTTAATCTATCCCTTCAGGACAATAACCAGCCTGTTCAAGCCTCACCTAGTGCAACGCAACAAGATAAAGAAACTGAAAGTGATTCAGATGCAAGCAGTGTTGGAGATCACCTTGTCGATCCGATGACGCTAGATTTGGATGAGCCGTACTTTTGCCCTACGTTCCAAAGTCTTCCGCACTGTGATAAAGATGCGCTAAAAGAGCACTCTTCCGATAGTGATTGTCCTGTTACTGAAACGGACGGAGTGGATGATCGAATGCACGAACTATTTTCGCAAGTAGCAGATTACGAACGGATGGTAAATGAAGCAAATATCTGCTATGAGACGGTGAAGCGAAGGAGGAATGAGCTGAACGCTTCCCAAGAAACACAGCTCGAAGATAACGATGTTCCTTTCCTGCTCACCCAAACGGAGGGTCTTTGCTATCCTGATGCGACAAACGATCCAAACGATCCTAACTGGAGCTATGTTGCTGAAGGCAATAATCCGCCGGGAGAGACAGGCAACATTGAAATCGTCGTATCAAATACCTCCCACAAACCAGGCCGTGTGCTGGATATTGCCGAAAGCCTTAAACGCCTGGAAAAAGAGCGAACTCGGAAGTTGTTTCTAGCGACACACAAAGTACATCTGCTACTGCTGTTGGAGTATGGCATAGGAATCAACGCTATCTTGAATCTCAGTCTGGTTCAGTTTCCCTTCGAGCTGTACGATCTGATCGCGAATAGCGGTCTTTCGATTTCGTCCAACAAAATAAATCTAGATTTTATCCAATCCATCGTGGTGTATTATACAAATGCGATGAAGATAGCCAAAACTAAAAGCGGTGCGCTTACCATTAAACCTTTCGAAGCAATCCCACAGGAACTCACTTCTCGCGAGGCATCATGCAGGAAAATGCTCAACTTGATGCTCCTACTTTTGCTACGATTTTTAGGCGTTCGCACAAGGCTTGTCATCAATCTGAACGTTTTACCAAAGTTCCCGTCAGCCACCAAAGCGGCGCCGAAAGTAAAAATACAAAACCGTGTTGTTTCGACAAATGATGGTGCGAGTCGGTACGGCAATGTACCGCTTACAACAGCGGAAATTTTGAAACGTAAACCGGAGATACAGCAAATGTTTCAGCTATCCCAACTTGATGGTGCGGATGATAGAGATGTAGCGGACATACCGTGTAAAAAAGAACGCATTGAGCCTTTTTGTAGTAGGCCACGTTTGTGGCGGTTGAAATCGCAACTCAACGTTGATTCTAACAGCTCAAACAATCTAAAGCGGTTGAAAAATCCTCTTAACGAAGAACAAAAACCATTGAAGCTCATTTCTTCCAAATATTTCCGTAAAAAACCCATCTCGCAGCAATCTTCAAAACCAACGAAAGCGGAACCAGGCGTATCAAAATTTGCAAAGCTGCTCAGCGATACATCAAGCGCCAGGTGCTTGGCATCAACTTTTGACGCGAAAAGTAAGAAAAACGGGCAAAAAAATTGTACACGCGAGTTCGACATGTGGATGGAATGCTATCTCGAGAAGGAACGACGTTGGATCGTCGTCGAGGCAGGGCTGGGCGAAACCGACTGTCTGGACGCGATAATCGATCGCATCCTTGATCCACCGGTGTACGTATTCGCTTGGGAATTCGATGGAACTATCGTCGACGTATCACAGCGTTACCGATGGCGCAATGAGCAGCTCGCATTGAGGCATCAGGTGGACGCGAAGTGGCTTAAAAAAACGCTTACCCGCTATCGTCCTCGGGAATTGGATGAGGCCCACCTACAAGAACAGCTCGAATTTCGACAGCTAAAATTTCGTGCACCGATCCCCAAGGCTATACAGCAGTAAGTTATAAAATGCTTCAAAATAACGCCGACAACGCTGCAATCGGAAGTTCTAATTAGACTATTACAAATTGATTAGCGCCAATATTCTTGTGTTAATGTTACTGATCTGCTTTTTAGGTTCAAAAATCATCCCTCGTACTGTTTGCGACGTCATTTGCAAAAATTCCAAGGCATCTACCCACCGGACGCGCCATCGCTAGGCTTTATACAGGGGGAACCGATCTACGCCCGCGAGTGTGTTCACACGCTGCATTCTCGCGAAGTTTGGTTGCGGCACGCGAAAGTCGTCCGTCGATACGAGAAGCCGTACAAGATCGTCCGGACGAAGTTACGGCGCGAGCAGTCCGATCTGGAGTTGTTTGGATACTGGCAGACGGAGGATTTCATCCCACCCGAACCGGTCAACGGTATCGTTCCGCGTAACGCGTACGGAAACATAGAGATCTTCAAGGAATGCATGTTACCGAAAGGCACCGTACACCTAAAACGTATGTAGAGATTTTGGAAATTTTGACGAACGAAGGTTTAATGTGAATGTTTATTTCCAGAATACGGACTATCGTACATCTGTCGAAAGCTTGGCATCGATTATGCTGTCGCTGTGGTTGGGTTTGGAATACATGCAGGCGGTAATCATCCGGTGTTTGATGGGATTGTGATATGCGAGGAACATCGCGAACTTTTGCTGGAGGCGTGGGAGCAACATCAGGAGGAAGCGGAGCGCAAGAAGCAGGTTAAGAAGCAAACGATTGTGTTGAACAATTGGGTGAAGCTGGTGAAAGGATTGCTCGTGCGCAGAAGGTTAAAGCACAAGTACAACTTTGACGGAATGTAAAAAAAGCTGTACGGAGTGATAAGATTGTTAATAAATGCCAAATTTGTGTAACATTACGTGTTTTAAAGAGGAAATAGGTTAATAGAACTAAATGTAGATCCCAGCTCTATTATTGCAGCGGTCTGCAGTAGGAACATTGGCGCAACTTAGCTTGAATAAGGAAGCAGCGCCAAGCAGACTGCAGAGGTTTTGAAAACTCGTCTACACACGTCAAATTTTATGTTTTTTTTCGGAAATCTGTTGACCAATACATATTTTCCAAAGTAATTAGGCCAGTCAATTAGGCAAGGTGTAAGATGTTATAATCATAAACTTTCCTTACGCTTGAATAGGTGAGGTGAGCACGTCATACAGCTCCTCGGAATGACACACAACAATTTATCTGCCACGTGCTAGTTGCTTCGACTCTGCACATTCTTTATCTTTTACCTTGCGCTGCCCTGTTACGTCCATTCATAGCGAAGAATCAGAACCGGGCTGGACTAAGTTTCCTAGAGGATGCAGCAGAGTGTGCCATAAATAGCTCCGATTACGAGGATCATATCTTGACACGCTAACACGCAGATCCGTTGTTTGTGGCGGAAAAATAGCTCCGCCAGCCCGAGAAGCGGTGCCGGACACGCAGTACGAAAAGACCGTCCTTTCGACGCGACACACGACTGGGAGGATGAGCACGCCCAGGCTAACCGTGGCCGACGTGAGCGAATCGTTGCAGCGGTTCGGTGTGGCGGACTACGTAGTTTTCGTCGCCAGCCTGCTAATCTGTGTGGTGATCGGTGTGTACTTCGGGTGGAAAGATTGGAGGTTTCAGCGGAAGCGAAAGCAAAATGTACGACGAGGGTCGGAAGCACTCAACTACCTGGTCGGGGGAAGAAAGATGAAAATCTTCCCGGTGGCGATGTCACTGATCGCCAGCTTCATTTCCGGGATAGCGGTGATGGGTGCGTCCACGGAGACGTATCTGCATGGGACGCAGTTCTGCTACATCTTTACCGCGATCCTGTTGATGGCGGTTAGCATGAACTTTATATTTCTGCCCGTTTACCAGGGATTGGAAATAACGTCGGCGTATGCGTACCTGCAGCTGCGGTTTGATCGACGGATAAGGCTGCTTGGATCGGGACTCTTCACATTGGCTACGGTGAGCTGAGAGAATGTTGTGTTTTTTGGATGATTTTAACTATATTAAACATCTTCTATTTGTATTTCTCGTCAGTTACTACACCTCCCGATCGTCATTTACGTGCCCGCTTTGGCATTTAATCAAGTGTCCGGAGTTAACGTACATATAGTTTCGACCAGTGTCTGCATGGTGTGCATATTTTACACATTAGTGGTAAGTGTAAATTCATCCGTGTCTAGTAAACAAGGGTAAACGTGTATAACAAGCATTTCGCTTTATCAGGGCGGGATAAAAGCAGTCGTATGGACGGACGTGATACAGATGTTCATCATGATCGGCGCCTTGATCTTGATCGTCATAAAAGGAACTGCGGACATTGGAGGTCTGGGAGTTTTGATCGAGAGAAATCTGGCAAGCGGACGAATTGAACCACCCAAGTATGTGAGATTCTAGACCGACTGGAGTAGAAACAGGTTACTTAGGCTTGTTTGTTCCTCTAGCTTTAGCCTTGATCCCACCGAGCGCCACACAATCTGGGCCATCTTTATCGGCGGCGGATGCTTTTGGATGGGCAAAAACGCGATCCATCAGATGATGATCCAGCGCTATCTTGCGCTGCCGACCTTCCGTGATGCACAGAAAGCCCTCATATGCTTCACGGTAGGAATAATACTGCTTCTGATGACCTGTTTCTACAACGGACTACTGATATACGCCACCTTCTACGATTGCGACCCGCTGACGACGGGTTTGGCAAAGGCAAAGGATCAACTTCTGCCGGTGCTGTTGATGAAGGTGCTCGGTAACTATCCCGGGCTGGCGGGCCTGTTCATCTCCGGCATATTCAGTGCGTCGCTGAGTTCACTTTCGACGGGCCTCAACTCCCTTTCGGCGATCGTGCTGGAAGATTTTGTGAAACCGTTCGCCAGAACGCCTTTGAGTGAACGTACCACCCGGTACATCATGCGCGGAACCGTGCTGGGGTTTGGCATCGTCGCCGTCGGGCTCGTCCTTGTGGTCGAGAAGCTCGGTACGGTGCTGCAGTTGTCGATGAGTTTGGTACCGATTTCATTGGGTCCGCTGTTGGGTCTGTTTCTGCTGGGGATGCTACTGCCGTGGGTTGATTCGCATGTAAGTTTGGAAGGGTGTATGCAATTTTGGGTTATCTTAACGTTGCTTCCACTATTTTCCAGAGCGCTTTTGGTGGAGCCATCAGTGGATTAGTCACCATGTCGTACATCGTCATACGCGCACAAATCGCCGTGGCCGCCAAGGAGATGCCAATTCCAGCGAAACCTGTGTCGGTGGAAGGTTGCGAGTATACGTTCGAGCTACCAGCAGCATACAACACCACTTCCACCCTGCCCTCCCAGCCTGTGGAAAAGTCGTTGCATCATGTGTCCTATCTGTTCTACACGTTCATCGGTGCTGCCACAACGGTTCTGGTCGGCTCCATTACAGCCACGTTTTTGCGGCGCCAGGAACCGAACAAGCTAGATCCGTTGCTGGTTGCGCCGTTTGTTAGGAGGATATATTTTCCGGAAACTATTCCCCGTAAAATTGTTAACACGCACAGATTCAATAAACAAGATACCCAGCTGTGATGCATGCATGCATGAAGATGGTTAATTATACCGTGATTGGTGATTGATTTCTCGCTAAGGTGTTGATGACGATCAAAAGTCAAGAGGTTGGCTTATCACGTTCCTCTCGTCGCTTCCGTCTTTGGTGACGACTGTGGCTGCACCCACGGGACGCGAGTTGACACAGCGGCATTATTTATGCACCTTCTCTGGTGCTTATCTCTTGGAAGCTCGCTAGTAGCTACCAGACATTGTCGGTGAAAGCAGCAGCAGTCTTGGAAGTCGTTGTGGCGATCATTCTGTCTCAAACTGCATCGGAACGTTGTGCTGGTCAGTGGTTGGTGAAGTGTGCAGGAGCATTCTTCAAACATTCTTCACGTGACTAGAGAGGTTAGTGTAGATTTTAATCTCAACACACAGAACCAATCGCACCATCCTGTGAAAATATTATGCATTTTTCTTGCATAACCTAGCATATTTTTTATTTGTACACACAAAAAATTGTCCCATCGAGACTTTAGATGTAAACAGATACTAAATCCACGTTTTCCCACCAACGACGTCACGATGACGATCGTACGATAAAACTGCTTATCATTATTTACCACTGTCTGGAAAAATCTGGCCATCCGTTATCGGAAATAATTTACTGTCGGCCGCGTACTATCTAGTATAAGAGTGCTTAACCATCTGTGGCGCGGCTCGTATGGATTTCAGTCGGTAGATCCTCGGCTCATCGAGCAGGTGCGCGTGCCACAGCGTGAACTCGTGTTCGTGACCAAAGGAGCCACATCTGCAGTTCGGATTTGCACGGGCAACGATTTGCAACGATGGCCGACGCAACCAGCACGCTTTTCCCGCCAATCGGCGAGGATGGTCCTCTCGGCAGGCAGTCCAGCCCCAAGCCCAGTGTGGAGGACATCAGCCTCTCGCTGCAACGCTTCAACTGGCCGGACTATGTGGTGTTTGTGCTGATGCTGATCAGTTGTATGGTGATCGGTGTGTTCTTCGGCTACAAGGATCATCAGAAGCACAAACGGCAGAAACATGCCCGGCGCGGTTCGGAGGCGCTCGACTACCTTGTCGGTGGGAGGAAGATGAAAATTATCCCCGTGTCCGTGTCGCTGGTGGCGAGCTGGATCTCGGGGATCTCGCTGCTGGGGACATCGACTGAAATCTACGTGTACGGTGTGCAGTACTGCTACATCGTATCGGCGGTAGTCCTGATGGGACTCATGATGAACTACATCTTTCTGCCAGTGTTTCACGAGCTTCAAATAACGTCTGCGTACGAGGTGCGTGTCTGCTGGAGAGCTTTGTGTGAGCGGCAGGTTGATTTTGAATCTTGTTTTTCTACAGTATCTTCAAATGAGGTTCGACAAGCGTATGCGGTTAGTGGGTTCGATACTATTTACTCTGGCCAGTGTAAGTACATTCAAGTCGTGGTGGAAGGTAGAAGATTATACTGAATTCTGTGTGATTTTGTTGTCTAGATCTTATGGCTACCTATAGTGATCTACGTTCCAGCACTTGCGTTCAATCAAGGTAAATTCGGATACCCTTACGATGAAAAGATCGCTTTCACAGGCAAATCATTGTTGTGCTTTCAGTTTCTGGAGTCAACATTCACGTGATCACCCCCATCGTTTGCTTGGTTTGCATTTTCTACACTAGTTTGGTAAGATGGTCGGCCCCGAGAGGGACAACATCGTGCAAGTATTTAAAGTTTGAAAATTTGATCCAAAGGGAGGCCTCAAAGCTGTCGTGTGGACGGATGTTATTCAAACAGCAATCATGGTCGGAGCGATGATCATAGTCATCATCAAGGGTACGGCCGATGTTGGAGGACTTAGTGTGGTGCTCGAGAGGAATTCAGCTGGCGGTAGATTCGAACCTCCTAAGTATGTTGATCGTTGTAGATTGGTCGGGTATTGCGTACTTAATAAGCGTTTGTGTTACTTCCAGCTTCAACCCGGACCCAACGGAACGCAACACATTCTGGACGCTGTTGATCGGCGGTACATTTTTCTGGACTTCCACCAATTCAATCAACCAAAACATGATGCAGCGATATCTGTCCCTGCCGTCGTTGAATTCCGCACGGAAAGCGCTGGTGCTGTTCCTCGTCGGTACGACGACCCTGCTGGCGATGTGTTGCTACAACGGGCTGCTCATCTTTGCCATGTACCACGACTGCGATCCTCTGTCCACCGGACTGGCGAAGGCGAAGGATCAGCTGGTGCCGCTGCTGGTAATGGAAGTGCTGGGCGAGTATCCCGGATTGGCCGGATTGTTTGTGGCGGGCATATTCAGTGCCGCCCTCAGCTCACTCTCTACCGCACTGAATTCGTTGTCCGCCATCGTGCTGGAAGATTTCTGTAAGCCGTTCGTTTCGAAACCACTGACGGAGACGCAAACGCGCTACATTATGCGCTTCACCGTGCTGGCGTTTGGTGCGCTGGCCGTGGTGATGGTGATCATCGTCGAGAAGATGGGCGCCGTGCTGCAGTTGTCGATGAGTTTGGGGCCGGTTACGCTGGGACCACTGTTTGGACTGTTTCTGATGGGTTTCTTCTTTCCGAGGATCAACGGAAGTGTAAGTGTATTATCCGTTGCAGGGTCACTTTGGTGTTCTGTGATGTATTGATGATTTCTGTGCATTTTTCCACAGTGCGCCATTGTTGGCACGGCGGCGGGCCTAGCTCTGATGTCGTATATTGTGATCCGCTCTCAGATATCGATCGCGCTCAAAGAAATCGTCTTTGACGAAAAACCCGTCACCGTGGAAGGCTGTCAGTACGAGTTTACGCCGAAAAATGGAACATTGTTCGGGGAAGATGCAATCTCGGGCGAAAAGTCTTTACATCATGTGTCGTTTTTGTACTACACGATGATCGGCTCAGTCGTGCCCACGGTCGTGGGCTATCTGTCGTCGTTCATTCTGCCGCGCTCCAAAACCGACGACATCGATCCGTTGCTGCTGGCACCGTTCCTGCGTCGGTTCTATCGTTCGCGCGACAGTACGCCTAATCACATGACAGAGGTACTGCACGAGTTCGAAACCAAAGACATTCAGCTGTAGGATGGCTTGATGCACAACGTGTGACTGAGATCGTCCAGTGGAACCGAACTGGTCGCTATCACTGTACAGTAATTGTTCGAATTAGGGTACGACAACGAGATAGAACCGCAGTTAGCGTGATAGTGTGTTGATACAACTGACATGTAAACGCGTATACAAACAGATGGGTTCGTACGCTCGAGTAAGAAAATAAGAACAGTGCAATAAACGATCGCTTTAAGACTATTGGCCCCATGGTGCACGGGAGCTGTTGGCAACAAACGGTCACTATCTCATTTTACCGCCGAAAGCGTCTCCTTTCTGACCCACTCCAAACCCGGCTCAATAAATCACGCTGTCCACGGCGACCCTGCTTGCGGTACGATCGTACGGCTTAAAGCTAATTTATTGTAGGGCAGAGTTTGTGGATGCACCATGTCTGACGTACACACGGAAGTAGAAGAAGGTTAATGTCCATTTTTTCGGCTGCCAGATTTTGGAACATTCTGGTCCCTTCGCACAATCGTCTGATGGCGCACGGACCTGATGGGTGCCCTTTGGGACACTCGTGCTCGGTTACTTAAAATAACTTCGAATATATGACCGTTTAGCTATCTTGACAAGCGCGTTCACCGACGACTGTATATTACTCTTATCAGTGTTGACGGAAGGATCCACAGACAACGTGGGATAAAGATAAACGCTGAAACCGGTCAAAATGGTACACTCGCCATGGCGTCATCAAAGTCGGTCAGTGTTTGAGTCAGTGTCTGGTGTGAGCGTGAACAGGGAACTCTTATGACAATGTCTAGTGATTGGTTGTTGAATGGCAGCAGCGGAGAAGACTATTCGACCGAGGATGGCGCGCAGTACGAAGAGAACGTTTCCGGACAGACCATCGATTCGATCAGTCGATCGCTGCAGCGTTTTGATTGGCCCGACTATGTCGTGTTTGTCGTGATGCTGCTGGTCTGTGTCCTGATTGGGATCTTCTTCGGCTACAGGGATCACCAGAAGCACAAGCACCGACGAAAACAGACCCGTCGGGAGTCAGAAGCGCTGGACTATCTAGTTGGGGGCAGAAAGATGCAGATTTTCCCCGTGTCCGTTTCGCTGGTGGCGAGCTGGATTTCCGGTATTTCGTTACTGGGAACATCCACCGAGATCTACGTGTATGGGACGCAGTACTGCTATATCGTGATTGCGGTGATACTGATGGGGTTCGTTATGCATCATGTGTTCTTGCCAGTTTTCCATGATCTACAGATTACTTCCGCTTACGAGGTGGGTATTGTGGTTCGGAGAGACAGTTTCCTAGTGTTTGATGCTTAGTTCTTGGCTCAATAGTACCTCCAACGACGTTTTGATTATCGAATGCGGCTTTTCGGATCGATCCTCTTTGTGGTGGCTTGCGTGAGTAGATTAGTTCATTTTGATACTTCGAGCAGTGTTTTGTGTAGTAACTTTAATCCACATCTGGTTTAAGCTCCTTTGGATGCCAATTGTGATTTACGTGCCAGCGTTGGCATTCAATCAAGGTATTTGCACATTTAAGCTTTTTTTTGCATGTTCTAGTCTGATTGAGTTCTCTTATGTTGCAGTGACTGGATTGAGCATACACATCGTCACACCGATCGTTTGCATGATTTGCGTGTTCTACACCAGCATCGTAAGTAGCATTGCCGATAGCATACAGACGGAGGATCTAACCAGTACCATAACGCACCTAGGGCGGGTTGAAGGCCGTGGTATGGACGGATGTTATTCAGTCCGGCGTAACGCTGTTGGCTTTATTGGCAGTGCTGATCAAAGGCACGTATGACGTCGGTGGTCCCATGCAGGTTCTCGAACGTAACATTGCCGGTGGTCGGTTAGAGACACCAAACTTCGATCCCGACCCTACCCTACGTCACTCAATCTGGATCATCCTGATTGGAGCTCCGGTGTGGTTTTGTTACGGTGTATCTTGCAGCCAGGACATGATCCAACGATTTCTAGCGCTGCCGACGCTGCAAGATGCTCGTAAGGCTTTGAAGGGGTTCGTGATTGGTTGGATTTTGGTGAACCTCATATTCTTTTTGATCGGTATGCTGGTGTACGCTGCGTACTTCCGCTGCGATCCTCTCACGACGCAGCTGGCCAGAGCGAAGGATCAACTGTTGCCGTTGTTCGTGATGGAAACGTTTGCGGCCTATCCGGGCATGACGGGAGTGTTTGTAGCCGGGATCTTCAGTGCGGCTCTCAGTTCGCTGTCGTCGGCGCTGAATGCACTGTCTGCCGTGACGCTAGAGGACTTTTTCAAACCATTCTGTAAGAAGCCGCTAACAGAGAAGCAAATCAACTACATCATGCGAGGATCGGTTTTAGTGTACGGTGCGATGTCCGTGCTGCTATCCATACTGGTCGAGCACCTGGGCACGGTGATGCAGCTGACCGTGACGTTGAGCTCGGCCTCTGGGGCCCCATTGTTTGGCCTCTTCGTGATGGGTATCTTGATGCCTTGGGTTAATGGAACGGTAAGCATGAATGACGATGGATGGTTGAGTTTTGCCGTTTTAATGATGATGATGTCTTCTTCTCTAAGGGTGCTCTGTACGGTGGCGTGACAGGCCTTCTCGTGATGCTGTACATGTGCTATAAGGCGCAATATTCGATCGCTTCTGGCAGCAGAACGTTCGACACGAAACCTGTTTCAGTCGTTGATTGTCCGTACGAACACACATACAACATGACCACGGGACAGCTGGAAGCAGACTCCGAGCTGGAGCAGGTGGAAAAATCAATCTATCACATGTCATACATGTACTTCACGCTGTTCGGAACGAGTGTGACGTGCCTGACGGGGACGGTAATAAGTTTGCTCACGAAACTTGGTGGCGACAGCGGTCGACAGCAACCGATCGATCCAAAGCTTCTAGCACCATGCATTCGAGGTATGCAACCGACTGGAATTCCACTCGAGTTCCGTGCCGTGCCGACTGACAGCAAACAAGTGGAAATCGGTGATGCTACTGTAAAACTCTGAACCACAGGACGGGTGCAATAACGATTAATGTTTGACTGAGTAGTGGCGTTTGGAAAGGTTAGAGCGGATAAAGAGAAATGGTATAAGATGCGAGTAAATAATAAATTTAAGTTAATCTGAGGTAAACGAAAAATGTTTTGACTGTGTTTCTCAGCCACTGGACGTGTTGATGACATTTAAGGAATTGGTAGTTACTGGTAGTTTCTAATTAATTGTAGCGTTTGTTGGAAAATGCATTAAAAATGTCACAACAACAATCCATTTAAATGCAATACCCAACATAAGCTTCCGTACGCTTACCGTTATTACGAGTGAAATTTTCTTCGCGATTAATGTTTCACTCTTATCTGTAAATAACGAACTGTTGGCAATGAAACATTCGTGTCGACAAAATTAGTTCGTTTCGAGTCGTTATCAGTCGGTCGATTAGTCGGTTCCAGCGAACTTGGTGCGCTGCACGCAGTCCTGCACGCAACTATGTCGAGTGATTGGTTAAGCAAAGGTGACAGTGTAGCAGATTACTTAAACGATGAAACATTGCACAACGCAAACCGCACTTCCGGAAACACGATCGACTCCATTAGTCGCTCGCTGCAGAGATTCGAGTGGCCCGACTATTTAGTGTTCGTGCTGATGCTGTTGGTCTGCATCGTGATCGGGGTCTTCTTTGGATACAGGAATCGCCAGAAATACCGTCGGGATGCTCGTCCCCAACAGTCGGAAGACTATTTGGTCGGAGGCAGAAAGATGCGAATATTTCCGGTGGCCGTGTCGTTGGTGGCAAGCTGGGTTTCGGGCGTTCCCATGCTCGGAACTGCGACGGAGATCTACGTGTACGGGACACAGTTCTGCTATATTGTGTTTGCGATGGTGCTGGCGGGCTTCCTAATGCACCATCTTTTTCTGCCGGTCTTTCACGAGCTGCAGATTACGTCGACATACGAGGTGAGCTGTTTGGCGTCTGGGATGAGGTATTTGTGCTATGTTACGTATGTTTGTTTTCATTCACAGTATCTTCAACGCCGGTTTGACTCGCGAATGAGACTGTTTGGGGCAATCCTGTTCACGTTGGCATGTGTAAGACCAGGATGTTTTGTTGCTCATAAGTAGCAAACATTAATCGAACATATTTCACAGATGCTCTGGATGCCTATCGTGATCTATGTTCCAGCGTTGGCATTTAATCAAGGTACTTTTACGGGGAGTGCCTGCTAATGTTGCTTCTAATTGCAACACTTATTTTGTCGGCTTTACTCAAAATTTCTTTTTAGTAACTGGTTTAAGCGTCCACATCGTTACTCCGATCGTTTGTTTAATTTGCATGTTCTACACCAGTATTGTAAGTAGAATTGATACTGGTCAAGACCTGATTAGCTTCTAAACATAGTTGTCGTCTTCATCTTATTCCAGGGTGGATTAAAGGCTGTGGTCTGGACGGATGTTGTCCAGTCCGGTGTAACACTGTTGGCCCTATTGGCAGTGCTGATCAAAGGCACGTACGATATTGGAGGTCCTGGTTAGGTTCTCGATCGTAACATCATCGGCGAGCGGCTTGAGCCACCAAACTTCGATCCCGATCCAACGCTGCGCCACTCGTTCTGGATCATGCTGCTCGGTGCACCGGTGTGGGTTTGCGAGGGTATCGCTTGCAGTCAGGACATGGTCCAACGGTTCTTATCGCTTCCGACCCTGCAGGATGCCCGTAAAGCGTTAAAAGCGTTTGTGTTGGGTTGGATCGGCATTAATGTGATATTTTTCGCGATCGGTATGCTGGTGTATGCTACGTATTACCACTGCGATCCTTTCACGACGCAGCTGGTCAGGGCAAAGGATCAACTGTTGCCGTTGTTTGTGATGGAAACGTTTGCGGCCTATCCGGGTATGACGGGAGTGTTTGTAGCCGGGATCTTCAGTGCGGCTCTCAGTTCGCTGTCGTCGGCGCTGAATGCACTGTCTGCCGTGACGTTGGAGGATTTTTGTAAGCCGTTCCGTAAGAAGCCGCTGACAGAAAGGCAGACACTCTACATAATGCGAGGATCGGTTTTAGTGTACGGTGCATTATCAGTTTTACTATCCTTGCTGGTCGAGCACCTGGGCACGGTGATGCAGCTCGCAATGACGCTAAGTTCTTCATCTGCCGCTCCCCTGCTTGGCATGTTTGTAATGGGTATCCTGATGCCTTGGGTCAACGGAACGGTAAGCGACTTAAATCCTATATCTTCGATAATTTGAAATTCTACAACCTTTCTTTTTCTTCTTCGAGGGTGCTTTGTATGGAGGTATCACAGGTTTGCTTGTAATGTTTTACATGTGCTACAACGCAGAATACTCGATCGCTTCCGGCAGCCGAACGTTCGATATGAAGACTGTTTCTGTTGAAGATTGCCCGTATGAGTTTGCCTACAACGTTAGCACGGTACAGCCGGATATAGCTTCGGACGTGGAGCAGGTGGAAAAATCCATCTATCACATATCGTACATGTACTTCACGCTCTTCGGAACGAGTGTGACGTGTTTGACTGGAACGATTATAAGTCTGCTTACGAAACAGGTTGCGGGTGACCAACAGCATCCGATCGATCCTAGGTTGTTAGCTCCGTGTATTCGTACGATGAGATCAGGTGGATTGGAAATGAGTGGAACCGCTACTAAGCGAACGGATGAAAATTAATTAAACTTGGCTCATTGGGTGTCTTGTGCACTGCGTTGAAAACAAGAGAAAATGTTCTTTAGAATACGTCTGATGACAGTTAAACATTTAAAACTGAATTGAAAAACAGCGTAGAGGCTCAATGATTAAGATTGTATTTATGGTGCTATAATTTCTGCCGATATTCACACGACACTTGCCTTTTGTTCCTGATGATTCAGGCTTTCTGCGGCAGAAAATGGATGCAAATGAGTTTTAATTAATGCTGTATTTAATGTGAAACCTCTCCCTCCCACTGAACACTACAAAAAAAAAAACACACACACTTGTAGCGTGAGGCAAATGGCAAAATGTCCGAACCGAGCTCGACATCCCAATAACAAATTATTATGTTTTTAAATAATCGTTAAACACCGTTTTACGATCGTTTGGTGATCGTAAAACTGTCTTTACGGCGTCATTAAACGGGCGATAGTGTTAGCAAAGAGTGAATGACACCTCGGGCGGGGTTTGGCTGTGTGGGATGGTTTGCTTGAGAAGCAATCGACATGTGTTGGATGTAAATTTCTTTCCTTTATAACCTTGAAATACAGGTTGAGATGCAGATTAAAGGAGGTGAAATAGAATAAAACGCCACTTGCTCCACGGTCGGATGTATTGCGATGCAGGTGGAAAACGAACACGGTAGCTCCAAAGCGTGGTAAGTACGAACATGTTTAATTTCTAAAAGGCGAATTGTCGTATGATAAGCTCACTGCGGACTATGGTTACGTGTGCGTAAAAACTAGACTGCATGCGCTCTACACGAAGATATCAACATGATACTTCTTTGCGATTTCCCCATCGATCCAGTCACGATAGTGCGGCACGTTGACGTACACCCCCGGTACGCCCTGCGTTCCACACTCGTACCCGAACGCGACCAACCCTACGACGTAGTACTGGTTCTCGGAGTGCGGTATGGGACAGACGAGCGGTGAGCCACCGTCCCCGCGGCACGCATCCTTTCCGGACTCGCCGCCGGCGCACAGGAACCCCTGGTGCAGCCGAAAGTGTCGGTTCAGCAGATGGCGCCGCAGCACACGCTGGCACTGGCCGTTCGGGACGATCGGGAGCTTCGTGCGCTTCAGCACGGACGAGTTGCGGCCCCGCTCGTCTTCTCCCCAGCCCGTGAACAGGCACCGCTTGTGGTCGAAGTTGGCGTTCTGGGGCGGCAGGCACGCGATCCCGACCACCTCCGTAAAGTCGACGTGCTCGTCGAGAAACAGGATCGCGATGTCGTTCAGCAGCAGATCGCTGTAAAACTGGGGATGGGTGACGCTTGCGATGACCGCCCGATCCTGCGGTGGATAGATTTCGACCATATGCTCGAGGTCCCACTCGCCGAGCCGTACCCGGAGCTCGCTGCTGGTGCGGTTCTCGATGCAGTGTGCGATCGTGATGACCACCTTCGAGTGTATCAGTGTGCCGCCGCAGAGGTACAGCTCGTAGTCGATCTGCGCGGTGTACACGAACGCCATCCAGGGGAATTCGCCTGAAAGCGGGATGTTGGAGATATTAGATGCGTCCTCTCGCATTGTTTTCATTGTAATAAGTTAATGTCACATATATTTTCTTCTACTTTGAAGTTTGGGTTACAATCCAAGGTGTAATACACACAATAGGATACCGGTAAAGTCTTTAAGAATGAGACAAAAGGTGCGATTGGAGGTGTGGAACTTGGTGGCCTTGAGGAGAGTTAAGTTGATGGACGAACGATCCCTTGGGCCTCTACTAAGATCTTCTCTTCGATTTTAAACGTCTTTGATACGCTACGTCTATGAAAATCTTTGAAGAAAATGTATCAACTGTAGCGTAATCTAGTGGTTGTATCTTCCAATTATGCTGACGCTCAGCCCTACTACGGACAACTTCGGCTCCAACTCTTTGATTATGATCTGCTTCAAAAAACAATCAGGATTCCAGACGAACATAAAAAACTAGCAGAGTAATGGGAACTTCGCACCATCACTTGTTTCACTACGCTCATCAAACACTAAACCGAGTAATGGCATTGTGCTCGTCGGATGTTCAGATTTCTGGAGCCATAAATTAACGGCCATCCATTCTTTGCCAAAAACTAATCCCCCACCCTACGGACTTCTACGTCCCGTTTCGCTTACCATATTTGGCGCGCGTTTTATCCTTCTGCTCGACGAGCCCGATGCCGTTGGTGTTCCGGGCAGCGCACACAATCTCGCTCTCGTCCGGTGCCTCCGTGTCCTGAAACAAATGGGAACCAGGGGAGCAAGTTAGAGCAGCGCGAAATGCATCCATTCCGCATGTGCCGTAGCGGCAGATGGGAGGCGAAAGAAGCGAGGGTCAGAGTTCGTTTCCGTGCCAAAAAAAAAATCGCATTTTGGCATTTGTTTTGGCGGCGTGGTGCTGTTCTTTTTGTTTACGTTTCGGGCGGCACCCATTGAAAACGAAACCGTCTTATCAACATTCGCGAACCAGGCAGTGTGCCAGTTTCTTGCTCTTTCCCGCTGCCGCTGGTGGGAGCGGTTCGCTCCCGGCGAACAGGCGCGTCCAACGGCAGCCCGATGTCCACTTACCGGTGCACGGACGATGCGCTCGTAGGGACAGCACTTGAGATGGGGCAGCCGGCACTCGTCGGAACTGGAACGATCGAAACTTGAGGCACTGAGATTAAAGGAGATCTCGACGGCGACCTCGTGGCTGCGGTGCGGTCCGGAGCGCTCGGCGTGATCTACACCGATCGATGCTTACCTAAAGAAGTCCAGATGCACCTCATCGTACACGTTCACACTGACCGGGCGACACAGTTCCGGCAGGATGCAGAGGCCTCCGCTGCACCGCTGGAAAGGTGGCGAGCGTCGTATCGATTAGGTTAGGAACGCGGCGAGCACGGATCCGCTGGGATACACTACCTTGGTCGCCGGTTCGGTGGCCTGTGAGGATACGGGCAGTCGTTGGTGTAGCCAGAGTAGCAGCAGCAGAAATCCCGACCTCACCGGCATTGGAGCAGCGTGATAAGTGTGGCCACTTGCAAGCGAAGGTTATACGCGACGGAAACGTAGCAAACGTCACAGAACAGCGTCGAAACGTCGGTTCCCGGACGTAACACACTCCAGCCGGGTGAGGCTACCGAACGCACACTGCACTTCTTTCACACGCTATTCGATCGGTCGTCGCTTATCAGCTGCTACTGATGATGCTGCTGCTGCTACTGCTGCGGCTGCTTCTGCTTGTGTATATGCCGCTCTGTCTCGGCCTACACAGCTCATTCTCATCTGACAATAGTGGCAGCAGACCGTAGCTGGAGCCGCACGAGCTGCACTACTAACAATACTAGGACTGGGCCCACTGGACACACGCGCCACGCTAGACAGCGCCGAGCGTCGAGTTCTCGCCCTGCTTTTGTGGTCACTATTTCTCCCCAGTTTTTGGCCGGCGACAGTTTTTGGCATTCGAGAGTCTGCAGTCTCGGGTATCTTGTGCCGGCAAGCGCCACAGTCGTACTCGGCGCTGGAAGTCGGTGGCGCCAGCATTTCCGTACTTCATTCCAGAGAGGATGACTGTGCCGAGGGCGTGAGTGCGAGAGAAAACACAGTGAGGAAGCGTAACGAAAGTTTGCGTGTCTGGAGCGAGCGCGAGAGATTGGTTCTTCCAGGCTCTCGCCAGCATCCAAACACAGTCGGCTCCATTCATTCGCACATTCATCTCGTTCATCTCTGGGCTCGACGGCATGGGGAAGCACTTTGCAAGGAATGACGAGTCAGCTGGAGCGCACACGTCGTCGCGGTGTTGTGGGAACCCGGAGGTCAGGGACTGCTAATCACAGGACGCGATCGGATCCACGCGCTTCGAAACCGACCAAGGGGGATGTCACGCGTCACGGTTCTTATCACGCGCCTACTTTGATCGGCGTCCCGCTCTCGAACGGAACGTCATCAAACCGCTCGCAATTTATGGCCGGGTTTGATAAAAAGTTTTTTTTCTCTCCGAATTGAATTGGAAAATGTTTACGTCATATTGCGGACAATGGTAGACACAAAGGAGTTGTGTTTTTTCTTTTTTATGGAAGCGAAGTAAAACGGATCAATCATTTTCATCCATTTGTACAGTTTTTGTGCTTGTACATACAGATAGAAATATAGATGCTTTTTAAACCGATACTTAAACAAAATGACATAAATTAAATATGAATGACATTGGAACATAGTTTTGGAAGGTCCTCATTTTTGCGTTAAAACGCAAGTTGGAGATGGTGAGCTGGGCAAAGAAGTCGAGACTAGATCTTCTTGAGCTGTACGAGATTTAAAGAGATAGGATATGGTATAGTTTCGTATTTAATATTATTCTAAGATATAATTTGAACACTTTGAGTAATGAAGTTTTACGTTTATCAAGTGCATGTGTATCACAGAGAATATATTTGAAATGTTCTTTTTTTCCCAAAAATACTTCAAATTTATTCAAGAAACAAAGGCAATACTGTTACCCAAATCATCGCTTTGCCACTATTCGCCTATTCCTATTGTGGCCAAAAACATCTGAGTCATCTTCTCAGGGGGATGTGGTTAATGGTTGATCATCTCCACAGCAGTACGATTGGCATTTTCTGACGGTTATCACTGTACGCTAGCTTCCCAGAACACGTGGCGTCGATTGATGGATAGAAGTTTTAATTGATTTCATCGATTCCTCACAGTCTAGACGTAGCCATCGGACAACCATTTGCCAAATCTCGCCCCTCAAAGGCGGACGGACCGCGAGAGCAGGCGAAAGAAAACAAAAATATCCAAAATCTGCACCAACGGAGATGTATCCAGAGGGAGCTGGGTGAGAACAATCACTGGGACTTTTATTTCGCCTCCTCCGCTGCTGCCATGGCGAAGGAACCGATTTGTTCCGGTCGTTAGCATTAGCATATTTTCGGCTGCAGTTGTACGAGGGTGTGCATGTGTATGCGTGTACACGAATGTTTTCTGTCTCGAAACTGACTCCCGTCGAGCAGCGGAAAACAAACCATCCGGTGGAAACAGCAAAACAATGACAGGACGAAAGAATTTGCGCTGTTCGGACACGTTGCGCAGCGTTTTCTTTTTCTATTCCCACTCCCGCGTGGGAGCCGATCTTGGCCCTAACCGGAGTGTCTCCCAGGGAGGGCAAAAAGCTATCACGCTTTCTGCCAAGGAAGCGTCTACTAACGATGAGTTTATTTTTCCTCTGTCGAGCATGAAAAACTTACGATAACGGTTATGTTTCCCCAGCCAGCGACGGGAAAGCGCTTTCGAATCGGTCGCTCCATGCGAAAGAACTCGCCACGAAAAACAAACTGGTGAAATTGTTAATAAAAAGAAAGAAAAAGGAAGCCGAAAGTAAATAAAGTGCGGAAAAAATCACGCAACATAATGATTGAAGCTGATGGAGAACGAAGCGAATAAAACAGCGAAAGGGCGACAACAATTGGCAAATAACGAAAAAAATAAATAAACGAAAAACAGTGAAACATCGAAGCGCTTCGATGCTGCGAAGAAGATAATGGAGCTGGCGAATGCGTGCGACGGTCGCTCGTGGGAGGTGGCCGTGTGTTTCGTCCTGTTTTTTTTCACCTTGCCACCAGGCGTGCTGGCGTCATGGGGGAAACGAATTCCGTTTCGCGTGGGACACCCTGGAGACACAACCACCTCCCCCCTCCAAGATAAAACAAATACAAACACTCCTACCGTTTGGCAAGTGCTCCGAAAAAGAGTTGATCCCGCAGGGGAGGAACCGAGATCAACTCAATAACGACGGTCAATTAAAGTGGTTGAGCGTGGGCTGTTCAGTTTTCGACGATAAAAAAACGGAGATGCATTTTTCATTAGCAACCGTTGTAGCCACAGTGATACGGATCGATCCCATCGGCGAAGGTGTAGAATACTTCGTTCGTCCCTTCGAGTATTTGTGGCGCATTTCTTGCACGATTCACCACCCGACCACTTCGGTTAATGGGAATTGTTGTAATGCGTGTGACGATCGTTCGCTGTTCGCTCAAAACCATCGATTGCCGAACAGTTGGCAGTACACGAGATCGTGATAGGCTTATTTATTGGCGTATCGATGACGCCACGCGGGATGCGCTCTGTGGCGCATGCAACTGGCTCCCACCACAGGCAACTGGCGTTGAAATTGAAACCGAGGGTAGGATTTCGTTGCCGATATTAAGTTTACGGTTATGGCTATCACTGGACAATCTCTGCCGGAGAGTGCTTTTTATACAAATATTTTGAAGAGCTTTAAGAAAAAGTTAATCGATAAGGTTAAACATATTTCATAAAAATTATAAAAAAATATAGTAAACAACAAAAATCCTTTAAAAAATCGAAAAGTTAGTGTTTGAAGCCTTTGAAGGCGCACAAGAATAGTTGACAATGAGCAATATACACCTCACCTATAAAATCTGCTTAATACAGGTGTGTGCGATGATTCTAGAAACGCGTTGAAGATTGCTTCGAAGATATTCAAAAAAGAAAGTTGAAAGCCTAAAATTCGTTATGTGTGTTGATGTTGTACAATTTGCACACAATTGGCAATAAAACTGGCGAGCTAAGTGATGTTTTTCTTGCTTCCCGAAAGAAGAAACGGTTTTGTTAAGACATCAACCTGATATCTACAATCAGCCGAGATGGTTTTAGTGGCTTGATGGTTTGAGATGATAATTTTAACCACCAAGTTGACTCGCCACTCGCAGCTGCCATACGTTTGTCTCCAGGCGGTGAGCCGTAATTAAGCTGCTGCTGTCCGTGCTCTTCAAAAGTCGTACAGCGAACCCCTCGAAATCAAACGTCTTCTTAGCCATGCCCTTCGCAGCCCAAAATCACATGTCCCACAAACGTCCGGAAAGGCCAACGAGGCGACGGCCAACAGCGCGGTAAACAAACAAAACGGCTGTAAAGTCATTGCGAAACATCACCTCGTACCACCGAATTACACGGCGAAGGGCCCGGGCCGCCGCACTCGCGCGGAAGCATAATTTATTGCAATCGTTCTCCTAATTAAGTCTTTACTGTCCGGCTTCTCACGTGTTTCCCCTCCCAAAAAAACAGAGGGAGAGAGAAGAAAAACAGAGCAAAATGTAAGTAAATAAAGCGAGCACGGGACGGACACAGGCAGCAGATAAACTTTTCTCGCACTTCTTCGGTGCGCAACGAAAACGCGATCGCAGTCGGCGGCCGAATCACTTCATTTACATTTCGTTTCCAAGCCTCGTCACTCATCGAGCTTGCTCGGAGGGGGGTTGGGTGCAGAAGGACGTAAAACGCCTCTTCCCTGCCCGCGGGGGGTTGAGTTAATTAATCATCTGTCAGGGAGCGCATTTGGGTGATGCCGTTGGGCTCGGAGGCGAACAAAACCACAAGGAAATGGCAAGGCATGCGTGATCTGGTGCATACGATGATCGGTGGTTGCAATTTGGGGTGGAGAAACGACAGAGAAAGAGAGAGAGAGAGATATGAAGGGTGGTATGCAAGTCTTGTTTTTTCATTCTTATTTCGTCTTTTTAAGTCCCAATTCAAATCACTCGTCAAGATACTTCTCATTAAGTTTTCAAAATTCTCTATTTTCTATTGAAGCCGGTGTATTTTTTTTATAAATGTTTGATATTCTTTCCCTTTGATTGTTAACCTGCTGGGTTTGATTTGAAGTTTTCTTTGTTACTAATACGAACTGAACGGTTTTCATAAAAATGTAATAAACTTTAAAAAAAAACAACAATCAAATATGCAAAAAAAACATTTGAAACTTCATATTTCTCCTTACTTTGCATAAACATTAAAGGCGTACGATCCCTCTGTGCCTGAAGAACCATATTGCCTCAGCTGTCAATGTTAAAGGATAAATGGGATGGAATATGCCCTATTTAAGTACAAAAAAAAAGAAGTAACATTAAACATGACCAAACACTTCATACGGCGCACGCAAAACAAACAACCCTCATCCCAAGCCTTGGCTTCGCCCACCTCGCCTACGTTCGGCACGAACAGCGGCGCAGAAGAATAATGGAATGGATCATAAATTTGCGTGCCGAGCGATCGCCGTGCCACGGTCACGCGTCGCCGTCGTTTGTCCATATACGTTAATTTGCTGTCAAAATATATCATAAAAGGGATAAATTTCTGCCCAACTTAATTACCTCCCCCTCGGGTGAGCTGCATGGACGGGGGATTTTTTTTTCTGCTCTCCCCTTTCTTTCAACAAGCCCCATACTCAAGATGGATTGAATGGGACATTGGTTTGGGATGAAATGTACGCCGCTAGGTGGTGTAGTGAAGAAGAGACACTCCCGTAAATGGCACGCTAGACAGACACAGGTAGGTTACGGCAGACCGCCAATAGAAAAACCGCGTTGGCACCGGCCCACTCGAGAAGCTTTCGAGAGGAAAAAAAAACGAAAGTAAGCATTCGAATGCTCACAATGCTGCTCATAATGCTCCGCACGCTTTCCGACGGAATCCTGCCACGATTGCCACGGGCGTCACACGATGCCCTGTTCAATTGCAAAGCCGGCGGTGCGTTATGGTACGCTGATCAATTTGCCGAACTTTGTGCGGGCCGTCCGAGCGCGTGCGAGTGCCATCTTCTTCCCTTAAATGGACCAGTGGAGCTGTGAGGCATTATTTATCGTCTCTTCAAATAATCACGGCGTCCGGCCGTGGAGTGTTTAATGCGATTTCGAGCATATCGAGCCGGCCCTGAGTGAATGAATAAAGAGAAAAAAAGCGCACGCTCACATACAAACGATCGTTTAACTGTCCTGGCTGGGGAGTATATTTTGTACACGGTGGAATCGGCGGCTTGAAGGCTCATTACTTCAGTCTTCAAGAAAAACGCTTTTAAAGTGCGTTCGACTGTGACAAGCCGGCAGTATTAAGGTTTGTATCAGCATTCCATTTATCAGGAATGCTAAATGTAATGATCACTCGAAATCAATCACCTGCTCCATGCAGGAATAAAACAACGCCTTTAATCACCGGATAAACAGCACGTGCGAAGGTACTTAAGCATGGTTTCAGGTTGAATTGCACTGTAAGCGGCCGAACGGTGGCAAGCAAATGAGTTTGACACGCAATCCTAGGGTTCGAGAGGCATACCGATGTGAAGTTAATGAGCTAGAAGCAAATAATGGCTTCATTATGGGTTATTTCTTCACCATAGCGAAAGGACATTTACCTGTCGCCTAGTGATTTCAAAAACAACAACAAAATAAATGTATACGATTAACTCAGGAAAGGAATATTCCTGTACAAAGAACACAATTTGTCTAACGGATGATATCTGGATATCTAACCGATGGTATCTGGAGAAACCCTATGTAAAGGATCTCACTTCTAGTTTATCAGTTTCTCGTGATGATCTGCTTGAATCCTTCAACGGACTTGAAGTTTACTACTTTGGCCCCCCGGACGTAAAAGTATGAATTATTCCAAACTTTTTCCATAATCAAATTGTTTCTCCATTGTTTCTCGTCTTAACATATGGGGCCAAAACCATGCAATATCGGATATAAGGAAACAAATGTTTGCACTAAGTTTCTTTGTCAGTTCCTTGGAGAGAATTCAAAACATGATATTACTATTTCACTGCGCATTGCGCGACACCAGGCAAGTGGGAATGGCGGATTCTTGTTGCTGTTGCACCATAAATCATAAACCATGTCACACCGATGAGCGCTCGGGCAAGAACCAAAAAAGTTGGAACAAATCCAACGAGCAAACAGCAATTGCGCTTCCATTACACACTCACTTCCAAGTCGCATCGACGGGCGCATCGCACGGTGTGTGTGTGTGCGTATGACCATAAACCGGCGTTAAGACCAAATCAAAGCATCACCGAGGGCCGCTTGCTCTATCTTTCGCTTGGAGCAAGAACGCACTACAAGCGCTCGGTCGGGCTCCAACCGTCCGTGCGGGAACGGAACTAGTTTCGCTTTTATTGTGATTCGGCAAACCCGACCACTGCACTGGACGGGTGACGGACAGAAGTTAAAATATAAAAAAAACAACTCTGCACAAAACCGGCGCTGATGCTATCCCATAAACAAACGGCGGATGAAGCGAGGCGGGCAAGCAGCTCATTATGAGATTTACTAGCCGGGTTCGAGCGCGCGCTAGCTCGCGTCCATCCCTGGCGCGCTGGCCTTTTTTGGGCGATGTCCAGCCATCGGCACCCGGTTCTGGATGGCCACGGGCACGGGCATCCCTGAAATGGATACGAGCGCGGCTTACTGCAGCGAGCGAGATGGTGGCAGTGCGCCGATAGTTAGGGCGATTTCGCACGTACGTCCGCACGTCGCTGGTGAGTGCGTCGTGGGCATCTAAATCTTAATCTCATCATCAACAAGTGTGTGCGACACACGCTGCCACCAGGAGCCTTTGCCTGTGGTCCGCGGCGGCCATTCTAACGGCGGAACGTGAGAGATCCGCGCGGTTCTGCTTTTTTTTTCTTCCCCCCACCTAAACCAAGTGGCCGGACTTTACGACCAACGAGAAGGAAGGCTCTCTGCTTCATCTTCGCCCTCCGCCTCCGGTCCAGTCCGGTTTCGCACGGGGCGACTAGCATGAATTATGTGCGAACGAACAACGTCGAACATACATTCCAATCCTTTTCTGTGCGCGCGATGAGATTTGCAGCCCCGGCCCTGAAGCTCGTGTGCCAGCCACTTGATGTTGATGCTCCTCGCGCGTACATCGGTTCGCGATCGATCCTCTGCCCAATGCCGGATTCGTTCGCCCGTGCTCGCGTTTCGCACTGAAGCTGAAACGTTTCATCGGGTGAAATGTTTCACTCGCGTGCGGCTCCACGTTCGGCTTCGGCGGACGGTTAGCATAAACTCGCTCTCCGAGCAAAAAAAAAAAAACACTCTCCGAGAGCGGAGAGTGCACGAGAAACCGCGTGTATCATAAATTAATCATCACCATCGATGATCCCTTCGCCTTCAGGGTTCTCCTGGTTGCGCTCTCACCCGCGGGTGCTTTTGATTTGGCGGGACCGGCGACGTGATTTCGGGTTCGGTCCTCTCACGATTATGGTTTATGCTTTCGGGATTTGCTTTCAAAACCACGCGCTAGGTGCTGAGTGAACGTTGGAGCTAAATTATGACGTTATTATGATGAGGTAAAGAGAAATAAAGCGTACGTGTGATTTCTCAGTACGGAATTGTTTGAAAATTTTACGTAGCTAAGCGTTCAATCTTTGAAAAAAAAGTTTTGCAATAATATTTATGATGGATTAATATGATAAGGGAAAATTCTAGTGCAAGCATCAGACTATCAATTTGAACATACATACATATAAACAATCCTTTCGTATTATTTTGTTATAAATGTATTCAGCAGATTGATTTTGTTGTTCGTTTTTCTTCTCCTGAGTTCTCCAATTACAGTTTAAATTGATTAAATTTATTTAAACTAACAAATTATTTCTCGATTTTATAAAATAAAATTAAAATAGTATACATAAGAAAACTGCGATGACGAAATAGCCGCATGCGTGTTCTAGTGCATGAAAATGAACTGGCACCTTCAAATCTTAACTAGATTTGAACTCTGGGTTCTCAGCGTGAGTAGCTACCGACGTTCTCATTGCGCTAGGATGCTCACTCAAGATGCTGGTGTTAAAACGTCATGTGGTTTTACCAAAAACCCTTCCAGCTTTGCATTCTCTCTTACTGTAGCGTTCATTAACTTAACCGTTCATATTTTCTGCCCTAGGCGTATGGTAAGCTTGTGTAAACAAATGTTCGGCTCCCACCGCACATTAATCTCGCTCGAAAAGGAGAACGTTTTTCCAACCTGCACACACAGTCACATGGAGAAACCAATGACCTCTCGATTTTCCGGCCTGTGTGAAAATCGTGCAAAAAATTCCACCCCAACTGACGGTGTGAGCTGTGGAGGTGATGGAAATCGTCGGTGGGTAAGTAAGCCGTAAGCGCACAAACATTCTCCTCCGGGTCACCCCCCCGCGGACCCCAATCCCGGTCCACCCCTCGGGAGAGGAAGTGAGTAAGTGACGCGAGCGCGAGAGACCAGCCAGCATCATCGTCATCATCGTCGTCTCGTGAGCGGGATCGCAGAGCATAACAAACACACACACAGACACACACAGCAAAGGGAAAAAAGGGAATCGGGCCCCCCAAACATCAGCAGTCGCGTGGTATCGGAGAACGAAGACGCTTTCGCGACGCTCACTGACGTTTGTGCGTTCGTACCGGGCAAATCGTGTCCGGCGCGCTTTTCGCGGGTTTTTTTTTCTTCTGCGAGCGGACGTTTTCGGTCCGTACGTGCGCGCGAGTGTGATTTGTTCTCGACCAGCTGTTTGTGTCAGTCTTCCAAATAAGACCACCAAAACAACGACGGGGGAAAACACCGTGAAAAGCAGGGCGAGAGAGTGTGCGTGGTTTTATAATTTATCGGTTTCATTTTCGTCGCTCGGCGGGCAGTGGGAGCCGCGTGTGTTACAGGTGTGTTACCGACGGGCGTTTACAGGTGTCCGGTGGGGATTCGTCCTGCTACGTGACCAACCGCAAATGCCGAAGATTGCGTAAAACGCTTCAACGATGCTAATTCTTAGCAAGTTTGCAAATCCATCCACCGCCGGGAGTGACACGACGACGCGCGTAAAGTAATCTACGAGTGTCTGAAGTTCTTGTCGATGCCACCAGGTTTCCGAGCTTTCCCGGGGGTAAAACGATTCCTAACCCGTTCCAGGACGACGGTGAATCGGTACGCTCATCAGCGTGCAAATTAGCGAGCGACTTATGGGCCCATAATTTACCAGCAGTGAGAAGTGTGTGCGTGTCGGTGGAACTTCCCGCGGAAGTGATCGTTGACGGTGATACATTGTGTGAATGTGACGAGTGCTTAACAGCTGCTTCCGGTAGCGGAGCTGGTGCGTGATTTAGCAGCGGTGATTTTTCGTCCCGAAACGAAGCGCGAAAGTTTGTCGCCGAGGTGTCGAGATTAATGTTGTCGAGTGTACGAAGCACGCGTGAAGTGATAGCGTAGGAATCATACTATATCAATTCGGCGTGCCTCGGCGGTTCGTGACGTTGAAGAGGTAAGTGCTGCCGTTTCTAATTACAAACAATTTAATGCTCGACCTGAAGTACATCGTTCGCGTAATTGAATGCCCGCACGCTCGAAGGCGCCACGTGTCACCGCTTTGTTCGGCAAACTCCTCCCGAAAATTAAACACTAAACGATCTGACTTTACGACCTTTTATTGTGGTGCATTTTACTGCCGACCTGCTCCTCCGAGGCACCGGTAATTGGGGTTTCATGTGCAGCATAACTGAAACAGTTAGCGGGCTTAGTGCACCCGTTGCTCGTGTCGTTTGTGGGACGTGCGGTTGCAGCATTTGCCCCCTCTACGGGAACGACCAGTTCCCGCGCGCAAAGATTTAATTCCCATAAATCTGTTTTAAATGCAGCTGTAGGTTACGATCTTGACAGATCCGTGCCGTTACTAGTTGCCGCCACCACCGAAACACAATAGACGAATGCAGCGATGGAGAGAAGGAGAGACCGACCGTTCCAGCGTGGGGAGGTTTCGGTCGCCATTGTAATTGGCGTGGGTCATGAATTGTGCGCCCGGAATGTTGCTGGCGGAATCGGAATGCTTGGGATGCAATGATTGTTTTTTGTTCTGCACTCTGTAACGCCGCTGTCTCTGTTTTTAGGTTCCCATTCGTCTTCTTTCCATGCTGCGGCGTCTTTTGGCGGCAGCGTGCGGTTTCGTACTTCATTAATAATGCAGCGCTAAGCTGTTGAGCTGACGATGGTTTGGGAGGATTGTTGCACATTAGTTGCAGTGGTGCAGAAAGTTTGGTTTACTGTGGTGGAGCGAATTGCATACACTGTGTTGATTTAAATAATAGATCATACACTGGTTGAGTGGCAAGTGGTCTACTTCGATGCTTTATGTTCTTCATCTCAACTGAATTAATTCCCAAATAAGTTTAGCAGAACATCCCTGTGGTTTATATAATATTATATGTGGATAATTTTTTTAAAATATATGACGACAAATTTTCATAATAAAAAAAAACACAATTGCAAACCTACTAGGGCAGCATTCTAAGGTTATTGATTTTTTTTACAAAAGCTGTAAGAAATTTTTACATTTTTCACTTTTTTTTCCTTTATAATGATACTGATCCATTACATTAGAATCATATGAAATCTTTTGGCCGATTATGTTGACTGTCAATACTAAAAATGTTTTCGTATTTTTTATATTAATTGTTCTTTGAATTTTAAAAATTAGATCTATGTTGGCCATGACGGAGTGTACCGGGCTGGTTTGCGAAGATTAAAGTAATTAAACACTAAAAAATAATATCCAAACAAACTGATAAAAATATACACGGTTATTAGTAATTGGCTCTGCGTTATCGATTCCATTTTTTATATAATTGTTTTTGTGAAGGATATTTTTTTTCAATCAAAATTATAGAATTGAATCCAGAAAAAATCATTTTTCAATAACAAACTTTTTTGTTCGAAATTCGAATTCAAACGTGTTGGACACTTAATATCGATCTGAAACATGATATCGAAAAGTCTTTTTCATCTTCATTCGTTTGTGCTCCTACCATAAATCGAATTTCTTTACCGCCGTAGTTAAGCCAGCGGTTTTAAGCACTAAACGGTTGAAATGTATATTTTCCCCATTTTAAATACCCACTTAGACACCCCGCCACTACGCTCATCGGATTTATTGTCATATTTATTTTATTTAAAACTCTATCACTGCCGCTTTCACACCTGCCAGCCACTAGCCGCTCACCTCCGGGGGTAGCTCTGAGATGCATGAGCCATTTTATCATCGTTCGGCATCCTCTCCGGGTTTTTATGGAGTGCCGGTCCGGTGGTGTGGATGAAAAATTTGCATCCAGTGCCTCGCAAAGTGGCCCGAAAAAATGAGGCAACAAAAATCGCTCCCGCTGCACAAAATGAGCCACCGGAGCCGCGGTGCGCGATCCGGCCGTTCGTGGCGCTCGGCAACTCGCGTTCCCCGCTCGCAAATGAAGCAATGCAGAAAGGTACCGTGCCGCGAATGTCAGCGTAACAAACACTTCAATAAAGCGACATATTTTATCCGTTTTTGAAGATTAATTTTATGCAATAACCGCTGCGAACGGGCCGCGATTTGGCAGCGCGCCACGGGACGGAAACCGAAAACGCTTTCGGTTCGGCTCGGTTACCATAAAAAGACACACATTTGCAACAACGACAAAAAAAAACCGGACTGCAACGGTTGCGGGAGGTGGCATCGATGCCACGATGCATCAACTCCTCCGTGCGCAAGGGGGTTTGTTTGGATATTTATTGACCGCCGGAGGTTTTTGTGTTGCTTTTCTTACCCTTTTTCCTCGCACTCGCTTTCGGGCAGGATTTTAACGATGACACTGTAACGATAAGGGGTGATGCTTTTACGATACGCCCCGGTACACCTGTAAGCGAAGGTCGTAAAGCGCCGTACATGCACATGCGACGGATGACACTGGTGCGGTCGGCGAAGCGATGAATTCTTGGTGACATGCTTGCGCCGCCTCGCTCGACACCGAACCCGCCCGATACGGTGTGGGTTGACATTAATCGTGGATTGATTGTGGGATTGTGGGTATGGAGGGGCGAGTTTCACACGAAACATTGATTTTTGAAACACTTTGCAAAGCTATCGGAATTCAATTTGTCTGCTTTCAAGTTTAGGCGAGACCGTGGTGAACGTTCCTAGCCAGCAGCAAGCGGGTTTGAGGAAATTTTTATTTGTTTTCCAGAGAACGCATCGCAAGAATTGGTATAAAAGTCGATATCAATATCCAATATTTTTCACAATAATCGGAGCAGCACTACTGGTTTACACCAATTTATTTCAATTTATGTTTGTCTTGTTTGAAACTTGTTTGAAAGAAGGACGTTGGTACGTTTCTTTGAAGCTTTACAGAATTATATTTTAAATTTCAACTGAACATGCTGTATAGCTACGAAATAAAGTGGACCACCTTCAATTCCATATACTGATCAATAACTTAAGAAAACAGCAAAATCTCGCATCAGGTTAAGCGTTCCAGCAACAACTCACCGCACTCAATGTCAGTGTAATTACGCGATCCTCTCGATCCCGCCTCCTTCTCGGTCGTGGCGAAATAAAACAGCCTCCACCGTAAACAATGTATCGCCAAACACACGGATTCAGCGGTGGAATAATTGAATCCGGAACGGTGGAATCTGCCCTGCCAATGATAGAATCGGCCACCGTAATGATACGTTGTATCGATGCGGGCACCACTCTTGGCAGTCGATAATTGCAGCCCCGTATTTCAGCTGCCGAAGCGAGAGACAGGGAGACACGCAGACAGGGAGTTGTGTGTATGTTTTTTAATAAGTTTTAATTTGCCCGTTTATTAAATTATAATGATTTGCTGCAGTCGCAAGCGTAATAGTGAAAGCGCTCGAGGCGACTGCAGTGCTTCACATATGCAGTGTTCGGGATGAACACAAAAGAGGGGCAAATGCAAACGTACAGAAGAAGAAATAACACAGCGACACCCAAATGGCACGCTCTAAGATAGATCCCAGTCGATACTGGGAGGGCAAGATGCGCCATAGACAAGCCCTTGTCAGCGGTGAGGGCAAAAATGTTGCGTTGAAGTGCAGTTCTGCCTGCGGAGGACGTGGGATAGATAATGGACTTATAATAAAGCCTTAAAGGCCTGGCCTGTCCGACGATTCCCCATCAAGTGGCCTTTCACGCCGGCTGTAAGGATGGCTTTCCACTTTGGCTTTGCCACTAACGTTCTGCGAACTTCGCACCACGAAGCATCCAGCAACCATGCCGGCTCGCCACTAGCGCTTGAAGCTTTGGAGCCATAATAATCCTTGCGGGCTTCCTTGCGGACATCCTTTTGTGTTTGCTGTTTTGGTGGGGGCGTGCGTTTGTGCGTGTATGTGGGTGAAATACGAACTAATTGGAAGGTCTCGCCGGTTTCGGCTCCTCGACTTCTCGAAGTGCCTCGACCTCCAGACTACAGACCAATTGATCAGTCTGGAGGCAGTGGTTCCATGTTCGGGTCTCCTGCTTTTGGGGAGGTGATTAATGGCTTTCAACACACCGATACGTACGGTTTGGACACGGTTGCTCGCTTTGGGTCGACTTCTTCGGAGGTCGCGCGAAGTAAATGGACCCCATTTCTCTTTCGGGCGATTGGACACGAAACACACGATAAGTCGATAAGACTCGTTCGAGTTATGATAATTAGGCAAGTCAAAGTCGAACAGATCATTTAATTTTCCACCCGTGCGTTGTTCGCGTGCACCACCGGGAGATAAGGCGATAGGCACACAAGTCGTGTGGTGTGCGCTCTCCAAACATTCCACACCTTATCCCTGGCGCAATAACAACAACAGCAACAAAAAGACACCCGGTAGCACATTTATTATTTAAATCACCTACAAAACGGGTGTCGGTGCGTGTCGGCCGCGGCTAAGTAATTGCTAATGTTACTAATCGGACACCGCTTCATCTGTCACGTTGGTCCAATTTTGCATCGCTGCTACACTCCACCCGAGGAGCGCCCTAGCGTTGACCATAATTCATCTCGATTCGTCGCTGGGAATCCACTTCGGCCGAACCCGTGGTCGGGATGAATTATTTATACACCGAATCGAAGAAGAACTCGCCGTATTTATAGACCGCCCGTTCTTGCGGTGCGTACACTGCAGGCGAACTCCATTTCGCATGACCGATGACAGAGCATTAGGCAGGATTTGGATGTTGTTTGCTCTTTTTACTTCATGCCAGCTAAAATAGACTCCAAAGTGCAGGTTCTTGGCACGCTGAAGTGTGTTTTCCTAACTGGAAGATATATTGGAAGTAGATGTCTTGTGGTGCTAAGGAAATCGAAACGGAATGCTTCTTTCTGTCTTATTTATCATTAAACGTTTTTCACTCCAAAAATCTTTTCCAAACCTTCTAATCTTTAGAACGCAAAAAATAGCCCATAAAAAAGTTGAAATGAACAAAAGCTGTCTTTGGCGTGGCCAATGTCAGATATGAAGCACCATTCTTCAAACAGATTCTAAATCGGTAAACAATCGTTGAGGAAATAAATTTTGATTACCAAACAATCCGTTTAATAACGCCCAGATGCCAATATGCTCTCTTTGAGCACCGAATCAACAAACAATTAAGCAGCAGAGAGCATCGTTCTGATGGAGCACGGTGAGGTCACCGTAAAGCTGCCCATTTCCGGACCCCAAAACCTATCCGCTTCGAAATCTCGGCCCTACATTCCTACCGGCTTCGGCTTCGGAGCCAAATAAACCGTAAAAATGTTTCGGTTCGACGATACAACGAGACACGACGTCGGCGGGAAGTTTTATTAGCATAACAGTCGTAATAATAATCGCTTCGCTAATATCGGTTCGCCATCCATCATGGCCATGGCCGCTGGGCCTGGATTCCCCGCTCTGGCTCTGGCTCTTTCTTTCTGTTGTGAAATTTGGAGAAAAGTAGCGCTCAAGTGTTTCCCATCCTACCAGACGCCTGACCCTTGACATCATCCGGACCGGGAGTTGCCGAGGCTTCGGTGCGAAGTGGTTTTATGGCGTACGACCCCCGATCGGGTGTGTTTAAGTTTTACAACCAGCGCGAGTTTGGTGTTGCCACTTTTTATACCTTCGTTAAAACGGCGCAACGCGAACAGACGACGAACGCGGGATAAACAGAAGGCGTGAAAATTGCCCGTCCGAAAACTCGCGCGCAAAAAAGCGAATCAAGCTCGCTCCATTTCCTGTGGAGCGCGAGCGGGCTTTGCCACTGGTTTTCGAATATTTTCCCGCGCCTAGCAGCAAGCTTCGGCGTGAAAATTTACATTCATGAAATGGATTATTTATGGAAGCGTTTCACTTCCTTTGGCCTTCCATCAGCTCGGTATGATAAAAGCGCTTTCGAGTACATCAGAAAAAGAACGAAAAACACACACACACACAAACAATCCGGAAAGAGGTCTCATAAAGCTGGAATGCTAAGCAAAAGGACCGAGAGAAAGAGAAACATAATAAAACCGGACATAGAACATCATCTGACCGCGAGTGGCAATGTGTGGTCAGCCGATTTTTTCCACAATTTCTCACTTAGTTGTCGATAGCGAACGTTTCCCAGACTTGCCCGCTTTTTGCCTTTGCAAGATCAGCTTGATGTTTTTAGTGGAAACGGGACGCACGCAATGCTCTCCAGGAACCGAGAGCTTTGCAGACCTTTTTTGCCGGAGTTTTGTGAAATAAAGCGCAACGAGACCCGGGAAACTATCATCAAAAGCAAAATTAAGCTCCCACGCGGTAGGTCGGTTCTCGGTACGAAATATAAGGACGACTAACACGATTCTTCGTATTAATATGGGCTGGGTGATGAAAGGAACAAAAATATAAAAGTTTTCAGAATCTTGAACATGTTTTTTTGGAATCTTTTATAATGTCGCTTTTATTATTGTTTGCTCTGTTCATTCATCTATTTCTGGAAAGGATGGTCTAGTAGCCCATTTTTCCTGTCTTTGAGGTCGTCCCATCGTGTTTGTCATTTGTTTTCGCTTGTAGTTTGAGCAGTTAACACATAAAATGATACTATTTTTGTTCTACCTTGTTGATGAAAATCTACTCCACAAGCTGTACACTGAACAAGCTTATAACATGCATCGAGAACAGCAAACAGAACATTTCTTTCCCCTATTTGGGTTAGAGCAATAACGGACGATTGAAGCAATTGAATTAACGTCCAGATGGAGGAGCAAGCGCTTGTTTATACGCTTCTTCCGCAGCAGAGTCGTAAGCAACTCGGTTGAATTGTAATGCGAGCAATCACAATTGGTTCGCTTTGGAATTGAACAGGGCAGAGTCGTGGCCGGGCACCCTTGCAAGCAGATGGCTGCGATCTAACGCTTGTGCAAAAGCGCTAGCATCGATTTTCGATTTGTCGCGTAATTTGATGCGATTTTTTGTTGTTCCCGCTTGAAGAAGGTGGTGCAGCAGCACGAACCAAGCAAGTAATTATCAACTCCAGGGCGACCTCGTTCGGTTAATGATTGGCTCGAGTGCCGTCACGGTGGACGGGCAGCGTGAAGGACTCTCTCCCTGCGCGGAACCGGGAGCGAGCGGGCGTGATGCACAAAAAGCTCTTCTCAAGCACGGCTAAGCGGGTCAAAACTGTCAACCGGCACTCCCGCCGGGCGCCGGCAACTTCCTGGTCCATAATGTCATCCACTTCTTCCGCTTCGATTGAGCGCGACACGAAGTTGGCAAAGTGACGTTTTCTCTCGCTTCTCATCCGAAATCGGGGTGGGTCACAAAAAATGGAATCCTTTCACCGGAGATTGATGGTTCGGAAAGCTTCCACCGGGTCGAGGTTAACAGAGCACAGGAAAAAGGGATTAAACAACCCAACAAACAAACGTGATAGCAAACAAAAAAGGATCCCGAAAGGTGTCCTTTACGCTCTGTCCAACGGTCTGCTGCTTCGGGTGACAAATTTATGAGATATGATTACACCGGGAAAGGTACGGCAAGTTGTAGAGCTGTGTGGATGAAAGTTAAGACCCGTCTGCCTACTCCTAATTTTGTATTTGTGTGCTTGTACTGCTGCGAGAGCCTAGCTGGAATTAACTAGAGACTGCAGCCCGCAATGACTGGTATATTTAATAATAGAATCGAATCTTCCACTCACTTCACGGTTGGTTGAACATGAATCGGGCTTTGACCGAGTGCTTTCCTGGAGATGTCCTTGAGAAGCGTTATATCACTCAAAAGACGGCTTCTTGCAAGCATGCAGTTCATTTTTATTATTGTAAGCTATATTAGTAAATTATAAATAACTTTAAAAGCATACTATCCACAACGTGAACGAACTGGAAAGACGTGGGTTAACAGTGCAGAGGTTGACATAAATTTCTCAGGAGTACCTTCTGCACCGAGTACTTGCTACATTTGCCATCCCACATTGTTATTATGATTGTTCAAATGTCAGCTTTCGTTCACGGTTTCTTCATTCTTGTTTGTTTGCCAGATCGTATACTTAAAACTGGGGAATCATATCCAATTTTGTAAGATTGCTCTTACAATTGCACAAATAAACATTTGAAGAAAGCGTGAAATGACTTAAAAATTGGTTGTGCACGCGTAAATCATGATGTAAAGTTCGAAACTCTCTTAAAGATATTCGAAACTCTCTTAAAGAATGGTTGAAAAGGGTATGATCATTAGGTGTATTAGACGTATTAGATGTATTGGTAGACTTTGGGTCAACTGTCAAAACGTTTAAGAGCTATGAAGTTACTTATGGGGTAGCTGTATGGTCATAGCTCAATCAAAACCATGATTGGTAAAATTGGATAATTGGATCGTAAACAAAGTGTATTGTAAACAATCCAGTTAGATTGCGGTTTAAAAGCGGTTGGAATATCCTGACAAAAGCAATGAAGGCCGAAAGGTTAACTGTGTTATCATTTGGTTCCTCCCATGTTCTTGGAAATTATACTTCAAGTCGACCACTATGCTCATTGCGGCTGCGAATGTGCCGTAAGCGACCCACATTCCAGTGCTCCGGACCGGACCAAATTGAATCGCAACGTCCTTCAATCAACTGTCACCTGTACGAGCGGCTGCCTTTTTCACTCCTTTTTTTCGGCAAATTTTCCTTACTTCTCCTTCCGAGAAGCCACATAACCGGCACAGGCGTGCAGATGGATTCAAGTTCAGCGAATAAATAAAGTGCGGCTGGTTATGACACGGTCCCGTGGAGTACGGCCACGCACGGGGTCACGTTACCGATTGGTTTTGCGATTTAAATGCGGCATTTTTTGTCGTCGCCGTTGTTGGCATGCCAGCTCCCCAACTCTTCCCATGCTTAATTTCGCCCCCTTTTTTGCGGGATCATTTGGTCATGTCATTTAATTAAGAATTTCACTATTCCTCGTACACTGCGGGCTGCTATCGGGGAGGGTGGACTGATGTGGATCGGACGCGAGAAAGTCCATCGAATTTCATTATGGCGCTTTCGTGCCGCACACGACTTCACTAATCGTAGGGACGGAGAGGAAGGATATCGGTAATTGGGTAGAAATATTGCACGGCCCGTGCTTAATCAGGCACCGGAGAGGTTAACGCAATTTCGCCCGGCTATAATGCTGTCTGAGTGGTAATACGAGTGGGACACTGATAAGGACAATTTTCTCCAAAAAACGAAAAGAAGTCTAACCGTACGAAAGCGAAGATCGGAGCAAAACGCTTCTTAATTAATGTTTGCACCTTCACGGAGACGTCACGAGGGTGAGCGCTTTCTTATCGGCGATGAATGATAGCGAGCTGATAGCATCGGTTGGGTTGATTTCTTGATTATTAATGTGCCGTACACGTGCGTGGTCGAACGAAATGTGAAAGTTTGATCGTGGCACGCAGTATTTAATTCGTTTCGTACAAGCAAGAACGATTCGACGTAAACGGAGTTTACGTATTGAAGAAATGTTACCAGCTCACCGGATATTAAAATGACCAAATTTAGACTCACCTTCTTCCGCCGCGCAGCAAACGGCGACAACGTGATGGGGGTCTGCCGGCCCAGGGTCTGAGTCACAGTGCGGATGCAGCACGGCAGGCATGCATGTCGACGACCGCGTTGCTTGTTTCGGGGCAGGTATGTGCACCGGCACGATCGACATGACACACATGTTCCATTAAACTCGCCACCAGCGTCGGCTTCGTAAAAGGTTTCCTTGACGAACCCGGCCAGCGAGCCGCCTTGCTGACAAGCTGCGGTTTGCTTGCCGCGGGTGAGTTTTTGAGGCCGAGGGAACAAAGCGAAATGCGCCATAAGCGCAGCGCAGCGAATGTAGATCAAAGATCGTTTGCTCATTTTACGATTTCGCCACGAATTCTCCCGAAAACCGAGCCAAACCGAGGGCGAACAACAGAACATGCAAAAACAAAATTCCTGCTCGACAACGAAATGAAATCCGATAATCTTCGCACGTTTCGCACCTGACAGTTGTGGAGTGGTTATGGTACGCGCGGTGCGAATTGCGGATTCATGCTGAAGAATGACACAGAAAAGCGCAAGTTATTTGTCGGACTGTGATGAGTCTTGCGTGCGATGATCTTTCTTCGTATCGTCGGGGGAAAACGAATTTTCAATTCTGCACAGCAGGTACAGAGAAATTCAATATATTTAAGGCTTACTTGCCTACTTGCCGATCATTCTTGTGGATGATTAAACGTCATCTACTCATCTTAGTCTGGGTCTACAGCAACTTTTGGGTTTGGCTGGGTTGTCCGGCAACAATCCATTGACATGACCAGCACACCAAATCTTGGGGAATGTAATGCACAATAATAAGGTCATCGACTCCTTCATTGTACTTCCACAAAGGTTTCGTCCAAGCAGACTTCGTCAGATTTCGATAGAGTCCAAGTTTCTAAAGCTTTTTACTAAGAATAAAAAATTGAAGACAATGTTTAAATAATGTCAGGTACATCTTAAGTAAACTCTTAAGTAAAGTAAAGTAAAGTAAAGGGAGAAGATAGTAGTAAAACACTAATATTGTAGAACAACTTATCTCAGTGATTAGCTAACGAACAAGCCAATTAATGATCCAAAGCATGGTTTTCGTCAGCCCAAGAGCGGTTGACTTATGTTTGGATCAAGAAATACAAATATTTGCAGTAAATACTTAATAAAATCAACAGTAAATAAACGTCGTAACAACCGCACATCATGACACAGGGTAACTTTAGCCTACTAGGCTCGTTTGGTTTCACTTTCGTATCGCATACGTCATCCGCATTCTGTTTACCGTGCGATAATTACACGGCTGATCGAATGCGAAACGTGACACATGTCGTCGGATCGCTTGCTTCTTCAAATCTCCTGGGCCCCGAAGTAGCTATCGTTTTCGTTCCCTTCTGCTACACACCACGGGTTCCACTGCGTGAGTGTTTACAGAAGATGTTCCCGGTGTGTTTGCTTTCGTTCGTCGCGTTTCGTCTCACGCCCAAGACGGGGAAATAATGATTTTCCCGCTTGCTGACGCTTCCCAGCCCGGCCACGTGTTGTTCGCTCACCATCGCACGATGGATGGTTTGTTAGGTTAGCTTCGAAACGCACAACAAAACTCTACGTCGTCCTAGAATGGGTCGCTTTTGAGTCGTTGCGAAAATCGGAAACATGCTCCGGGCAAAGCACGATACCAAGCGATGTCGTATAATTGCGCTCTTGAGGCGCTTTACGCATCTGCGACTGCTCCCTTCTACGCTGCCAAAAAGTCAGCCCCTGGTGTCGACTTTACAAAGGAAATCCCGCGAGGGCCGAAAAGCGGAAAGAAATTTTGCAATATTTTTCATTGTTCGTATCGGCTTTTATCGCACATTTCGGGTCGGAGATAATATTGCGAAATTCATTAGCCCGTCCCGGTGCTGCTCGGTCACGTCGACGGGGCGATAAGAGGATTACGCTACGGCTTATGGTTTATGGCTTGATCAGATACCAATCGGCAGCATCGCGCGCTAAAATTAGCAACGTTAATACGCACTCGATAACATAATTTGCCATCCAAGCTACCCAATCGGTATGATGCGATTTTTGGCGTACCGCATACAATTGAATTAAAGCTTATCTTCCGCGTACAGCAAAGAGAGCCGAGGTGGTCTGTACCTCTCGTAATTAATTCATTACCGCTTTGTGTCGCTAAACCCACCGGTAAGTCGGTGCTTTACCCAAACAGAATGTCCACTTAAAAACTGACCGGTTGCGGTTAGCGGGTCAAATAACCCGCGCGGCTCCTTCCGCCATTTGTTATCGGCTCTATTACCGAAAAAAGACGCGTTGTCCGAAAGCCTTATCAACTGGGCGGTGGGAGAAACCGGGCAGTGTAATTTTCAGCATCGTTGAACCCGTCATAAATAATCATTAGCGTGCCCATGTTTATCGCCTTCGCAGCTCCACGTTTCATCCGCTCTTTTATTACACTCTCGTTTCCGTGTCTGTGCTGAAAGACGTTCGATCGAAGGAGTTAATGGCAGAAATTTGACCGTCCCATGGCTAAACCTTCGCACGGTGAAACGCACCGTTGCGAATTCTGATCCGTCGGGCAGCGCGCAACAAACCAACAGCCGAACAGCAACGGTCGGGCGGAGCGGATGGATCGCAAGGATCGTAAAAATCGAATTTAAAAAGCTTCCCAACAGTTGCATCCATGCGCTGGGAAGATTTGCCGAAATGAACCCATTAGGGTGGAATTTATTGCGCGGGCCAGCTTGGCATCGCGGCAGTCCGATGGGGGCATCCGGTGGAGTCAAAATATTAATACAAAAAATGACGCTTCCTTTCGATACATTGTCATAATCTTATGAGCGGGAAGTGAGACGGATTTGACGGTCTGTTCGGGGGAAAAAATGGGGCAAAAAGTATCAATTTGCTCATAAAACAAATAGGTCGTATTATTTTATTCTTTTTGTTCTCTTTGTGTTACATTGAAAAAGATTGACACTGCGTTTTTCAAAAGTTATAAGAAAACCCTGCTTTATTTGATCGTTATTAAAAAAATAGAGAGTCTACATAAAACTTGAAAGCTGAAAGATGAAACCTTTATTAGGAAAAGATTATACAAAGAAAATAAATTACATAAAAAAATCTTCAATTTATATAAAATTAAATTCCACTCAATACTATATGAAGCAAAATGTTCCATTACGAAATTCGAAATGTTCCATTCCTTTTGTCTAATGTGCTCCACAACTGGCGTCAAAAAAACTCCCTAATTGCCATCAAAACCAGCTTTACAACAAGTTCGGCTTGAAGAGAACGACAACAACAGCGACAACGGGCACCATCATATCCTTGTCATTTCGAGATGATGATCGTTTTTCCGGCTCACTTGCTGCTCACATTGCCTTGACCCAAAGGCCCGGCCAGCCGACCGGCCCTGTGAATGCCGCAATTTAGAATCATTCGCATCCCGGACATCCGGCGTCCTGGTTGTGTGAAAACATAAGCGAAATGAAATAAAGGAAACCGGGTCCTTCATTTATCATACACTGAGCAGCCGATGTTTGAACCTGAATCCGGTGCGATCGTCATGGTCAACTGGAACGGGCGCGCGCATGATGGGTTCCGATAGCTCCGAGGCTGCTCCGAGAAACCGGAACGTGTGGAGTTTTCGGACATTGTTTCCGTGATTTTGGCTGGTTGTGTTGTCTTGTTTTTGTTGTTTCGTCCGTTCCCGATAACATACCCGGTACGGTAATGGCACCCGGGATGAACAAAAGGGTTTTACCGGCTATTGTTTTGACGGTACGGTCATTTTTCTTTCTCTGGGCTGGGCGGAAAACTAGGTTTTTGTGAGGTGGAACATGCCGAAAAAAGCTTTCACGATCAGTTTGGGTCTGGCGGGTGTGTGAGAGTGTTGCATTTTCTTCTGACAGGATAATCTGTTCACTGTCGCTACCTTGCAATAAATATGATTTTCCCTTCGTGGACCACATTTCAATAATATCTTGGCGCGTAGCTAACGTAGCTGAGGCGACTAACTACCTTGGAAAAAGTGACCCATAAACGCAGTGAAACGTGTGTTACATCGACGCGGAACGGGTTGAAAAGGATTTTTTTCTCTCCATCTAGCTAACTTCTGGAGTTGAGGTGGATTGTGCGCCAGTCCATCACGACATTCTTTCCAGTCAAAGTGATTCTCAACGCTTTGGATATGATTGAAAATTGATGGAGCTTACGAGGTTTTCCATTTCCCAGCGGTCGTGCGATATTCGTGCGGGATGGGATCACCCAGCCACCAGGCATCGCAAGCTGGCGGAAGTGACCACACTTTCTCGGGGACGAGAAGCAGGATGTTTCGCCGTGAAAGCGAGAATATTCGATAACCATTTTTCCTGTTTCAATTTTCCGCACGTCGTGGCGTGGCCGGCACGGTTGCAGTGTCTTTATGGTACATGCCTGGAATTCGTGTGCCTTATTTGGATCGAAAATGCCAGTGGACCGAAATATGAACAACTTGCTCATGCTACTTTGTTTGTGAGAAACGCACGAATTTCCGCTGGCCAATGACCCCCGAGGTAATATTGGGGGAAAATCGGTTCTGATGTACTTGACCGAAAAAGTACCCTCGTGCGGCCGAAAAAAGTACCTTCTGAGAAATAGTGGTCTATCCACCGGGAAGAAGCGGTTTAACAAGCTTCTGTACATAGAGCCCTGGAGGTAATGGACCATTTCCCGAGTAGAAACGAGTGAATATCTCGAAAAAGTATGGACATGGACTCTACCGAATGTGTGGGTTAACCGTTTCATATAGCTTTAAATTGAAGTGTGATATGTTTTAAGCTTGAACGATAGATGAGGACAACAATTCCTAAAAACTATCAGATTCTACAACAAACAATCATACGGAAAGTATTGCTAGAAACAATCCGGAGTTACATATAAACAATTAATCTTCTTGTAATCTCTTCGTGGATGTCTGAATTAGAATTTAGTCAGCAGTTTAAAAGCAAAATAAATCCTAGAGTCATTACTTAATGATAGAAAAATGCTTGACGCTGTTTAAATAATTGCATACACAGCATCCAACCGGATAAAGCAAAAACACACCCCTGCTCGATAAAAGATCGCTTTTTTAACGTTCCTTTCACCCGTGCTATTAAATTTCATTGCTTGTATAAACACGTCCTTACCACGAAGGCAAAAAAACAGCAATACCTCTTCCCAGCCCTGCCATCGCCGTGAGAAAATAGAACAAAAGTGCATTCATGCATTTCGCGCCAGAAGTCAACTCGCGTTTTCCATCGCGCTTTGTGCACCCGCCCTGCAGTCCCATTCGTGCCGTACATTAATCAATTAGCTGCAATTTGCACTCGCTGACAACTGTATTTATACAGATCCGGCATCGTGGTGACGGTGTCGGGAACGGGAGCGTCTGCGAGGGCTGAAAGCATGCTAAGTGGCTGCAAAATGGCCCCACACACACACACACACACACACACACCGGTGACCAATAGATAAACAGGAGCGGGAGAAAAAATAGCACTACACAATCCGAACGATCTGGCAGGACTGGCGAGCGAATTTGTCTTTTTGGAGTAAAAAGTGCACGCGCGGCGTGCGAGACTACGAATGAGAAGGAAGGGAATCCATTGCCAGATGATCGTGTCGTGGCTTTGTGGCAGATAATAAAAACATCGGTGTCGGTGTTTTTGCTGCATTTATTGCGCCGTCCTGCGTTTCACGGGCATGCTGTGCGCAATTTTTCATTCCGTCGTGCATTTCACTGCGGATTTGGTGCAGATTTGTTAATTTCGTTCGGTTCGCCTGATTAATGGTTGTGTAACGCAATTTGTTAAGTGCCGGGGCTGTCCGTTCTAGGCTTTATCGATTCTCGTTCGCAGATTTTGTTTTAGCGATTATTTTGTCACGCTTTCATTTATCGTGCTTTGAGGCAGATTCATTAGCAGGAACGACACAAAAAAAAAAACTAACTAATGCTTTTAGTTAATCCAGTGCCTATAAATGAGCTATTAAATTGTGGAAAAGTTATAATGGCTGCAACAACATGCTGATAGTATTGGTCGATGGTTTGTATTCTCCACCGGTTTTAATCAAATCGCTTGAATAACATCGAGGTCAATACTTTGCGTGGGTTTTATGCTCTTATGTGATTTACCGTGTGATAGGATTTATGATGCTCACACCCTAAATGGCTCGCTTAATTGAATCGATGGTGCTTAACTAAACATGAGAGCGAACAATAGAAACAGGCAGGAAGGTAAATCTCTTACGACTGCCTGGAAACGACCTGTCACTGTCAAAAGCGTGAGCACTCGAAAAACAAAACACACTCCATGCTGCTGAAACGAAAAACGAGCTCATGATTGCCGGCCATCGCCAAACGACGGTGTGTTGTGGTTTGGGTGTTGGGTTTGTTGAGAGTGACAAATAGGAGCCATTTTTCATCGCCTACTACACACCCCAACACCGGCAAACGTCAAGCACTCAGCCGTGTCCACCGATGAAGTTTCGCTTTAGTATCGCGGCGTTAAGCTACTTGCACTTGCTATGCTTTATTTTGATTGTGCTTTTTGTGTTGTTTGCACCGAACTGGACACAACAACAAAAAAGTTCGTCCGTGAGTTAGAAGTGCAATGTAATAGAATAGTACAAAAAACGCTGCATTTTGTGAGTAGTGACATATGAGCTTGTTTTTTTCCGTGCTTCGTCTGGTCAATAGAATAATACTCTGTATCTGATTTTTTGTTTAGATCTCGCCCGATAAAATCGATACCAGACACACAAAAACCACCTAGGTCTAGAGCGCCGAAAGGCAAAAACACGTCTAGCCTACTAAGACGTTTGACAGTTGACAGCTTTCCATCCATTAATCGATGTGTCATCAGCACCGTGTATCGAACGATTGGACATCGTTCAAAATTCATGAACACACACAAAAACACGGTCTGGTATACGCTTGTTTCAAGCTTCTCTGAAGGTAATTGGCAATTTGATGAACGCACCACTAGTACCGACAATCTGTCATGTCTCGTGCCACCGAACACTAATGGCTGCCTGGTCGCACGCCATGGCCGCATGAGCTGAACGCTAGTAAACATCAACTATTTGAGGTACACGGTACTCGGTTTGTTTTCTCTAATTAGTGTACGTCCAGAAGGGGATAAATATTTGCCCAACGGAGAGATTAGCTGGAGGTGTGTTTGTGTATAGAACAATAAACAAATAAGCAGGTGAAGGGACGGCACGTGCAGGCATAATTGGTTTGATGCACCTGTCAAACAGTTTGGTTCCTTTTAAGAGATTGCAGGCTCGAGAATGATCATCATTCACCGACTAATCGTTCCTATTCTGCCTCTACCCGTTCAGTCACCAGCCTTGCCTACCTCAAAAATAAATCGTTTTGAAAATCGAAACGAGCTCAAGAGATCAACTTTCATTTCCTTCCTCCAGCGCAGTCGACCTATTCCGCTCCCTTTGAACCGGCGGAATTGAATCGGTACTGCTAGTTGCCAGCGGTGAGTCTATCATCTCCGGGCACTCTGCCGTTGTTTATGTACATGCAATATCCGCTCCGTCCCACCAACGGACATGGTCTCTTCCAGCGAACCTTCCGGTTGGGTGTGCGCGGTTGTGCGCGGCAAGACAGCGCACAGATTCAACAATATTCGAATATGAAAAATCTAACGCCACGCCACCATACGGAAGGGGGGGAGATCTCCGTCCGAGTGCGTTCGTGGGACGGTGTGATGAAGCACATCGAAGCACTTTGCAACTAGTGGAGTGCATGGAATCAAAAATAACTCAGTAGCTCGCAGGCTGACGTCCGATGCGGCGTGTAGTTGGCGGCTACCGGAATTGGATCTCCGTCGATGATGCAGGATGATCGTCGTAGGTGAATTGTTTACCTAGAAAACATGAAGAAGAAATCAATATCTGCAGATACAGATTTCAAATAACATTTTCATGAAGAATTCGCATATTTTGTAAGCTTCTAGTATATTCACAGAAATTACGGCCTACATGTGATATGGTTCACGCGATTTCTGGAAAACCTATACCTATACTCCGATATCAAAAATATGGAATTTCAAAAACAAACTTAACGATTGAATCTGGATTGTTGTGTTCCACGAACATCGAATGCTTCCTCCCTTTGAAGTCTCGTTCGTATACTAAGAAAATCCAAACTCCAACCGCCTCGATGACGCTTCGTCCCGGCTAGTTGGCCACGGAAACGGTTCACCTGCTTCTGATATTTAAGCCGACCGCGTCGTGAGATTTCCCTACCTCACACAGCCTGCAGAGTATGATGAACGTGGGCAATTTAATTATTCAATTAGCAAATCTTCAAACGGAAAACATCGGACGCTCTGGAATGCAGCGGCGGCTTGCTCCCTCCGCTCCGGTGACGCCAGGAATGCATCGCCAACTGTAATTGAAATGTAATGGAAAAATGTAAATTTTGCGCCGGTGCGACGCCGCCTCAAACATGCAGCCGTTGTTTGATTGTCGTGCGGCTGTCAACGCGCGCGGCCAACAACTCATCATCAGCACCAGCGTCCTGAGCTGACTGACCGTTCGCCCGATTAATTGCCGACATATGGACAGGGCCGCGATTTTGTGCAAACATTCGGCCGTGGGCGGGCGTTGGGTGCGCGGGCGGTGGATCGTGTTTTTCAGATTGTTTTTTGTTTTGCCTCAAATAATGAAAGTGAAAATAAACATCCCACCGGTATCGGGGCGGGGGTTGCGCTTGTACTCGAGATGCGCGAGCCGGAGAGCCGTCCGGCGCGCGTTTGACAGATGACGGTCTTGGCGCGAATCCTCGTTCTCGTTAGGACGTGCCAGTGCGGACGTTTATTGTTTGTCGGAGCAAAACATGGCCGTTGATGTGCCCCCTGCTCCGGCTGTTTGGGCGTGCGTTTTTCTTTCCTTCGTCTTAAATCGGCGCCGTGGAGAAGATCGTCACCTTACAGCGCCAGCAAACGCGAACAACTGATCACCGGCAATTTGTACTACACTCGACGGAGAAGACGAGTGCCCCATTAAAACAAAACAACGCACGAAATGAAAGGAAAGTTTGCAGCAACAGCGGCGCAGGCGGACATAGTTGCGTGAAATATTCTATCACTCCAGTGCGGCGCACGGTCGGTACACGTACACAGCCCGCGGCAATGGCATGTAATTTAGCGCGACTGTAGGCAAACTACGACCGGAGTGGGACCGTTTTCTCGATGGCAGCTCGTTGCGAATTCCTTTCGCTCAACGTGTTGTCATTCCACTCGAATCGCACCCCGGGCAAGGAAAATCGGTGCAAGTTTGTTGCTGGCGCGCTGCGCGTGTGCCACACGGACAATGGGAAGGACGGGCACGAGGAACAAGTGCGCGCAATTTAATGTGCCATCGGTCCGCGCTGGAAGGATGGTGGGAAAAGCTCGAGCCACGGACCGCTTTGCCGGAGCAAAGAATTCACATTCCAACCGCAAGTCCTGCGAACGTAATGCGTTGAGATAATGCTGTAGGGAGATGGGTTTTAATGAGTTTTTTTTTTCGGCATGGTTGATACACAATTTGCTCAAGGTTTTGTCTTCTGAAACGCGAAACTGTGCTGCTTATTGTTTACACAAATGTAAATGCTTTCTAATGTTTGCTATTTGTTTCTGTTTTGCTCTAGACACTTGACGACGTAGCGATGTTGCTTTTAAGTATTTCCTGGAAGAGATATTTTTTCCCACTTTATTCACTAATACAAGTACTCAATACTATCTCTAGTTAAATGAACTAGTCAAGACAATCTATTAACTTTTTTAAGGTAAGGTTTACGGCTTATAGGAGAAATTCGGGAAGAAAAGTCAGTAGAATCTCTGATTGAATGTCCAACAAGAAAAACTTAGGTTAATAGTTACTGACAAAATGGATTCCTGCAACCCTAATTGGGAGACACCACAGGTTTTTGGGTGACATAATAATGAAAACACTGTTTTCCTACGATTGAATACTATTCCAGAGATTGTTCCTAGAAATTAAAGTCATCCAGACTATGCAGCATCTAAGGTGAACGCATTATACTTAGAATAGTTTACATGGATTTTCGTAACATAATACATTAGCTATAGTAGTTTTTAAGTCAGGACAGATTAACATCAGAATAAATTATACGCTTACCTGCTCTTAGTTGGAGATGCATAGGAGAGCAATACACAGCAATTGATGCAATTCTTAGGAATTTTGAAACTTTCCAGCGGAGCTCTTCTAGCGAAGTCAGGTATTAAAGGTTTTAATACTTACTGCTCGGCTGATTACTTTCAGCTTCCTTGCGCACACAAATCGGTAATTACTGTCGCCCGAACGTTCAAGTGGTCAATATGGGTGCAGCTCGAAATGCGCCGCGTTACAGATCACCCGACCGAACCATCCTCAAAGGAGTGAAATGATGAATCGATTCGTACCGCAACGTCATTTGCCGGCGGTGAATCGGGTCAAACGTCTGCCGGATTGCGGCTTCTGCTTCTAGGAAACTCGCACGCCACAGGTGCGGTACGCGCGTGCACGGCAGGACACATCGTTCACACTTTATGGATCATGATTGCGATTGGGAATCGGTGCGGCTACAAGTTCGAAACGCACGCCACCAATCGGTTGTACCCGGCGTGACCGATGATCTTAACGGCGACCCACAAATGTTGCCCACTTTGAAGAGAACGCGATCTCGTGTGTGCGTACTGTTTGCTGAACGCAAATGGAGACAACATTTTTGGGATCGCCGAGCGAAACCAAACGGAACGGCGGAACTCGCCGAATCTCGGCGCAGCTCGGTAGCAACCGGCCAGCCAAATCTCATAAATAACGCACGGTCACGCGGAGCACCGGCGTGCGGCGAACGTGTGCACGGAGCGAATTCCTGGCCGAATTATGTCAGCACGGAAAGGGCATCGAGCAAACCAGGGGGGAATGAACTACGAACAACGGCACGGGCAATGGTAGGTTTCGTTGTTTTCGCTGGTAGACGCGCCCTGGGTAGGGTGGATGATTATTTTGGGCTTTTTCGGACTCCTCGGAAGCAATAGCAAGCAATAGCAATTTGAGGACTTCTCGGGAGCAAACTGTTTGGGATACTGCCGCAGTGTGTAGCACAATTACGTGGAATGCTCCTACGGAATTTCGGATCAGCAAACATAAAGTCCCTTGAAAAGTTTATCCGGAATGTTTTGTAAACATATTAATATGGATGGCTATCCGGGACGACTTGGCGTACAATGCTCGGCCTTTTGAAGCCTTACAACTCTGTAGATTGCTAACTTGTTTTCCAGACAAATGAATTTTCAGAATCGTGCTCATATTATGCGGCGAGACATAGTTTGTTTCTATGTCTGGTTTATTTTATCTTTTTATCAATTGATCGTATAAATTTTCTTGGAAGAAATTGTTGAACATCTACACAAATCTAAATTGGTAATCTAAATATATACGACTTAATCCTAAATCAGTTGATGATCAAACGAATACTATGCTTCATATTTCGAAAACGCAAAGTTTTATTTACGGCGAAACAAAGACAAACTCAGACAAACTCAGAAATGTACTTCAATCTTAACATTTTTTCTAACAGTGTTCTTCACCTTCATTCATCCACTTGCAGTGTACCATGAGCCCGCGCGCCATTAACATCGCCGGCACGTAGTTAGCGCGCACTTGCACGGCCATCCTAACAGCTGACTGTTTGCGCATGTCGCCGCGGAGATGTTGATGGCCGGTGAGTCTAACGTGCGCCCGGAACCATGCTGCCAATTCTCACCTGGGCCTATCTGCGTCATCTTGCCGTCCAGTACCATGCGGAGTCCCCTCCGGAACCGTTCGGCAGCGCACAGCTCAGAGCGCACGGTACGACGGGCTTCGATTGTGGTCCCCTACCGATACCCGCGGGATATCAGCCCGTCCGCTCAGCAGCCGTCCGGAACGATACGGATCAGGGTCGCCGCTTTGGTCCACGCCTAGATCGCGCGATTGACGCGAACTTGCGCGGGCACGGTTGCACGCAGGAGTCGGCGTTTGACATACGCTGGAGGAGCAACTTGAGCGGCTCCACATCAACAGAGCCACCACCACGCTCAGAACAGTCCATTACAGGTGGCGGCAGTGCTTTCACGTCGAGTATGCGTTTCCGGGAGCAGGCGGACGCGTACGGCACCCCGATCTCAGTTCCGTCGCATCCGCTCGGGCACGGTGCGCACGTGCTCGGCGGTCCGGCGGAGTCACACACGGTGCGGAGCGGTGTTCCGAGCTCGGTCGGTCCGGAACTCGGTGCGGTTGGCTCGTTCGGCACCGTGAACGGTGTCATTGGCATGAACATTACACCGGCATTATCACAGGTAAGGCAGCGAACGACGCACACGCCGCACACCGAACACTCACGGGTTCGTAAAATTTTACAGGTTCTTTTAGCGCCACCCGCGACCAGTGGCTCCGGTGCGTCCATCATAGCGGCCGTGAACGGGGCGGCCGATGACAATGGTACGCGCGGCGAGGAGATAAATTCTTTTTATTTTTATGAGGTAAGTTTTTTCATTTTGCCATCCAGGACGTCGTTGCGGTGTAATTTGAGGGTGGGCGAAAACGGAGATACGCACACCAAATCCTTATCCGCCGATGGGGGGGGGGGGGGCCGCTGCTGCTGCCTCCAGCGGCCATCCCAAGACACGGCAGAGGGGTAATAAAAGTATATGAGAGTGCATTAGTGACGAAAGTTGACGAGATTTCGCGTGCTAATAGGTGCCAGGAAGAGGCACCGGTCGCCATGGTTTCCGATGGCGCACTTTTATGAAGTCATCGACGTTTCTTATCGCAAGTGAAAGTTTGCGAGTGTGAACTTCTCAAGCAAGCGGACTAAAAAGTCTGACGCACGTTCCACTGGGCCAGTGATCCAGTGATCCAATCCATACCCGATACGCGTCACGCTGATTGAAGCACGAACCGCGCCGCGAATATTTGGCACCCTTAGGGGACGCTTAAACACCTTCCCAAACACAACATCGCACGATTAGGATCTCGAGTTTCGATGGAAATTTTTGTCGCATTGCTATGATGCCTTCGTGAGCGACACACTTCCAATCTCGGCGACATTGGTTGCGGTGGCAACCGAGTGGTTGACGTCACGGCGAATGTGATGGCGTGCAGCTCCTCTAATTTTCGCTCCGCTCCGGGTTGAGCGTGCATTTTCGCAATAATCGACGTTATCATTGACCCATCTCTGCGCGGCTGAGGCTGGCCGGCTGGCGATATGTGTTTGTTTGCCGAACCGCACCAGCTAACGCCACTGGCAGCCGTGCAGCAGCGTTGCCGCACGGAATTGATTTTGTCTAGACGGAATAATTTATAGAGATTGTGTTCGGTTCGTGTGAGCTACCAGCGGCGAACCGGGACGCCGCATCCTGACTGAAGCATGATTCGTTGCGGTGCTCCGGTGCGTTAGAATTCGAAAGATTCTCGTCGTACGCTGTGCGCCGTTCGTCTGGTGGTGGAGTACAGTTGCCATGAGAAACATTCCTCATCAGCTCAGCCGTAATGCTCTGACTTTTTTTTTGCTGGAGAGAGGCGTAGGAATGTAAGAAAAATGGTGAGGAAAAATATAATCCATAGTAACGTGAACGGACCAGGGCTGGGACGTTCAGCAGTCGAGCAATGTAGGTTGAAAACCGTGAAGATTTAAATGGCGCAAGATTTAATCTCGCCGCGGATTGTTCGGCGAATGAATGAGCGCATTCGATCGTGCAATTAGATTCGTTTATTTATTGCAATAAAATTGAGCAAATGCAATTATTGAAGTTTTTGGAATAAGAGTTATATTTATAGACTTGGCAATTGTCTCTTCTTTCCAACACTTCTCTGTGGTCTGGATATTATACAACTATTTACAAGTAAACCTAAGGAGATCTAGTTCAGAAACTATATCTTCTTCATCCACTCTACAATCTTAGCGCCTTCCGATTACTGTTTTATTCAAACGAACCAAAATGTCGTTGAAATGTTGTTTCAAACGTTCCAGAATGGCTTTACCGAAATACAACTCACTTTAGTCGTCCGAAACAGAAATAGGTTAGAGAAATCCTTAGGTTCAAAAATTGATATTTATATCATGATCCAGAATTGTATAGAACATTGTAGAATATCCAGAATTGTACAGAATTGTAGATTAAATTTAAGCTAAAAAAGTTTATCTTTGAACGTTTGAGATGAAAATTTGAATGATGAAAATTTACTTGAATCTCTCATCTGTTCAAGTTGATTTGCAAGTAGAGCTGCATAAGTTAATAAAGGATTTTTTTTTCTAAATCTTTTAAATAAAGCGTTTAGTGCACGGGTTTGTAGTACACATTGCATACACTAGGGTGAAATTTTGTGAAAAACTATGTACTACAATCGCTTGTTCTTATAAAAAGTAGGTAAAACAAACCACTCCCTTCCATACTATCGCACATCTGTTCCATTAGACATTCCCATGAAACACGACTTTCCTTATCTTCCCCCTACTTCATGACAACCAAAAAGCTGCTTGTTTAGCAGGGCAGAAAACGTATAAACCCCTCAATCAAGGTTAGTGTTGATGTGGTAAAGATTTGCTTATCGATACGCGTTTAATAGCTCCCAAATGGTTCCGCTTTTCTCGGTAAAATGCGCAATAGCGAAGCAGGGTCGGTGCCGAATTACACCATTTCTATGAAGTATACGTGTGTGTGTGTGTGTGTGTGGTGGGGAGAGCAGTTCAACCACAACTAACCATACCCACCAAAAGCTACGAGGCACCACGAGCCACCGAGTACCGAGTAAAACTGGCGCCAACGCCAAGTGAACCCCGCTCGGCTTAAAACCTCAAACCGGAAAAATAACACCCACAACCCCGGCACAGGGGCGGAAACGTGCGGAAAAGCGATTAGTTATCGAAAAGCGCGCGTGTGACGATCGTTTTCCGGCCACCGGCAGTGGTGGCGCAAAATTTATGGCTGCACATAACTTTCCCGAACTCCCTTGGCCGGAAGTGGTGCGTGTGAAGCTGTGGTGTGACAATTGAACCGCGGCACCCTGTGCAGTGTCGGTTTCGGTGCTGGCAGCACTGTCACCATGGGAGTGTCACCGAAAAACAGTCCGAAACTACCGAAACTGTGGGTGTCGCTGGTCGTAAAACCACACTTAACCTAGTTTTCTCGAAGGGTTGTACCGCGCCAAGCAACAGCTAGAAGCAATTAAAATTGCTTATCGAGTGTCGGCGGTTCGGAAGCGTTGATAGCAACACCGGAATTCACCCACATGGCCACCCGGGGTCGTTTGAATGTGTGAACGTGTTCCGTGGCTCCCGAGTTCCGCCACAAACGCCAGTCTTATCGCGGGGTCAATGAAGAAATACGTTTCGCGTTTTGCCCCGCAACCCAAAACATGCTCTTTGACCGTGCTCGTTTCACCAATTGATGAAAATTTGCATGAATTTTCCACTGAGACTGCGAATCGACGCGAATCAAGTGGCCGTGTCTGTCGGTGAGCGTGAGCAGCAAAGCACCACCGGTGGAGAACCGGACGCGATGGGAAACAATTAACCACCCGCCATTTTGCACACCCAACGGAGATGGGGTTCTTTTCGGACGGGAAACCACGTTCAAGCTCACATCACATTTTTCACACGAAGGGACCAAAACGAAGGGATGGAATCACTTTAAGGACAAACGGTTAAACGGGTTTAAGGGGGTTCTAACGGGGTAATTGCTTAAGCTGTCCTTTTCCTTTCCAAAGCTGTCTATCAGACTGAGAGCAGTTCATTTTCTGGAGGCTTACTGACAAAATTAATTTTATTACAGGTTGATTTTGGGACAAAAAGTAACTCCAAGTTGTATAAACAAAAACTTTATCCATGTAAGCTCCAAAGTGAAACACATAGAGCTTTTCTGAGTTGCTGTTGTACTGTAGAAAAGAACAAACAAGCTCAAGGTTACACAAATGCCTGTAACAGGCATAAAAAATTACTTAAAGAGTCGCATACAAAATGAGCTTAGAGGAGAGAGAAATATAGATTATCGGATAAGGCATGTTTCCTTGCAGCCTTTATCACTTTCGCTGCATTACTACAAACTTCTTTATCACCATAAAATACTCAACCCAACTCTCCTAATCTAATCGATCCTCATTCGCAGGTTATTGGCTTCGTTTACGTACGTGCTTACCGAAAGCAGGGCACAAATCTTTCCTTACCGTTTTGGCCTCTCTCCTCGAACCACTGTCACCGGCTTTTAGTTGTCATGCCAGTTGAAACCTCTCACACAACTTTAAGACCTCATGAAAGATAGCGCGGCCCGCCTGGCGGCCGGTTTCCGGTTCTAAATTTGCGCACCGAGGCGCCCGGTAAAGAAGCCCTCATTGAAATTCATCGAGAATCGGTCGGCCGGGCCCGGTAAGCACCGGCAGTGGATTAAATTATGTTGGTGACACCGTAAAATCTAACTTAGGCTGCCGAAGCCGTTTCCGAGTCTCGTTCCGTGCGTACGAGAGGCCCCTCTTTCGGAGGTACTTTCGGGCCGCTGGAAACGGTGGTAAATGAAGCAATTTGCATGCGCTTTTGGGACACCTTCCGTGACGCTTACATCATCGGCTTCGGCCGAAGTGCAATGAAATTGTGACCAATAAAATGATGAATAAATTGTACGAATCGTACGAAGTGCCGGCGTGCTGGTGTGGATGCAAATATTGACGATATAAGAGTGTGTGACGATGAGGCGTTCCAAGAAAGCACTTTATCAACACAGTTCTATTGCAGTCGGTGTAAGTTAATAATGAAGCCTAATTGTGCTAATGAACTATACTAATCAGATTTCCATAATTAGGATTAGCAACAAATTTGAGTAGCAAACTAGGATTAGCTTTCCTTAAAAAGTTCGGCATTATGCCCTTATATGAATAAGTATTACTATATCCACCTATGTTTCTCGGAAAACTATCGTTAAATTGTTAGATTGGATTAATCTCTACACATGTTCGGTGCTGTAACATGCTGACTGCAGGTATCTTTTTCCATGATTATTTCCAGCTAATTTTATCAAGTCTAATAGAGCAACAACTCCAGGAAATCGATTCCCAATGTTTCGCAGAGAAAGAGAGATATTCTCAGATATGCTATCTTCATAGTTATTCACTTTACCTTTTATTTTGCTCGCTCCAAGAACTGAGTGGGTACCTAATGAGCAACGCTACGTCGAGATGTGAAGAACATGATAAGAAAATAATTAAATATTACGCTCTGGAGAGCAGCGGTCCATCGCTTGCGATGGAAAGGCGTTACGGTTTATAATGGATCATCGACGAAGTGGAGTATGGTAACAACATAATCCACAACAGCAGTACATATCGACCGTTTCTCCCCTTGAGAGTTGGTTGGACCTACGAGATATTCATGATTGGTATTTGCGATGAAACATGGAAGTTGGTTTTCTTGGAAGACCAGGTCACTGGTATTTGTTGTAGTATCTTGGAATGAAAGTGTAGTAAATGCTGGCGATCGATAGATGAGGATGCATTATATGATTGATGCTAAAACGATTATAGATAATTCTATTATTGAGGGATTACTTCACTGCCAGGATAACTGCCTGTATCACTGAGATCTTCATGGATGATCTCGGAACTATTAAGATACTGAAGAAAAGTTTTAGTTTGTATTGTGTGTCTTGATATTTTGTCTATTAAAATTCCAAATACACCATATAACAATGGACCCAATCGATATTTGAATCGAAGGGTTTCCTTATGTTTAATTTTCAATTTGGGGAAGTTTAGTCAAAAACTTGGGAGAACTAATTTGTTTCAAAAGTAAACATAGAGGCGCTACATCGAGACTATAACATGACGAGAATAAAAGACACCTCGCTTCTCACAGGTGCTCTATAGCAAAATTAATTGCCAGTATTTGAGATGTGAGTGATCCAGCACGAAACATGATAATATCGACGACAGGACATTATTCCACCGATCGCCTTTTGCAGCGTGACACCAATGGGACACGGATACGCATTTCTCTCCTGGAACGTACATTTTCCACGCGTCGAGCGAGATATGTTAAACACATTTTTCTTCCCTATTACTCGCAAAGCCACCCACGACGTTGAACATCGTTCTTCCATCGTACCACTCTCGCCTACCCGCTGCAACATGAAGGACATGAATGCAATTAACCGGAGACGGGCGGCATCGCTTGCTAGTGACACGTGTTACATATGCAGATCGCCGTACGACTTCAACACGCACGATCGCACGATGGATAGGTTGAAGTGTTGCCCGAAGGCAAGAAAGTGTGCCTGTTGGTTTCAAGCAATGGGGAGGAAACCAGTTTTCTGTCGTTCCAAGGAACCGCGGGGACGGTTACACTCGGTTCATAGATTTCCGTGCTGCATCTTTCAAATTCTCAAGTGGATGATTTTATTGATTCTGAAGCCTTCGAACTTCGGACCTGGCCCGCCCCACGATCGGCCCTATCGTAAAGGATGCTCGAGTGCCGATGTCAACGGTGGCTGCTGCCATTTTGCCGCCTGGCAGAAAGAGAGCAGATGTGTAATGCTGCGGGGAATTAGCATAACCCATCCGGACGGTACACTAATCGTATGTGACGTGCCACGAACCGCTCCCCGGACGGGGCCGCTCATCGATTTCATGCTTGTTGGCGATTATTTTAACATTTATCTTGATTTGAAGTACAAGCACCGGGCCGCCACCCCTTTCGGGAGCATTCCGGTCGTTGTCATGCGACGCAACGAGAGCAGAGCATCATTGCTCCTGACACCTCGAGAACCGGATTTTACGAGCGCCCGTCCGTCGTTCGGGAATGGTATGATTAAGAAGCTGTTTGGATAGCAACCGCCCCGATTACATGCACCGGGAGGCGATAATTTGCACGGACCGAAGAACGCGACCGGCAGCAGCAGTTTGTTCGATTTACGATGCATCATTCGACTTCTGTGCGGGAGGCTTGTTTGTGCGGACTAAATCCTACGCGCCTAGACCTTTTGCTGGCAGTGATAGCGGAACTGATGGCACAAACGCCTTGGAGTGTCCTCTGGACAAACAGAGCGGACGGATGTCGTTTTGACACCGAACAAAGAACATGTCACCAGCAGTGTGTACATACTTACTGGATCTTAGTGTCGGGGAGGTATCTCCGGCCTTTCGAGACCGATGTGCCCTTGATGGTATGCAAATGGCGACAATAAAACCACACTTATTGGAACCTGTCGAGTGGTGAAATGATTTCTTTGCATACTTCATTTTTTGTTTGTTTGCTTGTTTTTATTCTTGGATTTTGCCATTGAAATGAATCTCTTGAGTATGACGGGGATGACATGATTTCTTATGGAAATATTATTAGATAATAGCTTGATGATAGCTTGAAACACATCAAGATATTTTAACCGTGATTGTATTAAACTATTTAAATGTTATGACACCTCTTAGAAAAGGTTTGTCATCGACAACTTCTTCAATCAAAAATATTAAACCAACAATTTCGTTATCTTCTACATCTTTCAAGGAGAATGCTTGACTAATGTCCTTCTAGTCTTAAGGAAGATCGCTATATATTTCCTCTTTACTGCTCTTCATACGATCGGGGTGCTCAGCTCCACCTGGACCGTGGCGCCCCATTCCACCAGCCGACTCGACCACGTTGGTCAGATCATTTAGCGTGCAATCTTCGCCGGTATGCGCGGGCTAGCCATGCTCGCTGTATGATTTATCATTCGCTCGCTCTCCACCCAGCCGCAGCCTGTGCGGTACGCACATCTACACCACCGCTGGCATTCATCAAAACAGAGCAAAAACTTGTTCAATTATCCCGCACGCAATTAAGGCCGCAGCCAAACGAATGCAGCGCAACCCGCGGGGCTCTGGGTTGGCGAGAGTAAAAATTAAACATCTCCGGTTTGACTTCAGCCGTCCCTGGCTGGTCGTGCAGATAAATGGAAAGAAATGGTATCGCTGCCTCATCTCCCGGCACCGGACGACCGTCGACGTTCGTCTTTGAAGTTTATTGATTTGTGATCATTATCGTGAAGAATTCAGAGCCGGCCGTCGCTGTCACCGGACCCCCGGCGTCAGGCGCCCCATCGCCCTGGCGGAGAGGCTAATTAACTAATCTGTTGAACACTTCATTATTTTCGACTTCTAGCCCTTCCTAGGGATGGCGTGATCGAAGAAATGGAAGAGTCGGTAAAGAAAAAAACGCTGGCAGCGTATCGGGATAAAAAATGATCCTCGAAGCGCTTAAGCGCCTGCCTATTGCACCCGGCATGTCTGCCCACGGTTTGCTGGATGCCGGCCAGCCGTCCATTTCCGCGCGAGTCTGTAAGGAACGCGATGGTAATGCAAACAACAGCAGCAACAACAACAAAAACTACGACAAACATCTCACCCAATCATCCCCGAGACCCGATCCTGGCTGATGGACGAGCCAAAGTGGAAGCAAAGCCTGGAAGTGCATTAAATTCCAACCTCGCCAGCAGAGATACGACGCAGGAGAGACAGAGAGAGAGAGAGAGAGAGAGAGAGAGAGAGAGAGAGAGAGAGAAAAAGTATGATCGAATGAGAACGATCATGAAATAAAGCAGGCAGCCAGCTCTTCGACGCCTTTCGACGGCAAACGGTTGAATTCATTCGTGAGGAAGATGATTGCTGCTGCTCCCGATCCCGACGGTGCATCGGCGCATGCAGCGTACGCTGGGTGTCTGACGCATTGTGTGTTTAGCGTTCTTTTTGCAGTGCGTAATTGCAAACCGGCTTCGGAGACCGCAGTGCCTCGTTTTTTTCTTCTGTACTCCATTTCGATCGATCCCGATGCGATTTCTGTCGGGTCGATCGTTCACGCGGCTGCCTGCATTTGATACATTGATACGTGTTAATTATTATTCGTTCCCCGGGCAGTCGCGCGAACGGGAAGAGTTTGAAGGTTGGCCGCAGCCGATGCACCGGAGTTATGCGTTCGGTTGAGCGCAAGGAATCGCGCGGCTAGTGTCAATGGACCGGCGGGCACGGCAGGTGACTTGTATCGTGCTCTTGCGAGGGATGCGGAAGAATGTTGAAGCCTTTTTTTTAGGTTGTGCATTATTGTCGTGTGGAAAAGAGTTGTCTTCGTCGGTTGTCGAAAAATTTAAAAGTGATATTTGCTAGAACTTTTTCAAGTTTTTTTTTCTCTTCAACTGTCAATATTTATTCCATTTTCACGTGAATTTTTGGAAGGTATTCAATATAGTTGTCGTTATCTAGAGTTTTGTGTAAATTTGAAAACAAAATTATTTATGTCCAAATGTTTTACGGTTTTTTGAAAATTTCTTGTTCATTGACTGCCGTTTGTATATAATTATTAAGCGTAGTTGTAAACGATTGATGGTTCGTTCGTTTGACTGAATGTTGTTTGTTCCAAGAACTTGGCAGACTAGTTGCACCTGATTTCCTGGAATCCGTGAGCATTCTGACGCGTGCAAATATGGATTAGAGAGCTTATTTTCAAATTATTTGTAGAAATAGAGTTTGATTAATTCAAGGATTAAAATCATCCGTAATCATTATGATAAATATTACACCGTAACAGATGTTTCTGCATCCCTGATGTAATCAACAGACAGAAATTTGAATTTTGATTAAATTTCCTTGCCCATTTTCCTTTTGCTTCTGCTGTGAAAAACGCCTAAAAATCGCTCATTCTGTGAATGTTGCACTCTCTTCACAAAAAAAGGGAAGCAACTTCTAAACAGGAAACAGGCGCTCAAATTGATTACGGTGCAGGCAGCGTTGAAATAGTATCACGAATAGCCTTGAACAATCTCTCAAAGAGACCCCTTTCTAGAGGGACGCGTTCCGCATCCGGATAAGTAGCATCGTCCGGTAAAAGGGTGTGAAAAATGCTGTGGGAAAGAGCTAATTATTGACATAATTAAAAGATCCTTGTGCCGCAGTGAATTAATGCGGTGCTGCGCTCAACGTGAGAACGTGTGAGCGCTGGCTTAAAGCGTTCCTTCCACAGCGCACCTGTCCTTCTTACGAAAGACACACACGCACACATAATCACCGCAAGGAAGTGGTGTGTGCGGCATACGCGCTGCAATGCTGCAGGAAAGACACCATTCCAATCTCGGGAATTGCAACAGCTTGTCCGAGCATCATCAACAGGTCGATATTCAATCCACTCGCTCGCTCCACGACTCATCCGCCTTTGATTCGCCTGACCGATCCGATTATGTATTCCGAAGGGGGCAAACACGACTTAACAGTGTAGCATTGTGTGTGTGTGTGTGTGTGCCAGCCTCCCCGTGCGGGACATCCCGCACCCGGCCCCGGGGAACGGACGGCTTGATGAGGAGCTTTTCATGAATATTTCAGCCTGCATGCGTTCGACGTCGGGTTGACACTTGGAAGGCGGTGAAGGTGATGCGACAGAATTCCGTGCCGGCCGGCCAGGCGGCCTGTTGATAGGGATGAGTCAGGCAAGGGTTGTGTCCGCTGGGCGCTGTGCTAATGTTTAATAAATGAGCTGCAGCGGTGGGATGCGGGCAGATACATATGCATTTTTCAAAGACCGAGTGGGATCCGTGCTGAGATGTGAATCATTGCACTAACTAGCCGATTTATCGGGCGTACATGCGACGGAGGAAAGCATTTGCAGTGGGGGATTGAGAAACCGGTGTTGTTGCAGAAGATAACGAAGATTACGTGACGTAGACGAGATGAAAATGATAGCTACGGTTATTTTTAGAAACTTGTTCTGCACCAAACACTATCGAACTGTCAAAAATGTTTACTAAATAAACATAACTAACCCAGTTTTCATGTTTTACAGTTCATATGGCATGAACGAAAGCAGAAGAAGTTTTTAAATAGGATAAGAAATAGAGGGTAGACTTTGTGAAGAGAAATACATAGAAGAATCAGCTCATTATTACCTAAACGCTCCTCAATACTATGAGTTATTACGAAAGTTTGTATTCAGAATTCTCTAATGGCCTTAGAATTTCTATAGACGCAACCAAAACTTTACGGAAGTAGTTTTTTTGAAGGGATCTCCGAGGAGTGAGGATCCGGCAGGGAATTCAACAAGTTCTATAGAAGCACGAACGATTTCCACGCAATGTGGAATTTAATTTAATCTCAACTCACTCAATACCGAGGACGGCTGATGGAATCGACTACATATCTACCCGAATGCCAACGGTGATTTGATTTGAAAAGTTCTAAAATGTCTATCAGGTGTGGATTATTGTCCCATTTTAATTCACTGCACACTTCCACATCCACACAATGTTCGAGTGGAAAATGGCAAATGATGAAATAAGTTTGCAGTTTAGGGAAGGACCACGCCTACATATTAGCGCCTCTACTGTTCAATGACACGGAATGTAATCCTGGCGCCGCGTGACTTACCGTCGAAGCTGTACATTAAACCCGACCGGGTACGTTGGGGATGTCACGTTAATTATCTGACAGCGCACAAAGGCGAAACTTCGGAGCGGTGGTAATGTGGTCAATTGTCACTCATTTCGGTACTAGATCGTTAGGCAGATTTGAACGAATTTAGATCACTGTAGTCGATACGATGATAAGTCAGCGTAAAGTTACGCCAGTGTGTTTGTGGTATTGAGCAATGCTGTTTCAATCTGTGGCGTTGATTATGTGCGTTTGAGATTGTTTGGCTCCTTGTGATGTTTGATTAGTGGAATATTCAGACTGGTTCGCGTTCGCGAGACTCTTGAGGATGAAATTTCACTCCCAAAGCCAAACGGCTACGCATGCTGCACACTGTCAAGCACACGTAGCAATTTTGAAAATAGTTCATTTATATCCCCACTAAACGTAGGTCCTTAATATCCGCTGGTGAACTATGTGTCGTCAAACTATCTAATTGACTAGTTAGTTAACCAGCTCAACAAGCTAGAAAGTATTTTCCTAAACTTTTCCTCTCTTTCCGTGTGTCCTGTGTGTGTGTTGTGGATATAACTACCCGTACCCACGCGCGCCCGGCGTACTGTGTGCGGGCAATTTAAAGTTTCTCACCGGTATCAATTACTCGAGACGAGTAGGAGTGCTTCACACCCGTTTCTGTGCACACCTGGTACCCGGCACACTTTTCCGGCTTTATCGGGAACTCTTTTTCAGTGTTGCGAAACCGATTCGGTGGCGGTAGTTGCGGTGGTAGTTTAGGAAACTGTTCGTTCGTGTTTTCACCGTCGCCAGATTGCTATCACGTTGTACGGCGGCAGTGTGCCAGCTCGCATCGGCTATACTCACGTGGAAACTGTTGCTTTCCTGCCACATTGAGCGCCGAAAGCAGTGGGAGGATTTGTGTTGTGTTGCTCGGAAGAATATCCAGTGAATTTGTTTCGTTAAAGACGAATGGAGCAAAGCCCCGATATTATTTGAGCGCTGTTCAAGCGTTAAACAATGTGAACACATTGAAATTGGCGCGTCTCGATCGTAACGCGGTGGTCAATCGGTTATCAGACTAGTTGGACAGGAGTTGGCTAATTGCAAACGTGCAGAAGCAGCAGAGCACACTGGCCGAGACATCGGACGCCAGCACTTACTGCACAGGACATCGACATTCCGATGCGATTTCACGAAGCGATTAGAGGGCAGAGAGTTATGAGAGCGCCAAGTTTTGACGCCGACTGGACGTCAGATTGCTTCACGTAGGGAAAAGCTCCACTGTACATCTCAGATATGTGCTTTTTATTTAGTAATGACAGTTGATAACTCCATCGGAGGGAGTTTTAATTAGAACGACATTGTTTCGATACGATTCGTTTCATGGTCATTAGATCGGAGTCGATTATCCCTTGTATTGCAGCGCGGTTTGAGAGAAGTCAGATCATAAACTGCTATTAAGTAATAAGCTGTAAATGGAGAGCAGTAATAGATACATTAGGTGGGTATGGTTTATAAGCCCGAGTCAGATTTCAATCGATGACTGAGAAACAAAGTAAGAATGTCTACGCACACCCATGCTCAGTGGGTTGTTTACAAAAAGCTTATCAGGTTAGTTTTGTCACTTAGCCCATTTTAATTCTTTCATATCTCCGGGCTTCCTTTGTATTGAAAGGCATATAACAAAAATATGTCTATTGTGGCATGTTTAGTAGTTCGTTGGAGAGTGAGTGATCGATCGGGCAAAACAATAAACTTGTTAACATGCTTATCTCCTTCGCAACAACATCCAATCTGCCCGAACAGTCCTTCGACGCATCTATTGCCATTCCCCGAGTTTGTCACATCGTAACTCTCAGTTTGCAGCACGCAGTACAACGGGCGGGAAACCGGAGGTTTGTTTGCGCAAACCCCAACCGGGAATTCCCACCAGATGAAACACTTCGATAGTCTACCCGACCAGACGAGAAGTGCGATCGTAACGGCGAACGCGGCAAAACGATCAGCCACAATAAATCACCTCACTGTGCCCAGAAGCACTCCCGCGACGTGCGGTGTTGTGTTCCGCGCCGTAAGAAGGCTTCCGGACGCGCCGGAGTCGCGATCCGCGCGCAGACTTTGCTGCCTCCTCCCATTACTTGCGGGAGAACGGTACGGCATACAAATTATATCTCAATCAGCATTCGTAGTGTTCCTTTTTTGGGCACGGGTTTGCCCCGGGCAGTGTGCATCGTAATGATGCTGACTACGCACGGTGCGACCGAGCTTTACCGAGCTCAAGCATCCACAGATCGCAGATATATCGTAGGTCGGTCGGCTAGTCTCCCCCTCCGAGTGGCGATCAACGATACCCGTATCCAGTGATCCAGTTTGTCACACACGGCCGTACACTACACGGGTGTGTTTTTGGGTTGGTGGAGGAGGAGGCGAAAACAAAAGGGCAGCATCCGGACGGACTGCAAGTTGCTCGAGCAGGCACCCGAGTTGCGATCGCAGCGATACCGCAGCCACCACTACCGCACGATAAATAATCCCCCGCAGTGTTGCGGTGGGCCGCGACTCCCAGGCGACTCCCGGTTGCGTTCCCTTTTGCGGTTTGGGCTTTGGTTCCCGCCGTGCGGTGCGGTCGCTGACACCAAACACTGTCCCGGGCACCGCGACGCGCACCCTGACGGTAGTGTCCAAAAAGGAAGCCCGGACGTATCGGACGGCGGTCCGAGCCGATTCTTAAAATTAAGACGTATATAGAGCACAGGAGTGAAGTCCAGTTATGTGCAGGTTCCTCTCCTTCTCTCTCTCTCTGGCTCTCTCTCTCTCTCTCTCTCTCTCTCTCTTGGTCTGTCCGCACCGTCGAACCGTCCCAAGATGTCCATCAACCCGGGAGGACAAGTTGAAATGTAGTCATCGAACTCGAAACCGTCTGCGGTAACATTTTACTTCTAACTGACGCACGGTGACCCACTAACTCGGTGCGTCGCGACTTGTTCCTGGAGCTGGAGCTTTTTGCTTGAAATGCTGACCATCTAATTACCCTGAACCGCACACGGACGGACGCCTCCTAGGGCTATTGCAATTTAATTAATTGTGAATAATTTCCTACAAACGGTGTCCGCTTTCGTTCGGTCGGCTCGTTGTCGCCCGTGCGACTTCCAGGGTGGGTTCTTCCCAGGGTTCTCCATTCGGCGAGGGACATAATTCCTCTAATTCCCGGGGACGTTTCTACTGACCGCCGTCGCGGGATGCAGCCAGCATCCAAGCCATCCCCCAGGGGGTTTGGAAACCGTGGCCTGCCGCGGCTGCACTGCCGATGCCATTTACGTTCTCGCGGCACTGCGCGGAACGCTTGAAAAAGGACCGAGCTACCGCGTGCTCCCAACGCTGCGGAGCGTACGGACAAAAGTACCCTGCACCCGTTTATGCACGGTTCGCCAGCTTCGGCGAGTGAACGCACCTCAATGTGGCTACTGGAGCAGCGGAAATGTGATGCGGAATTTTCAGCGCAATTGTGTTCAGCCGCCTGGAAGCGTTTGGAAGGAATGTGCAGCGACCCGAGTGGGTGGTTTGGTGCGGATTCGGTCGCAGTCGCGGGTGTCTATATGCAAACGCGCTGGTTGATTGGTGCCTTAGTTACGGGCAGATTGAAACGGGCGTTTCTGCTGTGTATAAATAACTTAGTGGATTTTTAACCCAAAGCAGTAAATTCTAGCGATACGGGAGCCATGGGGCGTAGGCATTTCGCTTTACGCGCACGTAATCATCGTTTTGACGTTTCAATAATTGGGCAAACGTGCACGGGGCCCGCGCCATTGACATTGACACGAGCCCCATGAAACCGTTTATAATTGTACCGTCAGCTGCTATTATGCGAGCGCCCGAAAATGGGCGCTCCGTTCTTGTGGGTTGCGTCACCCTCGGTGCATCAATCACGTGGCCCAAGCGCAGCCATAATTACTGCTGCGCCTGTTGCACAATGCGCGATGGGTGGAAACTGCAGAAAGGCGGGATTGGTTGTAGGTAGAGCAGCGCAACAAAAAATCTCTGTAATGAACAGTCCCTTTTTGGGGTGAGGTCCTCTCCACGGGAAGCGGCGTTGTATAGTTTGACAGATACATTGTTTCCTTTCACCACCGGGTGCCACGTGGAGTGTGAGGTGTGGAATGGTTGTGGACAACAGTCTAATTTATTATGCTGAGTAATGTTCAAACCGTTAATGTACTATCATTTGTCGGCCTAAAATCATGGGTAACGATGCGCGCGATTAAATGTGGTTCTATTTTAGAACACACGCCCTACGACACCAGATGCGGACTTCATTTGTAGCTGGGTGAATTTAGGCTTTTTCACTGTTCGCGGCGTTGACGTAATCCGTCCGACCGCGACACAATCAAACGCTGTGGTACTGGGTCGCATCAAATTGCGTCAGCGTGGGTAGCAGCTTCATCGCCTTCGTGGCGCAATCGGTTAGCGCGTTCGGCTGTTAACCGAAAGGTTGGTGGTTCGAGTCCACCCGGGGGCGGCGAGTTCTTTTTATTATTAACTTTCTAAAGCGGTTAGTGCCAGATGGATGCTGCAATGGATTTGCATCGAGCTACTTGAATTGCTAGCTTTCCTCTTATAAACACTTTAGTAAATAAAATAAATAAAAATGAGTAATAACCGAATTGATGTACTTAAAACCGAATTGAAGTAATATTTTGGAAGGAAAAAACTATCGACCAAATTTATAGTTTAGGAACGGCATTTTGTTTTTTTTTTTTGAAAAAGTTGGTAAAATATATATATTTCAATAAATTCCATGAACGAAATATAAAATAGACAATATAAAGTATAACAATAAAACAAAAATTAAATCAAAAATATGGGAACACTCTTCAAACGGATTGGAGTTATTTCAAAAAGTGTCAGTAAATATTGAAATGTTAATATTGTTTACTAGTAAAGATGTTTGAAAAAAGAAACTGACTAAGACGTTGCACGATCTATTAGTGCACAATGTTCCCCTTGTATCGTTCAACGATGCACTCACCAGTTTCCCAAGCTCGTTGCAATTACTCATCAAAGACCGGGATACTTTCTTCACCGTACCTCATAGCTTATCCTCCAGCCATCGAAAATGCACGCGTCGGTGGAGCCAATTTACGATCAAGCTCGCAACTAAAATTAACACCAGACGCACTAATTAACGCGCAACGTGGGGGTTCAGCTCCGGGCGGCCCCACAAATCGGACTCGGCGTCCCAAAGAGATCGGCGTCCCAAAGACGTCCGGCCCTCTGCGTTCTGGGCACCAGATGTTCGGTTCGGATTTCGTCCTACGCTGCCGGATTCACGCTTTCAATCTCTTCCAGCCCACCCATCCACCGCTGACTTTTCATACCATTTTCATAAATTTCCACCCGGCCAAAGCCCACACCAGGCCGGAACTTAAATTGCTTCACTTTCAATTACACTGATTAAACTCAGCCCAGTGCCTAGCGCGGCACACGACTCGCCCCGGGACATCGTGCGGCAGACGTGAACAAGTTTTGCACTCTATCGAACCGGATGTGGAAAGGATGGGAACTCTTGTTAGCGTGATAGATTTTTTTTCTTCTCCCTGATAAGTGATTTTTCCTATAGAATTTCTTTCCTCCCTTTTTTGAGCCATCTTCTGCGAGCACAACGGAAGCGGAGAATCGGGTGTGAAACGAAAGTGTCACAAACACATCTCGAGTGGGCTGCGAGCAGCGTTCAAGAGGTGGCAGCTTCAAGCTTGGAAAACTTTCCTGAACGGCCAAAGTACTTTGGGGCACCGTTCGCTTAGAGGCTAATGAATTTTAATCCCGTTCATGCGTGAGTTCATCGCAGTACGCCGGTAATTATGTCACCATGGAAGCGGCGAATCGTTTAGCAAAACATAAAAGCACCTTAACAAATTTGCCCTCCATTTCATGTGTAGAAGGTAGGGAAAGGTTAAAAATAACACAAACTGTACGCAGCTTGTTAGGATCCTTTTGCAGGGCAAGGGTTTGAATTGAATCCGTTTCCGACAACTCGCTCAGGCGAAAACATATCCATTATCCTACCTTTCACAGTGAACGAGATGTGAAAGAATGTGCAATCTAGCGTGCGGAATGGCCTGTTTGTGTACGCATCCAGCTTGCATACTTTCAGGCGCAAGTACAGGGTTCAAGTAGGAATCCTGGCAATCGTGTGACGTGTATCCAATTTTGAAACAATTTCTGTACACTTAATTATGCGCATGTCACGCGTTTAATCTCTCATTCTCTCTCCCTCTGTCCCCCTCTTTCGTCGACGTCATTGCAGACTGAACAGTTCGCGTTCCTTTGGGTGCTGTTTACCGTGATCGTTCTGGGCAACTCGGCCGTGCTGGTGACGCTGATGCTCAACAGGACCCGCAAGTCGCGTATGAACTTCTTCATCAAGCAGCTCGCCATCGCCGGTAAGTGGAAACCTGTTACTAGTTTAAGAGGTACGTCAGAATTTTATTAATCCATTCAAACGGTGAGGTACGCAATTAACAGAAAATAAAAATCAAAGAAGCAACCGAACGGTTGTTTTGCGAAAAATCGATTTTAATATCGCACTGTTTAATTTCAGCGCACTCAAGTGGAGAAAAATTGATTACTCCACCGCGTGAAGCGTGCTCAAAGGCTCATACTTTCCAAGAAGCGCTGCAGAAGCGCAGAATACTTTTATGTTTTGCAATTTTCTGCAGCATTGTGTTCAGTGTTGATAAACATTTCGCATGAAAAAAAGGGAAAAACTTTCTTCAAAACGAGCTCAAAGTTGCTGCTCTCTTGCAAAACTGGCAAAAGCCAATAATCCTTCTCCATGCGGACTTGATGCTGTTGAACGGGACGAATTTCTGTTTTGTTCCCAGGAAATTTCGGGGAAATTTAAAGCTTTTAAGTACCTCATGAGACGATTACGGCCAGTTTGAAGCGCCATCTAACAATCTCGTCCATCTTTTGAGGATCTCGGAGGACGTTTTGACTCAATCAGACTATGTTCATCATTTGAGGAGTGAGCTGTACAAAATTTCGTACGAATGTTGTCAACATATGGGATTTGTTTTATTTTATTTTTATTTTGTTTAAGCCATTTTGGCAATTTTGGTCTGAAATTCTGACAATTGTATATCCTCAAAGTCCTCAAAGGAGTAGTAGAAGATTTTGCGGGTACATAAGGACAGATATACATGATTTTCATTTTTCCACGATCCTTTCCGGGGTAAAATGGACCCACCTCGATCCTGTTGGCGTTAAATCGACCTCCGAATGAGGTCACACTTCTACTTCAAGTATCGAAACCCGCTCGTTTGTATCGAAATTGATGGAATACGACGTTTCCCGAATTTCCGCACTATGAGCTGGTACGATCGCGATAGCAAAAAGCGCGCTTAAATCAACAAGGAAGCTGCTGCTGTTGCTGCTACCGCTTTAAATCGTAAAATGAGTGCACTAAAGCGCGCTGGATGATTTTTATTCCGACGACAAAAAAAGTCCCTTCGTTCGTGCGTCATTTCGTTGCCCGTTTCGTGTTCGAAACTTTGACCATAAAACTCGTGCTCCTTGGTCCGTCCGTCACGAAAACACTTTGACACACACACAAAGGAACGTATCGGAAGCAAAATATATATATATGATAACCAACCAAAAATTCGACCCATTCAAGCATATCTACTTTAAACGACTGCTTTTATGCGCGGTGCGAGATGCGGGTGATTTGATGCAAACCCTTCCCACTAGGTTCGCTCCTGCTCCTGCCACCCCCTTGAAACCATCAGGGAGTGAAAGGCCACTAGCACTGCTTCATCTTCCGGCAACTGGACCTACTCTCCTCTCCCCCTAATGTGATGGTGGGCGGAAACGAGGTCAAACTTTTGTCATTCCTACAAGTTGAATCATCTTCTGGGGCGACGTCGAACGTGTCGTTGGCACGGGAACACTGGACGCGAGGGCGGTCCTGGCCCGAGCGAAGCGATCGTAAAGACGCGCCAGAAAACGGGGACGGCAGGACAATCATCAATCCCGTAAACACCGAAACCCGACGACGATGAATACAAATTATGTGTTCTCCCTTATGGCGGGGAAGCGTTCGAAGTTCGAAGCGCGCTTGTTTGTTTGCTCTACCGCTGGCTGCCGGCTCATTTAATGTCCTTATGCTTTTCTCTTGTCGCTGTGCACGGAGCGCATCGGACAATACACGGAAACGGGTCTTAAAAGTGTGTGTGTGTGTGGGTGCTGACAAGGACACCTCCTCAGCGAGTGTGGCATCGAAGAGCATAAAAATGTAAATACACCGTGAGATCAAAGAGGACGAAAACGAAGGACGTCACTTGAATTGTTTGTCGCGTGGGGGAGTTCGTATCTGCTGTGTGGGAAAGGACTGGTGTGCGTTTCGGCTGGGTGGGTGGCATCGTTTTCCAGCTGCCACCCGAACCCGTGGGCTGCTGGCCGTGTCCTTGCATTTCCAGTCGCCCACGAGATCCCAGATGGTGTTCCATATTTTAAGGCAAACAATAGCGTAATTAACGATAATCCGACCCGCTAATGGAAACTTCTGTCGCACGGTGGAGGACACATTTCTTATGAGAAGGACCCACCAAGGGATTGTTCTCGAACGCATCAAATGTTTACAATTCGTTTGATGAACTCGTCCTGTGGACGTTAAAGTGGCTCGTACTCGTTTTTATTGTCGATTCACGTTAATCGAAGCCCTTAATCAGAGAGTGATCGTGCTTTATTTGGGGTTTTTATGTTTAATCAGTCTAATGACCGATGAGGGAGGGTTCGTTTGAAGTAATTATAGACCGAAGGACGATTCGTTTCCGTCTGTGCGTGCCTGATCGAATGAAGACGCCATTGGACATCTGTGGACATCAACTTCTCCAGACTTTCTTTGAAGGCCTGGCCTTGGATGGTGCAATCGTGAAATGAAAGTCGATGAATAAAACCCCGAGAAAAAAAGTGTTTTGCTCCTGTAAGGACTGTTTTGTTCATCTGCTCGGGTAATGATATTTACCACCGGCACAGTTCCAACCCAATCCTTCCGGTGTCCGCCCCGTCGATCGACTACAGTTTTAATTTATGTTCACCAAAGCGAATGGTCCGGAGGAGCTTTGTTTACCGCACGGGAAGCTGTGCGCAAGGAAAAGCCACTGGAAAAACTTCATTCAATTACACGTCCCCATTACGCTCCGCATCATAAAAATAACATACCGGGAGCCGGCCGGCCGGCCAGGGAGGTCCGTCATATCTTGGCCCGAGTGCCCCGGGCGCTTGAAGCGGCGAGCAGTCGCGGGTCGCACTTCTATCAGTCGCCCGTAAATTGTGACTAGATTTATGCGACTTCGCTCCGCTCGCCGTTACTACTGTTTATCGGGTCTCAGCTGTGGGATGCGTGGCGCGAGGAAATTTATCGGCGAAAGTTCCACGCAGTAAATCGGGTAACGAATTCGAGCGCGATTTCGCGAAGCAATTGTGATAGTTGCCGCCGGGGTCACAAAAGGGTAGCAAGTAATAGCCTGAGAACGAGGGCACGGTTTTCTTTGGAAGGTGATGGCGCAATGGAGTAGAAATGGAGAAGCAATGGGACTGTTCGGGAGAGAAGTGGGAGCAAAAACAAAATGATTACCTGAAGTTTGAACGGTTCTGATTAAGTGCATAAAGATTTCCGCACGGCATAATCTCACTGATAAGGGCCAATCGGAACCATTTCGGAAAGTTATCGGAACCTCGGCGGAACCTTATCGGAACCTTACGAGAGCCTTACCGGATCCTTTTTGGATCCTTATCGAAACGTTATCGGAACCTTCTCGGATCCTTATCGTAGCATTATCAGAGTCTTTTCGGAACTTGCATCCAAGGTACATGATAACAGATGCGGATCAATAGAGGTTCAAAATATCTAAAACTTAAACTTTCACGGCAGATGTTGTTCGATTTTGACAGCTGCTATCCACTACTCATTTCTCTAAAGCGTGTGTTTTGCTTCTTATTTATTTACCACACCTTCACAGATCTCTGCGTCGGGTTGTTGAGCGTGCTGACGGACATCATCTGGCGCATCACGGTCGTGTGGCGCGCGGGCAATGCCGCGTGCAAGGCGATACGGTTCGTGCAGGTGTGCGTGACGTACGCGTCCACGTACGTGCTGGTCGCGCTCAGCATCGACCGCTACGACGCCATCACGCATCCGATGAACTTCTCCGGCTGCTGTAAGTACATTCGCGCCTGTCCGCACCTGGGGCGTACTCATGCGGTCCGTTTTGTTTGCAGGGAGCCGCGCCCGGAAGCTGGTGGCCGCTGCCTGGAGCTTCAGTATCCTGTTCTCCCTGCCGATGACGTACTTCTACGAGGAGCGGCTAATACAGGGTGAGTTTGGAACGAGATGGGAGCAAGTGTTGAGCGAGAAGAGTAGCATCATAAGGCTTCATTTTTGCAGGTAAAGTTCAGTGCTGGATCGATCTGGTTGAGGCGTGGCGATGGCAGCTGTACATGTGCTGGGTTTCGGGTTCACTGTTCGTCATCCCGGCGCTGATCATTTCCGCCTGCTACGCCATCATCGTGCGAACGATCTGGGCGAAGGGAACCATTCTCGGTCCGATTGGTGAGTAGCACGAATGTCCAGAAGTTACAGCATAACTCCAGCGTTTATAACATCCTAATTGCATTGCAGATCGAACACACAACGGTCTGGCCGATCTGGCGACACGGAGGGCCAGCTCGCGTGGCATCATTCCCCGTGCCAAGGTGAAGACGATCAAGATGACGATCGTGATCGTGATCGTGTTCGTGCTGTGCTGGTCGCCGTACATCATCTTCGATCTGCTGCAGGTGTTCGGGCAGATCCCGGTGACGCAGACGAACATTGCGATCGCGTCCTTCATCCAAAGTCTGACGCCGCTCAATTCGGCGGCCAATCCGCTCATCTACTGTCTCTTCTCGACGCAGGTGTGCCGCATGATAAAGTGAGTGGTCGTAACTTAGCACCGATTAGAATTAGTTCACAGAATTTTGAGCGTTTTTTCTCAATCGGAATGGCATAATCCAATCAGGAGATGGAATTCACGCAGCCAGCTTCTGAGAAGTGCTCGATGCTCGAAGAAATTGCCATCGGAATGTTTAATCAATCAAAGCAAGCTTCAAAGCGGATAGAAGAATGCGGCGCTAGTCTCCGCCCCGCCTGCTACGCCGGTTGGCAATGTGTTTTTAATTTTAGCACTCCATTCCCGAGCAGGCCATGAAATTTGATCCATTCCAGAAACGCAATCATTTCGCGTGGCAGGTGGCCCGGTGCTTTACGTAAGGTCGTCATAATTTTGCACTGTTCTGATTATTGATCCATGGTCGTAAATTTGCAATCGCATTTTTGTAACCGTACCGACATATTCCATTTTGGATCGTAAGTTTCTGCTCTCCCAGCAGTCATCTGGTGTGAATGGTAGCAAATATGCTACCCTTTGGGTGTCCTTAAAACTTTATTAACAAAACGCTTTCTACCGCGCGCGCGATAAACCGACAAACTGGAGCTTATTCCCACCTTTTAATGCTTGTTTAATTTTAGGAGACTGCCACCGTTCCGGTGGCTCTGGTCGACCAAGTGGTGCTGCAAACCGCACGACGCCGGCACGCTGCCCATCGGCAATGGGACGGCGGTGAACGGTACGGCGCACGGCCGGTTTCACAACCACAACAGCAGCGACTCGATGCGCACGCTGACGACCTCGCTGACCGTGTCCCGGAGGTCCTGCCTGCGGCCGGCCCGTGTGGTCATCGTGGAGCGCCCGAAAACGGAGCTCGCCATGTCGGAGGTGTAATGTCCAGGGATTGGAAGTACTGCTGAGATAAGCCCCATTAAGGGAATGGATGAAAGTGAACTTGAGATTTTAGCTCTTCAGTTATTTATTTGCTTTATATTCATCAAACTACGGAGTAATATACATCGAAAGAGGAAGAATAACGATCACCAATTGTTTGAAGATTGAAGGAAAATAAAAAAAATTGAAAGGAGTTTGGTGATAAAGGACCTTTTGGTGATCGAGATCAGTATTCCTAATATCGATGATTGGCTTGGTGAAATTTGTTCACATTCACTCGATCTCTAAACAGGGTTATAGGAGTTAAAGAATGAATGCCCTATAGGCAACAGCCTAGATGAAAAGGAGTGGTTAGGGTAGACGAACCACTATGGAAAGTATTTAGATGCCGACATGTCCAGGGAAAACATCGTCACCGCGAACAATTTGAGATTGGAGTAGAAGGAAATTACTGTTCCTTCCCGTTTTGCACGCACACATTCTCACCCATCGCTCCCTCTCCTAGTATAAGGATAAACACTAGCGAAATAAACAGGCCGAAGAAAAATAGTCCTAAGAGCGTCAGGCTAAGCACGCACTAATGATCCAGTGCCGCGCGCTCTGCACTGCGGTCAATGACACCGCATTAAGCATTTTGCATTAGTACGGTAGGCGTTAAGGCACCTCGGAACGAGGGTATGACATTGAGGAAACGTTTAGGAAAAGGATGCGTTTCAGGCGCGAGCAAAAGCTCGGTGATCTGTCTCTGAAACGGAGGTAGGCGTACCGGCGTTTCTTGTACTTTTCCCGGAGCAGGAAGATTTATTCACGCCCATTAACGTAACCACGTGTGTATGTGTGTGTCTGTCTTGTATGTATGTGTGTGCGTGTGTGAGTGTCCTTGTTTTCGTGGGGGAGAAATGAATGTTATGTAAATGCTATGGGCCCGTACGTTCATCAGCCGTTCACTGGGAGATGTAAATCTTGGCGAGATGTAAGTTAAGCCCCAAAAAGCCGCAGCAGAACGACGAGCGGATGTGGGTGGACACCCGGGTGGACGCCTTTACAGCCTGCCCACGCTCAAGCAAGAAGTCGGACCTCGGCGGGTGGGTTCGGAGATTGCATGTAAATAGAGGTTTCAACTATCGCTCTCCGCCGTCCGACCGAGCACGGCATCCTTCGATGCCGAAACGCGTCTCAGCATCCCAAACTCTCATCGTATATCCGCCGTGTGTTATGTATGTGTGTACGTGTGACCGCAGCCAAGCACAAATACATAAGAATTGGAAAACGTAAAGCTCAATTTGTGTGCGAATAGTAGGTTATTTGCGACGATTGTGAAAGGAAAAATTGCACCACTTGCGGTAGGGTTTGTTTTGACGAAGATCGTTTTTCACTTCCGGCGCTGTAGCTCGGTGGGGTGAGGCTATACGCTCGCGCTTTGCGGCATGCTTATGCTGACGTTGGCTGGAATGCCGTAACCAAAACAATCCATACCCACCATCGATCGCCAGGTTCAACGAACCTCAGCATGCGGAAGGATATGAAACTGAAACCGGCCTGAAAATGGATGGGCTCGGATTTCCCGCCCGTGGAATCGATGCTTTATCAGTGGATACCCCGGATGACAGACGCAGCAGAGAAGCCCAAATCCCGAGAATGATGTCCCTTGCGAGGTTGCTAAAGAGGGCATCAGTACGCAACGACGTAGATTGAATCTAGAATCTACGTACGTTATTCGGCTCCAGTGTCCTTTTTCCTCCCAAAATTTATGTACGGGATTTTTTGTTCGATGAAAAATAAAAAAAGAAACGCTAAAAACATTGTTCCTACATAGCCTATTATTTCTTGCGTGTTCGCAATATACTTCACTTTATTTGTATATATATCATCAACAGGTATACAAGAATGTTTCTGTTACACAATCTGCAAGTGGCAAGTGTACCACTTGTTTGTTTTCGTTTGTTTGAAATTTTTAGTATTTTTTCTTTTTTTTTATACAAAAATTAAAACATCGTCAGTCTAACGGAGAAGAAGTGGCAGAAAGAAAGTATACGATACCAACGATACAGTTTTAAAATTATCCAAGACTTTAACACGTCTGGTAGCAAACGTTCTGCTCGAATCTAATTTAAACGTAGTGTTTCCTAGTAGGGTTGAATTTCAGTTGTATCATACAAAAACGCACACGCATACACTGACACGGGCACGAGGAGTAGCAAACGTTATGGCAAGGTGTTCCGAAAGACACCCGGCTTAGGCGAAACGTTAGCCTGAGATTCGCAACGCGTTTTCAAACCTTTGAATGCCAATGTAATCCTCGAAAACACGAATGCAGCTAGACTAACGTTGTACAAACTTATTTATAGGCAGGATTTTATCGATTTGCTTTCTACGTTTATACCAGAAACAATTTTTCGTGTGTGGTGCACACTACTACCTCATTCAAATCATTTGAAATCTCATCGTCATCGTGTCCCAACCAGCTAACTATATGAGAACTGAACAAAAATATTCTAAATAATACGCTAATAACATGCTTGTGGTGCCAGCTGCATACTCACGGGCTGAGAAAGTAAAATTTGCGCCCCGAGGTATGCAATCCGCACAACAAAACCTAATAATGCTTCATAAACGCTTAAATTTCTCGTTTGATACAGGTTTCTTCCCATGCGGGGATGTAAATGAACGCTTATAGCGCTGTAATGAGAGCACAATCCAACCCTAGCAGACTATCAGGACATTTCGAGGCAACCGTTTGTTTTTCTTTATATTTAAAAATGCATAAAGCTAATCAAAGCACATCGATGGGTTAAAATTGTCACCGGCGGTTTGTAAAATGTTGTGTCATGGATGAACGGAACACAAAGACAAAAAATCACTCCTCTTCTTCGTTGTCCTGCGACTCGCTACTCTACGGTGATGGCAACGCGGCACCGAAGGGTTTTCCTGCTGGGGTTGCAGCTGCCGTGGGTGTGCCTTCCTAATAACAACTCGACCGTGTTATCTCTTTGGCTCGTGAGACGTACAAATTACAAATTATCCTTTCGCTCTTCGACCCGACCCGTAAGCCGGCCGTTGGAGATTTGCCCGGTTCCGGACCCGGCTTTCCGGGTCCCTGCTGCGCTGTCTTTGGGAAGTTGGTGGTTTGTGTAGGTCGGTAGTTTCGTAATCCACATCCTGACTAGAGATTAGCACCGGGCCGGAACGGGTCGGCCAACGGACAAAGGTGTGCTGAGATCCTTCCTGAAGCTCCGATGCTCCAAATTCAAGCTAGCCGATGGTGGAGAGCGGTCTTGTGCACGAGGAATATCTTGCCGTCGGTGTCGAGATAGACCTGCGTGGCACCGGGCGGTGGGGGCAGCCCACCCACCAGCCCACTCCCCACCGCCCCTCGCTACACGAGCAACCGGCCGGTGACGGCACCAGTGCCGTTCGTGCCTCTCGTCGAAACGGTCGCCGTCGAACGCCGGGTCGACACGGTCAGCGAGGTTGTCAGCGTCCGCATCGAGCTGCTGCTGTGCTGGTTGCGCAGGTTGCGGTTCCCGTTCGAGATCGTACCGCAGCGGGCGCGATCCGAGCGATCGTCGTCGCTGCCGCAGCACAGCGGCGACGACAGAAGCCATCGGAATGGTGGAAGTCTTCTGTGGAGCGAGAAGAAGAGTGCACGATTAGATGCGAGGATCAGCTCCATTGTCACCCTGCTGGTACTTACTTCAGTGTGCGCACGAAGTGCGTGGAAAAGAGACAGTAGATGAGCGGGTTGGCGGCCGAATTAAGCGGCGCCAAGCTTTGGATGAACGTAGCGACGGCCAGGTTCGTCTGCGTTCTGGGAACCTGCCCAAACACCTGCAGCAGATCGAAGATGATGTACGGCGACCAGCACAGCACGAACACGATCACGATCACGATCGTCATCTTGACCGTCTTCACCTTGGCACGCGGAATGATGCCGCGGGAGCTGGCCCGGCGGCTTGCCAGCTCCGCACAGCCACCGTTGCGCAGGGGACGATCTGTGGAGACCGACAAATATGCGTTGTTACTAATACAAATCTAGCTGTTTCGTGTTAAACATCGATAAATGGTTCATTTAAAAGTTTGTTTTAGGTATTGAGGCATATTGAGCAAATTAACGCCTGAAAGTATGCAAATCATAAGCGATGTCTATTTATTGATAATTTTGTAACTCTAGAAAATTTAATCCAATCGAATTGAAATCGAGTATGGGGCTCCCGTGAACTACTAAAGTACTGTAATATTAACGTCACATTTTATATTTTTGTATTAAATGTCAAAACCATTAGACAATCCTGCTCAAAATGGCTTCTTGTTTCACATTCAGCTAGGGAAACTAAGCGATATGCAGAAAGGTATGTTGCAATAAAAAGTGCAGCACATCTCTCCCGTAATGTAACATCGCAAAAGCCCATCTAGCCCAGGCAGACAATTGGGGTCGTTCGTTCCAATTCAATTACGCGTCCACTTCAACCGAGGCAATAGCGTTCCCGCTTCAACCCCTTCAACCCCGTACTTACGCTTCGCTCCCGGGCCGCCCGGGGCCGGCCCGAGAATCGAGCCCTTGCTCCAGATCGTCCGGATGATGATGACGTAGCAGGCGGAAATGATGAACGCCGGAATGATGAAAAGCGAAGCGGCAACCCAGCACATGTACACCTGCCATCGGAACGCATCGCCCAGATCGATCCAGCACTGTAGTTTTTCTGTTGGGACGAGAACGAGCGGTTTTGCATTGCATCGAAATCGAACCCCCCACTACTTACCCTGGACGACGCGCTCCTCGTACAGGTACAGCATCGGCGATGCGAAGGCAGCACTGAAGCCCCAGGCGGCCGCCACCAGCCGACGGGCGCGCTTCCCTGCAGGCCGATGGAGACGCCCAGCCGCGCGTGTGTGTGTCCCGATGGGAAGCGAGAGTGGAGTGCATACGTTTTTATTAGCAAAAAATGTAATAACCTCGGAAGCCTGAGTGGGCACACTTACAGCAGCCGGAGAAGTTCATCGGATGCGTGATGGCGTCGTAGCGGTCGATGCTGAGCGCGACCAGCACGTACGTGGACGCGTACGTCACGCACACCATGATGAAGCGGATCAGCTTGCAGGCGACGTTCCCGATCCGCCAGGTGATCGTTATCCGCTGCACGATGTCCGTCAGCACGCAAATCAACCCGACGCTGAGATCTACAGAACGGTGGTGACAGCGAATAAACAAACCGTCAGTCTAGCTTCAGCTGTAATTGCGATACGTCCTGATAGCAATTGCTCGTCTGTTTTCGTCCTTAAGCGCTGCTGTTGATGCTGCTTTGTGATTCGCAAGCAACATGTTTATGAAGGTTTAAATATAGGCAACTGTTTTGTTGTTTTGCTATCTGAGATCTCCTTGTTAAAGGGTTTATTTCTACACTCTATTCATATCTCTCTATTCTACACTCTGCACTTTGCAAGATATTCGATTTTTCAATATTTATAGATTTTGTTTTGTTAAAATTATTTGTAATCTACATTATTTGTCATAACTCGACATATTCCGCGATAATTGCTAGTGGTTCTAACAATTGACTTAGTTTAAGTTCATTTAACTATTTATTTTCTTATGCTTTGATTATTATATATCTGTTATAGTTTATGAAGCCTTAGGTGTCTTGGTCTTAGGTTTTATTTAAAAAAAAGCTATTTTTACTTAAAAACAATATCCAGTATTCCTCATAACTTGTGACAAAATAGGATCCGATTCACTAATGCTCTACAAATATCAATATTCTATTGTTTTAATATTATAGTCCTCATGTGAAATCGAAACACAGAAACCACATTTTAAAGACGAATCCGACGTAACCCCAAAGTGCTGCTAACCCACCTGCAATCGCAAGCTGCTTGATGAAGAAGTTCATCCTCGATTTGCGGTTTTTGTTGAGAAAAAGCGTCACCAGTACGGCGGTGTTGCCGAGCACGATCACTACAAATAATATCCATAATACTGCAAATTGCTCAGTCTGGAACGAGAACGAAGAGAGAAGACGGTCATGTTACAAAATGTTACCAAAAAGAGGACCAACAAAGAATGTAGCACGAAAGAAACCGAAGCTGAGAAAAGATTTTTGGACGCAGCGACGGTTGGTACATTAACATTCGGTCGGAAAGGTTTTTCCTTCGCTGCTTCGGGCTGTGCGAGGACGGGCAACTCCATCAAGCACGATCCATCATACCGCTGACGGTGTAAAGTGAACTCCCGTGTCGGTAATGATCCTGCTGGGAATACCACCCAAATTCTACCATCCTCCGTGGCCACGGCAAGTGCTGTTCGCGTCCGACAGTTGATAATCGAGTCGAAGTGGTAGCCAGTTCTCTTTAACCGGCAGACGTCAAACGTCGCACACTTGTCGACGTCTTGACGCAGCAAGCTGTGCTTCATTCTGAGAGTTTTTTTTTGCTGTTGTTGCTGTTCGAAATCTCGAAAATGTACAACGTGTCGTAAAGGTGTCGAACATCCTCCAACAGGGTTCAAAAGTCCCGCGTGAAAACATGGGCATCGATTACTGGCCGTCAGTTGACTTCCATCAGCAAGGTGTCACTTAAAAAGATGAATGAACAACTGAGACTGAGAGGAATGCGTTCGATTTTGAGTGTTTTTCTTCCCGGACGCCCATCAGCATTTTTATTTTAGGAAAAAAAAGATTGATGTATCATTAACGTTGATGGTTATTTAAAACAAATTAAAGCGGGTGCTAGAAAAATGGGCGAAACTATTTTTTAACGTCAATTACTCTGACGTTGTAACATTTCTCTTTAATGTTGAAATGCTTCTGGGATAGTTCCGCGACCGACACGAAGGACAACAGCACGACACCGTAATTTAATTCCCACCCATCACGTGCGTTAACGGAAGGGCCACTCCAGCGAGTGCCGCCCCATATCGTCCGGCTCCAAAGCTCATTAAACGCGTGGGCACCAATCGAGTGGAAATGCATTCTAATCGATCGATTACGGGCGGTGTGCTTTTCCTCCCCGTTGGGAACCCCAATAAAATTGCAATAAAATCACCACCGGGTTGGAATGCTCGGGCAGCCAAAATTACACGCCCCATTTAGCGCCCAACACGTGGTTGATTATGGTGTGTCGTATGCACACGCTTTCCCATACAGTCTTCTGGACACCGTGAAGTGCGAGTTTGAAGTAATCATCGTCATTATAATAATCCCGCTGCCCGTGCCCGCCATCTCGAGTGAGTGCCGGCGTGTGTGCAATCAAAACCGGCCACAATGGGTTGTTTTTCTCGTTAGACGAGTGGTGTTCATGCTAAATTGGGCGCGCAAAACGCGCAAACCTCGGTTGGGGTGGGATTTAAAACAAACGAAAGGTTAAATTCATTAGGCGCCAAGCGTGAAGTGCCTCTCGCAGCGATCGTCGATGGGACGCAATTATTGTAATGAACGCACGCTTATCGCTGCGAGCCGGTGGCATTTGATGGGGCTGTGATTGATTGTAATGGGTGTTTTGCGGTTTTGTGCCTCCGATTGGTTCACGTGATGGGATTTATACTGTTTATCCCGACTGTTTGTGGTGCATAATTACATCGAGATTGGACCAACGTTAGACGCTCTAGAAGATGTTTTATTATTTATTGGGCAATCATAAAGGTAAATATTAACAAAAAGCACATACAAATTGTTAGGTTACAGGCAAAAAATGAAAACTTGAAAACAAAAATAGAAAATAATTGAATACTTTAGCAAAAACTAGTATCCTAGAGGCAAAAATGGATATTTAATATGCAAAATATAGAAATAAAATATGGACTAAGAGATTAACAACATTTTTGTGCGTGTTTTTAACCCTAAGGAGATTTAATACAATTGTATAGTATTGAAATGACGTCTTCTTAAACACAATTAAATAAACAATAAAATTCATTAACATATATTTTCCCCAGAACATCGTTAAAAAATGCGCTTTCAATCGAACATCATTAAAAGATTTGCTGCTGAATACCGAACGCTAGGTGAAGAAACTTACTTTATACTATTTGGTAGCTAATTACACCAATACGGGCTATCTTATGATCTTGCAAACTTGCGATAGCAAAAAAGAAACAACAACTTGATGCTGTTTAAAAGCCAAACAGGGCAATTAAACATTATTTGTCTCTCGGTTCGATCGATTTCTGTTTCTTTTTTCTTGCTACTACATCCATATGGATGGCGATGGTGATGATGATGCACTGATAAGTTCCACCACCACTCGATGTAATTTAAAATTCCCAGTCAAAACGGCGTGCCTCACACCTTCGGGGTGCACAATTTCGAACAAGCACTGGCCAGTAAGCTACCGGCCCGAACCGCGGACACTTGTCGGGTCGCTGAGCATAAATATACATTACAAATCAGCAACTAGGCCGCCCCGATACACGACACCCGCTCTTGCTCTCTCCATCTCTCTCCCTCTCCCGTAAGACGCCGTGCGTGGCCTGGCGGAACGTGTAACTGTAACTGTGCGACTTATGCTGCACTCCGGCGCACTTCCCTAGATGGGAACTTCGCATTCTCATAAATAATTAATCGAATCAACATACCTGATCGCGGTGGTGCCGTGGGCTGCTCGCGCGAGTGCGAGCACCCGGTGAGTCGCGCTGGGCGTGCGCGCGCGCGCGCGTTGCCATATTCCGCCCATCGCCCATTTCGGTGCGATCTTTGCCGGCCGGGTGGGACCCCACCAGAGAGTGCATCAATCTAACCGCGCGCCGGGCGCAGCTTATCATCGGAACCGACGGCGAACTTCCGAAACAGGCACTAATGAGCCGAACTTTATCAGTTAATTGTCAATAATTGTACAATTTACTGTACCATATTTTCCAAGGTGTTTGAGGGGTTTTTTCCAATGTACATTCACAGCCCTGAACGAGCTAATGAGGGAGTCAGCGGTGACCAAAGGAGCCATAGCTCACGTGAAAAATGCCACCAACGTTCTCTGCGGCTGGCCAACTGCACCGATAAGCGCACCGGCCGCCCATTACACCACCAGTTGGAACAAATTTGGGCTTGGGAGGGCGGCTGCCAGCCCAGCGGGCACGTGCCGTTCCGAAATGGATGCCCTACCCTCGGGGTTAGCATGAGGCAGAGGAAGAGAGAGAGAGAGAGAGAAGGACACGCACCAATTAGGAAATTCGTCAGAATTTACAACTGTCAGTTTGTGACACGAATTACACCACAAACCACACGATCGCCGCTGTTTATCTGTCAACGGGCCTGGTGGTTTGCCTAAGCGACGCGCATGAATGTTGGCTCGTTAGAAAACACCGATCGAAACATGGGCCAACCGTCTCCATCCCATCTCCAGCCGTATTCGATGACATTGACGTCCAGCAAGGATGGCGTACGCCCCATACTCTGCTCGGGGAGGGAGCCTGACTGACACCTTGCCCGGACGGACCGTACACGGGCGTGCAATTAGATCGTTTACCGGTACGAACAATGCAGCCAAGGTTGGGCGGTGAGTTCGGTGGACAAATTGTTGTGCGCTTGGCAGCTTTCGGACGGCCGGTGGACGGCCAATTTCTGTAGTTAACTCATTTCGAATTCACTTTCCAACATTGACGCAAGTCGCTTTGGTAATAAACGATTATTTAGGAGTCACTTTTTCGTCACTACCGTCGTTTTATGTCACTTTCATTTTTGACAGGTTTATGACACACTCACATCGTCCAAAAAGAAGAGACCGTGACCTAGTTCTGGAGCCACGTATTACGCGTCCCGGTAATGCAATCAATTTTATGCGTACGACAACATAAAACGGCAACACGTTTTCGCTCTCAACCTCAACTCCCTTTCGATCAACCGACTTCCTGCTTCCGGTGACGAACGGTTCGAAGTTAGAAAGGAGCGAAAGTAAACAAATGGCGACGGCGATTCCTGGATTCCTGCTTGTAACGCCCGTTTTATGCCGCTCGCCGGCACTCATAAATCAAACCGTGATTCCGATCGGATGCGATAATTCCATGCGATACTTGACTTCCGGTCGATTTTTCTCCCACCCCGCCCGATTAACCAATATTCCCGAGGGAGGAATTACTGCTGCGCGGTGCAGTGTGGAAAATTGAATGGAGCGATGCTTCCGGTGGTACACAGCCCTGCTATATGTGCCTCATACGGGTAGCGGTGCGGTTGATTTGCCGTTTGTAGCTTTTATGGGAAATTTTCCCAAACTCTAACAGGCTCCGGCTTCCTCGAAGCGACTACTTAGACTTTCTCATTGCATAATCGAGCTGTTTGCGAAAGTTATTCGTTGCGGGGGACTAAGCGTTCGTTGTAATGTAATGAAAGCAGAGTTGGGAGAGTCGACTTCAATTTTGGAATGTGAGGTTCAAACACGCATACGTGCGGGAATGATTGTATTCGTCCCGAAAACTGTGGCACATGGGATGGGATTCCGAATTCCGACCAGTACCGGGAAGCGGTTTTGTTGATTCGCCCGAACTGTTTTGAGCTACCCGACGCTCGGAGCAGAACAAGCTAACAGCACTTGGACTTAATGCGGAGGGATCTCGCTGTCATTCGAAGTTAGGAACTTTGAGGAATGTTTCTTTTCTATTAGGAAATAACACGTGGAAGCTATTAAACGTATTGCTTTGAACCTCATCCATCAACCTTTTAAGTCTTTCGGTTGAACAATCGTCTTTGATCTTCTGGTTACATCTCAATTTAAGTTCTAGAGACTTTTACCGAGCACTAGTTCCCCATCCCGAATACAACGCGCTTACGCTTCGCAGGACGAGCTATTGCGTTTAGGCGCCGGAAACCCTTCCGGGAGCCGCACCCGAGCACCGAGCCGTTCTAATTTTTCACGTCCATTTCGGCTTCCACTTTCCCCATCCGCTGCCCAAACACCCAGAACATCAGGTTGGCTCCTCCCGGGTGCTTCACCCAACCGACTTTTGGGTCATTCGTCATGGCTTGTTGAATTGAGTCTCACTCACCCCCTGCTAGCTGGCGGTAATAACACCAACGGCGCCACCAGCAAACCGGCCTGTGATGACGAGATCCCGGAGAGGGAGATTGGGAAAACACTCCAGGAATTCATCCCAAAACGGTGACCCATTTGTCACCGGAACCGATACGATTCATCAACGAACTTCACTTCCCCTGCGTATAGAGACCGAGAACGTGCGTGAAGTTACGTACATGCGAAAATACAATACCCACCGAGCCGGATGTAGCTGACTGACGGGAAAAAACGAAATACCAACAAAAAAATCCCCACCGATTCCAGGAAATGTCCCTCGGGAAACGTCCCAAAAGTAAAACACATTACGGGGCTGGGGGCCGGTCTTCCGATAAGATTCCCGGGCGTGAAAATGGGACACGCTTGGTTAGGACGCGAATGGTGCGTGGGTTAGGGGCAGGAGCAACAAAAAAAAACAAACTTCAACGCAAACCAAACGATTCCCGAAGGCATCGCAAAAAAACGTGAAAAAAGTGACATTGCATCAACGCCATTTCAACGTTGCGCTTTTCCGCTAAATATAATCATAAATTTAGTGTCCTTCGCCGTCTTTTCAATGCGCATTAAGGACTCTCGGGAGAAGAGAGAGCGAGAGGGCGAATGGGAAGCCCGAAACGAGGGCATACTAAAGTATGGGCTCTATGATACAAATGGCCGTAAAACGTCTATAGTGGACGAGCGGAAAAGTTTCTTGTGAAACGAAGCAACAACGACAAAAAAAAGACTGCCAATTTGTAGGAAAGCAAGTAGGCCCAGCGAAACGGACCTAGGCGAAAGTAGGTCAAAGTGTTTGGAGCGCACGCAGTAGGCATCTCGTCTCGACGGAACGCATCGAAGCCTTTCGGAGCGGCCAAGATTGGACGGTGTGTGAAGCTGGGTGCGTGAGCTGCGATACGCCGTTTTTATTATTTGATTTCCATTCTTTATTTTCTTTCCCTTGTGCCCATTGTTTTGGCCGTATCCAAATTCTTCGGAAAGCAATGGCGGTTCCGTGCGGTGGAATGATTGGCGCTAAATTTAATACCGTCGGGGTCGTCTGTTTTGGGGAAGTGAATGCTTGAGTTGAGCTCTTTTTGCTTCCTCCGAGTGCAAGTTCGTAAAGACTGACGTCTTAAAACTGTGGAAGAAGAGTAAAAATCGCATATTTTTCTAATCAGTAGAGAAGATCAATAGAAGAAGCCACATTCTACGACCTGGTCCATTGCAATGAACCTAAAACAAGCCTGCAATTATGAAACATGCAATTGGAAAAGGAGCCATTCTGTGTGTACTTGTTTACTTGGAAATTTCTTGGAATGTTTGCTGCTTCCAAAAGATTCGGACAACATTTTGCTCCTCCTCATCAACTCCCGCCCAAACATTCCGCTGAATGGAATGCAAAATATTGATGACGCTCCCATTTGGCTAACAGTTTTACGAGACTCATCAGCGCTTCCCATTTCCACGAACTATTTACCCTCGCAGCTTGATTGCATACGATTCATCCCTCAAACACCCTCCAAGCTGCGTGTGTTGGCGTGAAATCCCACTTAAAAGCAGCCATTATTTGTTGGACCAACTCGGCGCTTATCAGCGCACTTCAACGGACATTCCCACCGGTAGCGATGGTAGGTTGTAAGAGATGTAAAAAAAACCTTGCGAAATGAAGGAAATATCAACGTCATCTCACACCCGGAGGGAAATTTCTACACCTTTACACCTCCCACGGCTGTAAACACATCCGTCATCCGGTTCGGTTGTGGTGTACGAGTACGGCTCCCAGCATCATCTGCCCGTACGGTAGCGTTCGTCGGGCGGCGAAACACGAAACGGAACCGTCGGTCGTCTGCCTAATGGTGCTACTAACATGGTGCTGCCAGCCCAGCGAGCACGACCGAGTGCAGATTTATGATGATCGATCTGGGAAGAGCGTCTTTTCCTCGCGCATGTCCCGCCTGCCATGCGCGCTTCCTCCGATGCAACGCTGCAGCAGCGGTCGCAAGTTATGACAAATTGATTGACTAGCTATCAGATAAAGGCAGGTTTGCCGTTGCCTTGTACCGTTCCGTGGCTGGCTTTTCTTGGTCATCGCCGGTGCTAACGGGAGCCGCAGACGGTGCGCGCTTTTTCGGGCGGACGGTACTACCGATGCGCCCATACGTGGGGTTTCCCCGTGTTATGGAGTGTATGCGTCGCGTTATGCCCATTAGCAGAACGCTATGCCGCGATGCACTAGGGTCGCGTTGTGCTGCACGATAAGTTGCGAGAAGGTGAAAATAGATGACTACCTTTCGACCGTCATGTCTGTCATTTTTGTATTAGGTGTCAAGTGAGTAGAGAACTCCTACGCTTCTGTTTCAAATGATGTACCAATATGATCGTTAATATTTGGCGATGAACGTTTTAACGTTTCAAACTCAGAGCCTAAAAAATAGCATGATGCAGATACATTTAGTTGTTGGATTGCTGGAATCTAGAGTATTCAATGTTTTATGGAAAAAGTGTTACGGATGATGCGGAAGCGGAACTTTGGTATGTTATCAAGCCAATCAGATGCATCGGTTTCTTCAAAAATATCTACTAGATGCTACGAACTTGGACCAGCCAAAGTTTATCTAGAATGGGTCTATTATATGTTTTGGATCATAGCATCCAATAATCCATAATAATCCTTATATACAATTACCTTCATCTGATAGTTTCATATATTAAAGTGGACGATCCTTAAGCGATCCTTATTTCATGGTATACACCAAATAAACCAAGCGCAAATTTGATCAAGCCAACTAGCTCCAACTATTTGAGATCTTGTAAACATTCCATCCTACAGTCAGGCATGCTTCCATAAATCAACCTATCAATCCGCTTCGACAGTGCATCGACAAGGGGATTGCAACATCTGTACTTCGTGGCCAAGCACCAAGACGTGTCACCACCGCAGCGCACCTCGCCACTCGTCTCCCAGCCATCGTCCAGCCAAAGCAGGAGCAACAAGGCGAACAAGTCAGGCAGGAAAAAAGCACGCGTACTTTTATTGAGTTATTATGCGATAATCAGCTTGATTTACTTGTAATCCACAGGGTGTTGCGCTTAATGTAGTGATTATGTACGATCCGCCGCTTTACCCGCGCGCCCGACACGTGCATTGGTGCACGTTCCAATGTCAAGTACGAGCGTGCGCGAGCGCGAGGAACAAACTGCAACTGCACCGGTGGACATTCGCGTCGACCGGGGGGAAAACAAGCACGGCACGGCGGAGAAAGAAAAAACCCCTATCCGAGGCGACGTATAAATAATGAAACAGTTAGCGCTTCGCACGGGCCAAAGAAAAGCCAGTTGAGGCTTTCGCACGGTTCGACGTGCAATCCAATTTCTACCGGCGATTAGGAAAACGTGCTTTTGAAAGGAGCCACAGTTCTCGCTGCCGCCAGGACATTCCGCTTCAAGGTCTGCTGTGAAAGCGCGAGCCAGCCCGAATGGAAAATAGTGCACCGAAGCGAGCTGCTTAAAGCGCCGATGATGAAAACGACCATCACCGAGCGGATGCACCGGGCACCGGGTGGAGCGAAGAAAAGGAGAGAAGAAAGGTCATTTAATTTAATGGGATCCTAAATAAAGGCACTATCTAAACGAATTATCGGAAGTGGAAGCACGCAGCGGGCGAGCAGGCAAGCCCTGCGTGCGATATCTTCCTCTGCCGCGCCGTGCCCGCTTTAAGACATAAAACTTGCAGGACAAAGTCACATCCTTCACGCACAGCTCTATCTGAGGGAGGAAAAGCGACTGGGAAAAAAGGACGTAATGCGAACCGGATGCGTTTAATTTTGTGCTTATTGAAGCACAAAATGAATACGTTTGCTGATAAACGAAACGTGCGCGATGCGTGCTTTGCCTCGTGCAGGATCTCCGCTACCTCCACGGTGTAAAGAGTTGAGATAACGTTGTGCTTCCAGCGGAATGGATATTGTCGAGCCCGTTTTCCAGTCTGGTGGAAAGCTTGCGCACATGGACCGCGTGGACCACATGGATGAAGATATCGTACACCACCTCCAGACACCGCCAGACGGTGCTGGGACACTACACGACGATGGTTGAAATTAACACATTTTAAAGTCGCAAATTAGGGTGGTTTACGGTTGGACCCGTCGTCGTCCGTCCAAACTCTAATTAGTTGTCCGGAGCCGGCGAATGGAGTTTTTGATCCAGACATCAATATCCCCGAGCTGCTGGGCGAACTTTGTCGCAACAGTTGGCGTCTTTATGTGGCTGCCGGTCCGCTCGCCTACGACTCCGATTATCGTCATTCTCCGACACCATAACTCCTGGTTGTTCCTCCGTGGTACTGACGCTGGCAGCAAACCGGAGCAAAAGTGCTTACCGCCGCACCGGAGGGAACACAGTGCAAACATATGGCCACTGGTGGACAAGATAACCGAGTGTAAAGTTTGTTGGCGATGTTGAGGGTGCGGCGGAACGGTGATGGTACTTCCAACTACCGCTTACTTCGAGAGTAGGTCAAACCGCTGGCCGTGCGGTGCGTTTGCCGGACATTTGCAAACAATTTTCCCAAGCGTCCCAAGCTCCCGGGTCCTACCGCTCTTTAAGTACTTGTGAGTGGCTGTGTGTGTGTGTGGGACGTATCCATCCTAGGGAGATAGGACTGGATGATGATCATAATTATCATTCTCTATCGAGCACACACTTACAGCTTACTCTCGCAACGGGTGCTCCCGATATGGTCGGTTAAACGGTCGTGGGAAGCTTGGCTTGGCCCGGTCTTTGAACTGTGGTGATGGATAATCCATCCAGCAGTGGCCCCTAGAGACCGAAGTCACCGGCGCCGATGAAGTTACGATAATTGTGGACAAATGCTTTGGATCGATTTGTGGCTGCTACGGAGCTGTGCAGTGTTGTCGGTCCGCGTAGGTGTCGAACCCGGAGCAAGAGTTGGAGAGTTAGAGTTCTGAAATCTATAACAAAGTCCGAGAAGACAATCCAGTACGCTATGGTACATGTGGATTGAAATGGGGCACATATTAAGATTAAGTTTCATGAAGTTGAGTATAACTCTTTATCATTGCAAAGCCATTGATCAGTTGTTTTGACATTACTCTGTTGAAACACATTTTAAAGTACTTTGATAGGAGAGAACGTTGACTTTACGGAGTCATATTCTACGTAGAAGAAAGAGATGAACTCTCATCAAGATAGAACATTGTCATCTTTTGAACATTCTTCTCCCAAAGCGATATTCAATTTCATTTCTTCCATTGCTCCGCTTGTATTCCCCAAGATTCTCAAATTTTGAAACCATGCTCTCACCCATCGCATACCGAACGTATCGGCCATCAGGAAAATGATGCTTTTCTGCGATTATTATTGCCGGGTGCCTGATAAATCACACACCCACGCTGACGCAACGCTAGTGCGGCGTTCGATTAACCTTTCCGATAGGGCACCCCCATCGTACACGCTCGTCAGCTACGCTAGAGCTCCGCACCGTTCGGGGTTTGCGCAAGAGCACTTCGATTCCGCTCTGCTCAGAAATTGATGCCTCGATAAAATAAAGCGCATCCATTTGGAGATCATTTTCCTCCGATCGTCGGGCCTCGGGACAGCACATGCCGGGAAACGGGCTATCGGGCAGTTTACGATTAAACAAATCGATTTACGGCCACTAAATAATGTACTTAAACACTACGAGCGAGCGCGTGCGTCTTCGCCACTTCGCACGTTCGCGAAGATGGCGGTATTACGCGAAATAGTTTGCACCGAGAGTGACCGCGGGTCGGCGGCGAACTGGAAGCGAACGACCGTCGCGTCGGCGACCGGCGACCGGCGTTTAATTGCAAAGGGTTACGGCGCGAATGTGATGCGGTAGAAGTAAGCCTACCCTGTGGAGTCGAGCAGTGGCCAGCAAATTTCTAAGCTGGCAGTTTTATGTGCATTATTTACGGTCGCGGACGAGAAAACCGCGAACGTGCGAATGCAAAAAAACCCCGACCCAACCGATGGGTTGAAGTCGAGAAGACACAGGCGTTTACGATGGCATATACCTCTACCAATGGTTCGTTGATACTGTTCGGTGGATTATAAAACTACAACTTCATTCCGTCGTCATCGGTGACTGCTTAAGGAACGATTTATGGTAATTTAGTTACATAAAACGAAATCGCTTGATGTTCCTATCTATCAAGAGGCATTAATTTGTACAATGACATATGAAACCAATCACTGCTAATTAGTTGACCATTTATTTTCCTAGCAAAAGTAAAACAAGCTCTAAAGAAAGCATCCTTTGACTGGAAGTCTACAAGAAATATTAACAAAAACATTGCTTAAAAATGTCCTCTGGTACTGGATTCTCGAAAAGGAAACCTGAATCACCCATGTTACCATAATTTACAGCTAGCTCGCCTCTTCTAGCCCAAACACATTTTCCCCCCGCATGAAAGAGACCGCCTAATAAATATTCACGCTGTTGCCGGCTAATGATTCGTGATAATCCGCACGCTCGGCGGTGCAATTGATTGTAAATATAAATTGCCCACCTACCATCGACAAGCGTTAATTATCAAATACTTTTCCCTTCCCACACAATCACATGCTAGGAAAAAAGAAAATATAATTCCAACCACCCGAAAAACATAAACCCCATTTGTAATTTAGATGCCGAGGTTTCGATTTATGGCACCGAAACACGGCACGGTACGTTTCAATTTCGCTCCACCGTCGGTGGGAAAGCTAATAAATTAGCAGACGGCAATAAAATATGACAATCGAAAATGGCAAAATCAATCCGACGACGACGAGGTTGTCTGTGGACGGGCGGCCAGCTAGGAAAGGTAAAATATTGTACGGCCATAAACATCGCTAGACCCGCGATGTTATCTTATCGCGGACGGGGAAGCATTAAGTTGCTAATGATTTGTAGCCGAATTGAATTGTCCGGGTGCTGTCTGCTTCTTTGATTATGTGTTTTTTTGTCTATCAGAAAAAAAAATCATTCGAGGTTTTGGGTCGATACATAAGTTTCTGTGGTGTAGATATCAGATGTCACAGCTACTTTACTACACTTTTGATTAATCTGGCATCACTGTTGCTTTGAAGTGTCTTTATTAGGCTTTGTTTCTGTCATTCTGTTGACTTGCTGTCATCCACTATCTGTCATTTCCCTCAAGTGCTAATTCACTCCTAAAAATAACTATTCATTCCGGTCAAAGGAGCAGCACGTGGTTGACTAACATTTTCAGTCCCACCAGGATGTGAAAAACTGGATCGATAATTAGAGAGCTGTCCCTTTTGCGCGACGTGATCTGTAAATTGCCTGAGACATTATCACAAAAGTATTACATTTCGGTTTTGACCGGATTTGAGCTCCTAATGAAATATTCGGAAGGTCTGCATTTCAATAGGTTTTGTTTACATTATACCATTAAGGAATACAAGGAGTCTTCCGAGAAGGCCAGTACTTGGAGACTTCCGGGAAGGATGGATGTTCTGATTGATTGCACCGTATAAGTCGATACGTATCCAAATCCCAACACTCTCACATGTAATCGTTGCGAATAACAACACCTTCAGTATAACCTTAAAAAATCAATCTACAGCAGGATACTTTGATAAGCAAATATTTAATGACCTTTAACCTTTTATCTCATACCATGATGCAGCTTTCCCTCGTCAGGCAAACCGAAGCTGTCTGAATGAAGACATTAATCTCCAAAAATGTTTCCAAATGATGCCTGCAGCAGGAGTTAAAGGCTTCCCGGCACGCATCACACGTGCCCGTCCGTTCGGAACTGATCGAATCGTTGCGACATTAAGGTAACGAAGGTATCAATACTGAACCGTCATAATGGAGTCGGGGGACTGGCGTGCCGTTCAAACGTTAGCCTTCTCCCGCGCGAACATCGTCCGTGACATTTGTGGGCAGGACCTCATGGTTTTTGGTTCCCGCCATTGTGCCCGCGTAATCGGAAAGACAGCCACAGACAGACAGACAGACAGACAGTGCGGCAAATGAATTCAATTAGCTGCGCACTGCAATTACGGGTCCGTCGTTTCGTCTTCGTCGCGCGGTATTTGCATCGAACCAGCGCGCAGCGGCAGCAATTATGCGCCGTTTAACGGTTGTTCGAAATTCAATTACCTTGCCCGTGCGGTGCGGTGGATGTCAATAAAACGGGGCGCGGACTCGGTAACCTAGATTGCGCCACTGCAAGTGAGTCGCAGAAAACCGTCCGGGTGGACGTCCGAAATTGGAAATTAGCATCGCCGGCATTAACATAAACATTAACATAAACTTCTGTTGCACATTCGCATGAATTCGCACGATTGTTGCAGCGGAGAAAAACCGGCTGTGAGGCTGACGTTCGGCGACATTCGGTATTGCCGGCGCGTTCTGGGACGTCCGAGAATGCATTGCATTCGATGATGTACGATTCGCTCTTTGTCGCCATATCACACGAAACATCCGGAGCTGCTGGATTTTTTTGACGGTCGGTGGATTTCGAAAGATTTATACCAGCCAGAAAGAGCTGGAAGAGAAGTGAAATGCACCGCACGTGGCGACACCCCGTGCGACACTGGAATAGTTTTAAGCGCTAGCGATTCTTTCACCGCTAACGTTCAAATCGTGTCCAGTGTACGTGGGGCTTGGTTGGTAGATTCGCCCCACAGCCCATTTTCGTGCGCGCGGTCAAGAAGCGCCCATAAATCAAGCGCGATACGTGCCCATGGTGGAATGGTTTGGAACGAAACTGTGTTTCAGTACAGTCTGCATTTACCTAAAGAGCATTTCCAAGCTACCATCCAAGCTTTGATGATTATCGGAGAAGACGGGCTCGGGCAGAACACAGCGCGTATATTCGCAATTCATCGACATCCATCATCTAATATCGCGATCGATTTCAGGCGAGTGTGTGGGTGGGAGCCGTCCACTTTCCCTTTCGTTTCCCATTTTACACACGGTGGGACTTGTGTGTTTTTGTTTTCGTGTTGTTGTTTTTTGTGTGTGTGTAACCATCCATTCGGTGGGTCATTGGCACATGGACACATTCCGGCTCCGGCGCAACAGATCTCGCAACCGTTCGCGATAGTTTTTGGAACTTTGCCCAGAATATAATTTATTTGCACCGAGTCTATGGGTTGCAGTTGGTGACCATCAACATGTCGCGATTGAAATAACGATAGTTTGTAAATCAATTTTGCGGTGATTTATCGTCCCGAGCGTGGCATAATGAGCTGAGAGCTGTCTGAGTCGCTTGCGCTGCTGGTTACACCAGTGCCATTTTGATAATTGTATTGCGTTGCTGGAGTGGATTTCGGAGGTACCGGTCCATATGATTATTCGATTGTCGATTGGTCATTTACCCCAAAAAAAGAAAATATTTGTCATGTCCAACTTTCCTTCTATATTATCCAAGGTGTCTTCTATATTGGCGCAAGATACCTGCAGTTAGGTGTATAATCTTTCGAAACCCGTATTTTGACTACCCAGGGTTAGTTTTGAAACTATTAACTGGAGAAACCCTTACTCTTTATGTGATATTTTATTTAAATCTGGCTCTGATAAGCCACCAATAAGGCTCCAATAAGGCACCGATAAGAATCTTATAAGGTTTTGACAAAGCTCGGATAAGGTTCCAATTAAGCTTCGCTATGATTCCGATAAGGTTCCGATAAGGTTCCGATAAGGCTCCGGTAATGCTTGGATAAGGCTCCAATAAGGTTCTGATAAGATTCCTATAAGGCTCTGATAATGCTTCGATAAAGCTCGTTTAAAGCTCCGATAAGGTTCCAATAAGGCTCCGATCAGGGTCGGATTAGGCTTCGATTAGACTATTACATCATCTCTATTAGATCACCGCAATGTACAACAGTATAAAGAACACATTCGTGTAAAGATTTTTAAACCTCTTCTTCCAAATTAATCTAAATAATTTGTGCACTCGAAGCACAGCCGAGCACAGCACAAGATTAGTGTCAAACAAATATAATTAATGTTCCCGCCTGGTGACTTGTAATGTCCGTCACTTACTGTATTCAATGCCCGCCGTCTGCGTTTCTCAATGGCCGATCAGATTAGTGCCAAAAGCTGCCGTTTAAAATTAAGTAACAAAAAGAGATGATTGATTGACCGCATGGTGACGCCGCCCACGCTACATGTGACACTAATGCACAATCTGATCGACGTTTGTTGCATCGAAAATCCGTTCCAAAGCACAGCAGAGAAACACACTTGCTCACACTTTACGGCGTACCGTGTGACGGGCGAAGTGTTCGATGGAAATGGTTCCAAACTACCCATTCGCTGACCGTTGGCCCGCGTGGAAAGTGTTTATGCGCTTTCTTGCCAGCGCTCGATTGTTCTAAATTCGTCCGTTTTTGCTGTTGGTCGCTGTTCCAATCGAATTCCAATCGCACCATCACTCGACCGTTGACTCGCCACGCCATATCGCCGTTTGCAGTGTTTTGTTTTGTGCTGCGAATTACAAATTCCCATTTCTGGCACCCAATTCACACGTTCGCATCCGTATCCCCGTTGCCCGCCGAAGCGTGACTTTCGAATTTCGGTCCATTCAATTGGCTAGAGCGCTTTGCTCTCATGTTGCAGAAGAACCAGGAAAAAGGCAGTCGCCCCTTCGAAGTGGTTCATTTTTGATTCGCTTCTCGCACACGCTTCGCTCGAAACGGACGGAGCAAAAATGGCTTCAAACGCTGACCGCAGATCCCGCAGATCGCAAATTAGGAAACAATTTCCCAACATTGCGTCCCAACGCGGAAAAGCGTCCCGCTGCGCTGTGCGGCGGCGAAGTTGCATGCGCCCAGCGTGTAGATGGAATCGACGACGATAAATTAGCCGTCCTATTGGGTGGCAGACGCAGGCGATGCCTCGAGAAAAGAGACGACAGAGTGGCAGAAGTTTTACGCTTTTTTGCTCCCATCCGCATCCAGTACCGGAAAAGAACGCATTCACACCGCAAAATTTGGTAAGCGCTTTGCACGGCACGAACTGGCACGAATTTCCCATCCTTTTTCCAGCGCATCGTGCGCCAGGGCGCTTTCATTCATTCATCCATATTCGATTACGAGCACAAGGAGCGGCCGGTCGGGACGGGGCGAAAATGTTGTCTTTTGACACTCTTCTCTCAACCCGCATGTTTATTTTCCTTTCGCAGCTCCGAATGCTCGCAGGTTTTTTCCCCTTTTCGGCTCTGTATCGTATTTTGTTGCATTTTTTCTCGTCCACCACCGAGAACAAAAACAGTGCGGATGAGATAAGCCCGGACACACACACTGTCGTTCCCCCACGATACGATGACGCCGGTTCAACTCTTTCGGAAAAGCACACTTTAACGTGGAAATATTCGCAATCCGGCGTGTGTCTTGTACGTTCTGGGGTTTTTTTTTCGCCTTCCGGCAGTCAAACGTTTTTTTTATCTCGTCTCACGCCTCACGCGGAGGTCGGAACGTCGATTTTATTTTCATTTCGCGCTCCAGTTAGCCGTGCCTTTGGCCTTTCTCGCCGCGCAGAGTGTCTCCTGCCCTAGAGGATGGGGTGGAAGTGTCATTTTTCTTTACGAGAGGGAAAGAAAAACCCGTGCGATTCGCCAATTCGCTACTTCAAACATTCAATATCCTTTTGCCAACGTGTCCACCGGCAGGAGGGATGAGTTTTCTTTCAAATCTCTTTCACCCGAGTTTACTGGTTCGCTTTGTGTGCCCTCACTTTCCACAGTTCATGGCAAAGTTTTACGTGCTTCCGAGCGACTGAACCAATTTGCTGCCCGTTCGAGTGTTACCTTTTAAATCGCTTCGCACGGAAGAAAATTAGCTGTGCTCATTACACAACTTCCTGGAAACTGTCAAGCAGGATAATGATTGTTTTGCACCGTATTTACAAATCAACGGGAGAGAGAGAGAGAGAGACAGAAAAAATCCAAGCATTGTTAGATGTTGTGATTCGTACGATCAAGAAAGAGCAAAGGAATATAATATTTAAGTTGATGTAAACCGATGAGACATCTCATGTAATGAGTTTTACAAGATGAAAATAAGAGCATTGTAGTCGAATATTTCAAATGGAGTTGGAGTTGGTAACGGAAACATCTTCCAAGAAACCAAGATACACGTAAAATTACTAAAGTTCTTGTTGACATAAAAAAAAATAAGCGAAAGCTTCATGAACTGGAAAATCAGCATGATGTAACAATATTGACATGGAAAACTATCATTCAATGAAAACCAAACGCTCAATGCATCATAAATAATCACCATTACATTTAAACTTCTAAATTTATGAATTTTCTAAATTTAGTTTTCATTTCAGTTTTCTAGTTCTTCAGAAGGCATATAACAATTTGGAGTGTAACACCTTTCAAACCCTGCGAAAACGAACTGCGGCTTCGAATTTCATGCTCATCCTTTCATCCCGACTGCGCACCAAACCTACAGCAGAGTGCTTTTAATTTCCCTCGCAAACAATTAAAAGCACATTTAAATTTATTAGCTGCATCCCGCTACAGCAGCATCCCGACGTGATCGCCCGGCAAACACGGCGAAAGCGTTGCCATCAAACGCAGCGCGAACGAGCGCACGAGCGAGTGAACCACAAAAAAGGGTGCTTCAAACGAACTATTTTATGCACGCCGCTCTCCGTGCTCGCTCCCACGAAGAAGCCTCTCGAGAGCAGTGAATATATTTCACTGCAGCTAACGAGCGCACACCTGGCACCGGGAACGCCACGGAGCTGATCAAAAAGTTGCACCGCCGCCACTTAAATCGGTCGCACGGGGACACCGATGCAACACCTTGCGCGGCTCGAGAGTTCGGGTGTGAAGCCGAAAGGGACGAAAGCGAACGATAAAAATCACATCAACCGGTCTAGACGGTTGGGGCGATAAATTTCGGCCGCTCCATCGACCCAGCCCTGGGAGGGGAGGCAGATTCACACCGGTCGGGTGCATGTAAGCGACGGCCGCGTACATCCGTTTCCGGTGCCTTATGACAGCACGGTGTCATGCGATCCACGGGGCGTTTTCCGCTGGAGGAAGCGGTCAACAGGTCCTTTCTTTTGCTGCCTGCGACCCGACACCGACCGGCCCGGACAGGAGTAACTTTTTGCTTGCTTTTAATTAAAATACCATCCCGCTCGGTTGGCACGTGCTTACCTCATAGAAGTAGAAGCTGTTGATTTCCTGCTCCTCGGTCGCTTCGAACGTTCCGTTCGACAGGTTGCCAACCATGTCCGCCCGCTCCAGAAAGCTCAGATGCTTGTTTTTAGGCCATAGAAAATAGAAAAGGGAAGGTGGGGGGAAATGAAAACAGTTGAATGGAATGAAAACAGAAAGAAAATGTAATATTTTCGGAACAGCGCGCGGAAAGTCAATCAATCAAGTGAGCATATTAAATTGTACCGCAGCTTCCCGGGACATTGATTGCGATGTCGTTTTGCCTGCCCCGTGGTTCCAATTCAAACGATATCAGAAGTCTAGATTTTTGTTTTAATTTCCATTTCGAGCGGTCTTTCCGTGGGGAAATGCAGGGGTTGTCAGTTCCGAAATTTTGCAATCTAGCTTCTCACAGCTTTTAAATTAGTTATTGTTATTTTAAAGATTGAGTTCCTTGAAGGAGTGGACATTGATGTTGGAAGATGGAGAGAACAATTTACAAGATTTTAAACACAATGACTTGAGAGTCTTTAGATCTCTACAAAAAAAAACTGACAGTTGTCTTTTTTAGATACATCTGGTCTTTGAAATGTATCGATCTTAAAGCTCGTGTTAATTGTATGTATCTGATTTTTTTTTTTAAAAGATCCATTTATAACGACAAAAAGGTACAAGTCCAGAAAAAAAGCTGGAAATCAGATCAGCAAGAGAGCAAAAGATTGAAACACCAGACAAACAAAACGCATCCAACAATTTACGCTGTGCACCCACATCAGCCAACAACCCCTGTAAGGAAGCGGTAGTGACCCACACTTACTTGCTTGCACTCCACATCCAGCTCGCTTCCGTTCAGCGGTGGCCACTGCAGGCCAACGCCTTCGATATTGGTTTCCCGCGCGATGTCCAACCGCGGTGTCCCGTCGCGGGTCCGCCCGGATGTCAACGCTGCCGCAACGTCAGCATCCGGGCCCGGCATTTCGTTCATCATCGGAGCGGCGGCTACAGCAGCGAAACCAAAAAAATCCAATCAAATCGACGAATCGAGATCGAAATCGTTCCGCTTCGGTAAATCGACGTGTGTAGTTCGCCTTCACCACCCACACCACACTGCGCCCGTCCCGTGTACGCTAGTTCCGCAAGGACACACTTCACCACCACCGCCGGTATCGTTTGTTCAAAGCGACGCTCGCCGGATTGTCGTCATCATCATCTTCATCGCCGTTGGTAATCTCGGTGTCGCAGTTTGCATCGTCCACCGCCGCAGCGGCGGCCATCGTTGCATCGCGCCGCAGTCCGCACGCCGGGCTTACACCGGTGGCAAGGACAAGCCCCGGTACGCAAATACGATTCGCTAATGAAAACTGGGAACGGTAGGAAATAGGGGTATCACCGAAGCACTTGTACACGTAAACCGTTTACACTCGCACTAGACGTTGTCCTTCTTTGCGCGAACGCCTGATAGGGACAAAGAAGGGGGCGATGTTGTTGCTTCAGGATACGATAATTCTGTAACGAAACAATAAGGAGCAGAAGATAGTGAATGTTCGTCAACATTGTTGCCCGTAACAAACAACTCGCGAAGATCCAAACGGCAAAACATGGAAGTCGAATTTGCGGAATTTGGCGCAACTCTATTAACCTTTTCCAATTTGTGTAGTAATGTCCTTTATCTCCTATACGTTTGATCTAACACTCAATCACGACTTGACGAACATTGCCCTCCATTAAAACAGCCTGATCAATCATTTCCTGAACTCTTTCTCTCGCTCCCAAACTCCCAAACTCCCCAAACTCCCAAGCGATTTAAATTAAGCTGGAGAAGAAAAGAAAAACGTTAACAATTTGATCGATTCAAGCACTACCACCGCACCACGCATAAGATTGATCGAATGTCACGATGAAAAGAAATCAATTATTTTAAAAGCCAAAAAGAAACTCTTGAAAAAATCCTCCCTCCACGGGTAACACAGCTGCAAAAGCGGCACAGTCGAGATCTAGCTACCGGCGGGTCGTGATTACCGGTTTTGGGATTCGAACCGCCGCACGGATTAGCGATGGTCCAGATTTCTGTTGATGGTGAGCGTAAATTTTAACGACCCATAAACCGAGCCTCCCACTCCCGCAGGACCTTGCACCTTTTCACCTCGCGTCGAACTGCGAAACCAGAAGGCTTTTGTAAACAAATTACTTCCGACATTACGGGCTCATTACGGTAAGTGCTTAATTACTCAGTGCGTCTCAGTGCGGCGTGAAGGGTGAGGTCTAAATTTAGCCGGCCCTCAAGGCACGAGGCTTCCTTTCGATGCGCTGATGTGCTGTAAAGGCTATTTTTAGCCTATGATAACGATGATCGTTTAATGTGATTAAGTGATAGGCGATAAAGATGCGACAAGATGATTTGTGTTTTATGATCATTCAGAACGCGGTTATGTTTCCATTATGCTTGCCGTGTTATGATTATCGTGATGTGTCTGGGTAGAGGGAGATATTATTTTAAATTTACTTTTGTATATTTTTTTTTTACAGACAAACTGATCTACTGTGTCTGCAATGAGTATCCAGACATTGAGTGTTCAGTTTTAAAGACAGCAGATTATGACAAATTCCTGGATATTTATCTCATTTTTCTCGTTATGGTATATCTCAATACGAGGCAGTATTCCAGTCTCTAGTTTTTTTTATAGTTTTCTAAGATTATCTATTTTTTATTGATTTATTCTAAGTAATGATCGCCAGTAAATGGCAGTTTTTCACATCTTACTGCAATTGTTTTATGACAACTTATTGTTCTTTAGGAAATCAAGGGGTTTCACTTCGAATACCATCTACTTCCACACTTTGAACATGATGTTGCAATAAAATGTCTCATTTGTGACAATATTAATCACACAGCGCCCGGGAAGAAATAAATCACCACGCAGGTAGCAATGCTGACGCCGAAAGCCACGTAATTAAAACCCAGCCGTCGAGCGATCCGTTTCGAAATTGATTTTTAATTTAATATCTCTCTAACGTCACCCCCGGACACGATCATACAAATTGATATTAATTCCGAGATAGCGCAGCGATTGATTATCATCGCCCGCGGCGTGTAGCTGAGGAAACACACACACACACCCGGCAACGGCCACCGAACAACGGCAATTAACTTTCCAAATCCAGTTTCATTTCTCACCGCCGCGGTGCCGGTGGGTCAGCCGTTTAGTTTAAACGCAATCCATAAATCAATACCGTTGCCCCGGGTCCCATTCATCTGTCAGCGAGATTAATCGTGCCAATTCGGGTGGTTCCAGGGGGGGAGGGGGGAGGGAGACGCAGAAACGGCTTAAGCAAACACTTTGACACATTGCGCCGGGCTGTTCCGGTGGAGAAAAAATGTGTATGTATCCATTTCGATAGGACACAACAAACAACGGACGGAAAAAACACCGTGGGACCTGACAACCGATCGATGTTCGATCGGAGTGCCTACTTATGCTTTTTTCTCTCCTTCTCTCTGTCTATCTCGCTTCCGAAACATGTTATGCTGCCGCTGCTATGGTGGCGAAATCTCTCAATCGCTTGAAAACGAAAAAAAAAACACAAACGCTCTCACACATCGTCGTCCGGGTCGTCGAGTGGGCGCGCGCCCTTTGACCCAAAAGCCTCCCAATAAGCCTGCCGGAGAGCAGCCGGAAGGCTTGGCGCGTTCTTGTGCGTCACCCGACCGGAGGTGATCGACACCGTTTACATAATTCGTACATTAATTTAATGCTGGCTCCGCTGGCTCGCAGCTACGACGACGGAGCAACGATTTACGACGGCCTTGTGGGCCGCCCCAGGGACCCCGGACCTTGTCACGCGGGTACGACCACACAAGAAATGGGCCTAAAAGCTCCGGCAGCATCGGTGGCAGCCAGCGAAAATCCGAAATGGGTGTTTTGTGATCCACGGACCAATGTGAGAAACAATCGTTAAATTGAAACAAATTCATCAACCATAAAAAAACAGACACAGCGACCCGGCATGGGCAGCGCTGACTCCGTTCCGGGGCCCTTGTATGGGTGAAATGTTTATTTACGCGCTGCGCGGCGTAGTGAAGTACGCCGCGTAAAGTGAAGATCGTCGATAAAGAGGAAACCGATGGAAATATGGAAACCGTGCCCGAGCGTTTGGGATGAGCAGGGAACACGTGACGCCCGACGTCCGCCGTGTCTTCCTTCTCACCGTGAGGTACAACATTCCAACGATTGGTAACCGATATCAGGTTTTTTTTGACAGTAAGATTCAGCACCATCTAAAATCGCCGAAAAAAAAGCCCATTCTCCCCCTTTTTTTTCGGGGCGGCATCTGTTCCGCCAATAAAGCAATTATCGTCACCTTCACGATCTTGACACTGAGATGCCGACGAATTCGGCACCGTGGGTCGTGAGCCTGGTCGCAACTCTTTTCTCCGCGGGGCAGGGCATTCCTTTTCAGAGGTTCCGAGATCCGGAACCTGTCACCGGCTTTTAAGTCGATCCGATCAGCCTTTGCACTTACCAGGTGAAATGGCGGAGGTGGCTCGGGAACGCGGCTTTCGGGGCGTGCAATGCCAGGCGCAATTAAAACGCCTCGATCGTGGAAACAGAAATGTGTCGAAGGCGCTGGTGGGTGCTGGAGTAGTTGGGTAAGTTATTTCATTTCTGTGTGCCGAATGTGCGAAAACTCGTTTCTTTCTTTACGAGCGGTTTTTTTCTTGTTGTTGTTTGCATTGCACTGCAATTTCCCAGCATACTTTGCGGTGCCATCTGGTGCCTTCAGTCTCCCCAAAGGAAGACGAGGCGTGGAGTGTGTGGAGAAATGTGTTCCCGTCCATGACAATATAGGCAATTCGTCCTCTGGGAGAGATTCGAACACCGTTCATGTACGCACTTTGAACCAATACGAATTGACCTCAATTCGCTAATTGCATCGTAACATTCCCGGTCGTACTGCAAATGTCAAATCAGAACAGACAGAGCAGGAACAGCAAACTACTATGTCGAAATGTCAACGTGACATTTGGTTCACTTTGCTCGAATGTCGCTCTTGGGCTAGCCGAAAACAATCGATTTAGTAAACATCGCATCGTAAACTTAATTAAATCGGTTCAAATTCTTACGCACAGATTTATTTTACTCACTCGCACTCATCAATCTGTGGTGATTAATGGATGAAATGTGTCACACAGTGCTGTGATGAAATGAAGCCGAAGACTTGCCGGACAAACACAGACCAATACTTGTTCCAGATGCTTTCGTGCAAAACAAAGGCGTTAAATAATCACACGGTAAGAAGGCTTAGCGCAGCGGGGTTAAGAAAGGGCAAAACAAAAGACCTGCCCGTAAGTCACTTCCTGAAAAGGGCAAAAAAAATCAATGGTACAACCTGTCTTAAGCACTCGTAAGGCGATTTTCCCTCGAAGCTTTTCGGTGATAAATGGATTGCGACAGGCATAGTACGTACAGGCCACTAGACACAGAGAGAGAGAGAGAGAGAGAGAGAGAGAAAACTTCCCACCAGGAACTTTCTCAAGACGTCCGTTGGCGTCCATTGTGGTGGATGGTCACGCCGTCGTCATCGATTTGAACCGATTGAGAATGGGTGTGAGACGTAAAGTGGAATACCCTTGTCATTCCTTATTTAAAGGTTGGTTTACATGGGTCGCTAAGTTCGACTAGCGCGTGAAGAATGGGAAGGTGCAAGCGAGCGGCAGACACAGTATGCAAACGATGCTTCACGTGTCCACTATGCTATGCTGCCCGACCAGGGCAACATAAGGTAATATTTCTGCGGAGCATAACAGCTGCACACGAACATACTCACAACTGACCGTGAATGCTAATGCAGTTGTTACAGCTGTCAGTGGAATGACATTGTTCGTCCGCCTTAACCGGGCGATAGAGATAACGAAAGAAACAAAAAACGACGATGTCCAAGAAAGTATGTTCAGCGATTTACGGTCCGCAGCCGGTAACCGCAAACACCCCCAAAATGCTGATCAGTGCATAGATTATGCGCCTGGCCCCGAGCGTGCTCCAAGCGTGACAGATTTGCTTCGGAGATTGAATAATTCATACGCCAATATGTCATGCGACGCGACTCCGCGTGAGACTGGACGCGCGGGAACAAGTCTGGGGCCCTTTACCCGTGCTGCATGAGAAATGGATGCACGAGCGCGAAGATTGAGACCCCCGTCGACTACACGCTAGACTCGTGCGTGCGTGACGCGTCTCGGACGTGCATCCGTCACTAGAAGGCACGCGGGAATTGATTGATACTTACAATCAATTTTCCTATTAAGGTAATTTCATGCCACTTCCGGCGGGGAAGCAACATTGTTCTGCTAGCCAAGCTTCTTGCACTCTCCCGCTCCAAGAAATACGTATGTATTCCAGTCGTGCAGTCACAGTTAGTACCATTGTTTCGTGTCACACACTCACATGGAGCATGGAGTTCGTTCGGTGCGGAGATCGTCCGGAAGCGGTTGGCCTGTGTGCTGAGGCTTATTACATTCAGAACCGACCGACATCCAGCCGGCGAGGCGAGCTTCAATTACAACCGTTTCCCATTAATCATATTTGAGATCGCCGCGTCGCTTTTCATACAACTCACCACCCAACGTGACCTCTTTCGTTTGTGGATTTTTTTTTGTGCGGTTCTCCGGCCAATGTGTGCCGCGTTCCGCGTGCAGCGACAACAAGATGGCAAGAACGCCCGAGGAAAGCACAACAACTGGAGCCACACAAGAAAAGAGCTTTCGCTGGAATTAGCAGCGGTGATTATGTTTCGTCGCTGTAATGCTGCGGCTGCTACATTGTTTTCGGAGTTATTGTGAGGATTTTTTGCTGTTGCTTGGTAGTATACTGCTACACATTTCTTTTGTTTTCCTCAATTTCAGACTGGGTCGTCACGTGGTGCTTGCACGTGACCACGTGGGCCAGCTTTCGCTCGAAACGCAATGATGAAACATGTTCCACGCAGAAAAAAAACCTCACGAGAGTTCTTTGTCCAGCCGTCATCTAGCGGTTGCTTCACTACAGCAAGTAACTGGCAAAAAAGAGCCGCCAATAGTGTGATATCTTGGCGATTGTTCAGAAGAAGCGACAGCCGTGGCACTGATTTCAAAGTCAAAGTGACCCTTTGCCACGGTTCCCGATGTTGTCGTGAGATCCGGGTTGTAACGAAGGAGATCAACCGTGAGGTCAGTGAAAGCTGACAGGGTACGGAGGAATGTATTGTTGATAAACTGTTGGAATGGAAACGAATCTCTAACCCGATCCTACACAAACCTGAAGACACTAAATACAATGTACTACACATTTTAAAGTGTCGGATACAGATCCGACACAGCCAACAAAACTAAGTCAAACTATTCTAATTCCAGTCACTAATGTTTTGCTATTACTTATACCAAAAACAGTCCAGACACAACATTTAAATGAGTTAACTTAATGATCCAGCTATCCTGATCGTATATGACGCCTGTCCTATTTTCGAATATCTTGCCCTGATCCAATCGATCTTACTTTCCATAAACCAATAATGGGATTCAATTGAAAGCTTCTCGGTGGGGGGAAACGCATTAGCCAGTGGCCCAATACAAAGCAGTAATCTTAACACTAATAAATCAGTACAAAATCCAGAGACTACTCCCTGCCCACGCAAAAAAAGAGAACTATTACCAACCGTGTGTCCATTAGACCGAGATTGCCTGCACGCTCGCTTGCTCGAAAATCAATTTCCACCCCCTCCTGGACGGAATGCGCTACCACGCTTCCCACTGCGAGCATGAATCAAAACTTCGCGTGGACGCTAAAAATACTCTCTCAAAACTAACGAACCATCTTTCAATCACTATCTGCCAGCGCGGATCGAGATGTGTTCGCTCTATCCGGGACCGAGCGGCGTGATCAAATCATGCGCTCCAGTAGCATTGGCCGACCGACGCGGGTCCGGTGCATCGCCTGCAGACCAGCACTTCACCTGCAGCCGGACGCAATTTAAATAAAAATCTCGATCTCGTTTCGCGGCTAGGGGGAAGTTATTTATGCTAACCGTTCCCGGCGACGTGGGAAGCTATGGCGCGGATGAAACAAACAGACCATCGGCGGGCGGGGAAGATGTCGCAAGCGCGATGAAGTTTGAAATATGGTGTGGACACGCGAAACGCCAAGATAAATGGGACGCCAGCGGAAATGACATTTCACCAAACAGCAGCGTGTCGTGTCACTGTGGAGGTGGAGGTGAACCGGCTCGGTATTATTTAAAAATTCATCCATCCTCCAGAAGATCTGCCACATCTGCAAAGCGCACGTTTTGTCCGGCCTCCTGGGAATTTCTCACGTCTTCATCAGTTCCGCTGCGAATGCAGGCAGCAATGCATCTCACCCAAAACGGTGGCTATTGTCCGTTTCCCAAAATCGCAACAATTGTCACACTAATGTGAAAAGGGCCAATCGGTCAGTAGAGAAAAAAAGCACACCCATCCTTCCAAAAATGAAACACCTCAAGCAGGCCCCGCCAAAGATGGCAGGAACGCGACACGAATTCCACCCGCTACGGCACGGTGAGACAGTGATTTATTTTACCCGCCCGGACTGCCGTGCATGGAAGTGGAGGTCGAAAATATATGTGCACACCTTTTAACAGCTATTCAAATGTCAGCGGTGCGATGATGAATGCTGGCGCTCCGGCCACCCTCCGACCCGACCACCGATATTTCCTCCCCACATTCCAGGGGGAGTCAGCGGGCGAGAAAATGCATCGTTGCATCGTTTTTTTTTCTGTTTGTGCCGACTGATTTAGCACGCCTGCACGAGAAGCTGCACATCGGTGAACGGGAAAACCCCGGGAGGGCCAGCAAATTGCTTATGGCCGTTTTGGGGTTGGCGATGGTAGCGGCGAGCGTGCGCGTGACCCTTGTCGCTGCTAAATGAGCCGACCGGAACGGGCTGAATTATGCACCGGCACCGGGGCTGATGGGGTCGGGTTCTCAATTAGCAGGCGTACACTGGCTGGAGGGGCTTTCGTTTCTTCCGTGCCGGCGCTAGGTGTTGTAATCGGGCTGTGTTTCGGGCGTCGTTAATTGGTACTTGGCGTGGTTGTTTAGAAATGTACGATAAGCATCAGCACATGTTTCTTGTTCGGAACTTGATGATCGAACACTGTAGCATTGTGCTATCGAAGATCTATAGCTGGTTTAACATTGGCGCAAGTATGAAACCTGTTTTGTCTCCTTTGTTAATGGGTGACATTCCATAGCTTTAGCCTACTCTCTAGAGGACCTAGTTAACTATGTGTGTCCAATTTGACCATTTGTGACATTTCTTTTATCGCAATTTACGAATTTTATGAACATTTGATTGTTTGGAAATTTTACTTGGATATTATGAAACTGTTCCAAGTAGGTAAAAGATTACAATAAATGTGTAAAAATAATAAGAAAGCAGGGAAAAGCACTTTTTATTGTATTCTTTTACCTGCCCTTAGGAGCACCGAGACTAAAGAGAACCCATTTTCAACGCAATTGAAGAAATGTCTACCTCTTTAATAAAGAACTCACATCAGCCAGATCTACGACTTCGGGGATGAAAACCCTGATAAATTGTATAATGTAATTGGTAACTTGATAACAAATTCATTCTCGTGAAAATTTATGATACATCCTGAAGAACATATTTCACCCAGAACGACGGTTACCACCCTAGATTAACAAAAACTAACTAAAGCTAAAGAGCTGTCAAAATAGACAACTTTTATTGACGTTTAACTAATTACACTATGAGATCTGGAAAAGTTGTTTGCACGACCGAGCACAACGAAACAAAACAGCAAATTTGACGGATATGTGACTAAAGTTCCTTAAGTGTACGACAAGCACGAATACACGCAACACAAACAATCATTTCATTATGTTACACATCGTACAAAGTGATCTTAAACGACAAATTCATTGAAATTCCGTCCAAAGACGTCCTTCGAAATATAATTAAAGCCAAACGGCCTCACGCCGGCGAAGAACGTAACATTCCCCATGACAACCGGAAGCATGGCCTACTAAAGCCCTTCGCAGGGCATCTACGTTGCGCGTTATGCGAGCGTTGAATCACGTTGAATAATTTTCACGTTTATTTACCTTACCATTAGAGCTCAGTACCAGAGGCCACACGCAGAAGTGAGGAGAAAATCACAACAACTTCTGCTTTTTTCACACCATCACCCGGCGGAAGTCCGCCACCCGCGTGAGGGGTTTCCTTTTCAAAGTGGTTTTTTTTGCCAGTAGCAGAACGAAGAAGCCAGAGACGACACCGTCGGTGACACAATCCTTCATTGCAGCCTACAACAACAACAACAAAACTGAATCCGTTTCGAAGGGAACCGTCTCGGGCGGTTCGGACGGATGCTGAGGCTTTTGCAAGAAGCGTGCCGCTTTTCGTGCCGTCACCGGAAGTGTTAAGATTTTCACGCAGCTCGGCCATCTGCGATGGTGGGAGTGGCGATAAATTCCATTAAAATCAGCCCCGCGCTTCAAGCGCACTAGCGGACTAGTAATTTAATCGTTTTCCGAATCGGAAAAGAATGCGGCGTGGACGATGTGTAAATGTTTGCTCTACTAATTAACTTCTATTTAAAGGCTGTTGCTTGAGAGCTTACTGTTGGAGGCAAATTTACTCTACGTTTTAAATGAATGCCATAGCTCATTAACTTGTTTTTGATCACGACCAAATTTCTGTAGAATATCTATTGCCTCAATCTGCGAAAAAAATCTATTTTCAAAGCACGACCTCTATCAAATTTGTACAATGTATGAACTGTTGTGCAAAATTGGTAACACGCATCAAATCAAAATCAAAAGTTGATCATTAAAAGCGCATCATCGCAAAACCGCACAGATCAACTAATTATTTCATTCGATCAGAAAAACCCAATTGCATGCTAATGCACTTCCCAGAGATCATAAATTAAACCCAATTAGCCAACCGCGAACCCGACCCACAGAAACGTGAGCCGAATCGTTTATTCACTACACCCGCGTTGTTGGTCATCGGTGCTGGACGTGATGACGTTTGCGGTTGATGCCCTGTTTTGGTTTTCCGTTGTTGTTTCCTGTATTGAGCAGAAAAAAAAATGCAAAATCCGCACGAAACTCGTGCCACCGCGGCGCGTTACAATTTGTATTCTCCAAACGGGGAGTGTAATAAATTGCATTTTGTTGATTTCAATTACCGCGATTGATTTTTGAACACCAGCCGTACAAATTTGTAAGGACGAGAGCAAGTAAAAAAATCAGCATACACCCCGCCAACATGCGCCCGTGCCCAATCTGTGCCCGCTTGTTTTCGGTTCCATCTATCACGGCTGGCAGCGGCGAAAAAAAAACGCGTCACGCACGCAAACGCACATTAAAAATGGATGAAAAAATAATCCAACAAATTCCCACCCAAATACACCCCGGGAACGGGTACTTGTGCGGTTGATCGATTGATCATTAAGGGAATTTATTATCCCCCCCCCACTGCCGCTGCGCCGAACGCACGCCAAACGCATCGCCAGGCAGGCCAGCAGGGAAATAAATATTGTATTATTTATTTTCACGCCATCGTCGTCGTCGCCGTACGCGCGAACCGGGCGCCACCGCGGACACTTTTGCCCCGGCTGGGGCTACTGTGGGTTTACTGTGGTGTTTTACTTTGATTTTTTGCATGCTTCGACTACTGAAGGGAGTGCTCTACTGACAGAGCATTGGTGTGATTGAATGTGCTGTGATGTACTTGCGATGTACTAAGTGATGTACTAAGTTTCTAAGACTGTGAGTGAGTTACTAGTCGATTATGAATCATACCATAATGAACTTTCTCAACGTTATTGTGAGTGTTTTTACTGTTTTTTTTCAGCGTTTGAGACACAAACGAGTTTACTTCTACTAAAAAGGTCTAGTATATGATCTGTTATCCAGATTAAAAACGAAATTAGAGTACTCATAAGCCATTGGTTTGGGTATCACCCCCAAATGCGAGGGTACTCATCTTCAAACACTTCTTCCGCGCAAAACAAATTCCATCACAGTAGAGTGCCCCCTTCCGCAAGCAGCCAATTTGCAGCGAAAAGTGTGCAAATGGTGCTTCATAAATCTTCCTTTAATAACGTTACTACCGCGACGTTTAAGTCGGCATCTCTGGCCGGTAAGCTGAATAGAATATTTGTACACTTATTATTGCACACAGCCGTGTCATTTATTACCGGCCACTTCTGCGGCCCCCGAATGCAAATTTATTGGCCTTATTAGGTTGGCGTCGCAAACTGTGCCGGTTGCGAAATGTGTTTCCACAGGTTAGGCGCTTGCGAAATGCCTCGCCCGGACCGATAAATAGGCACATCGAACACATCAAGCGCGAAGAGAAATTGTGCTCTAGAAATTTTATTTTAAATACACGCAATAGTCCGAATTTTTATTCAATTATCTTAATTATGACTGCAAATTAATAGAGTGCCGGCTCGTTAGACAGCATAGCCGGTGCAGTGTCACATTTTTTTGCAAACAAAAACTCCTTCGAATTCGCAGAACGATTCATCTGTTGCAAGCCAAACATTGGCTCCATCCGAGCGCGCTGGCTTCCCGTACGTCAACAATGCCGGCACCCGTGACAGCACCACGTCAAACCGGCACAGACACAACAACAAAAAAACACCAACATAATACAAACACTTGCAGACATGGTTTCGGGCTTTGAAAAGGATGTTTCAGGCGCAGGAAAAGCCAGCTTCCTGGAAGCACACATCATCAACATCATCATCATCAGCTGCTCCCGTTGATTCTCACCCCGCTCGGCCCAGCCCGTCGTCATTGTTTCCGCTTAAACCGGTTTTCACTGTTGTTCACCGGCACTAAACGATTTTTCTCGCCGTTGCGAAGCAGTTTTTTTGTTCGGGTTTCCCCCCAAACCTGAAGCATCCGGCGCATCGGCAGCCATTTTTTGTTGAGCTTGTAAAATTTGAACAACCTTCTCTAGGCGCCCACGTGCCCGACAAAAAAAAACGCAACATGTGAACATAGCACCCACGCAGCAAGACCGCTTGCCATACCGGCGATGATCACGGTGGAAACAGGGAAACCCCGGACGTCGGACGGAGCGCGCGCTCGCTCGCTTTGCTGACTGATTGACGCGTGTCTCTAATTATGCTGCGAGTGGCAATTGATGCGCTTGAAATGCACATTTTTTGTTATTGTTGATTATTGTTCTTTGCGCGCCGGGTGAGCGCACGAGTAAATATTGACCCACAATGCCGGCACGTCGATGAACCTCCATCGATGGGTTATTTTTGGTACGCGCTAGAATGGCAGGTTGTTTGTTGATATAGGTGACAGGAGAGAAAGAGAGAGAGAAAAAAGGAGTCCACAGTGTGAGGCAACGACAGGATTTCAACAACATGATTAAAAGTTAAGCAACCCTCTGAGCCAGGCGAGCAGAGCTACTCCCACGCATAGGTTCATAATTATGTTTACCGTATTTTTCTTCTAATTAATTACTGTTTACACCGTAGCCGCGACGCAGTCATCTTTTAACGATTGGGCAAGAAGGGTTCTACGGGAATGAAAGGTAAAAAATTGAATATTTCCAAACTAAAACAGACAACAACGCATGAAAAGAGTAATCTATTGAATATACTATCCAATGTCGTTTTCAAAAATAATAGTATAATTGTGAAAATCCGACACTCTCAAGGAATCGATTGGACCGATCAGAATAGATACAATAAGCAAAAGTTTTCCATCCAAATTCAGTCCCCATGCAAAACTTGAACAATCTGGATAACATTTTTGATTCATATCTCAAAAATAAGTTCATATTTCATCCTCGGGATATAGGCGGATCTAAGAATTTCTTACAAAGAACAAATGAATGACTCCCGAGAAATAATCACAATGTGTGCCTGTTGTTCATAATGATTATCTTGTACAATGTCTTCCTAACAAGCCGAACCACCTATGTGTCCCTATTTTTGTCCCAACTGGCAACACAAATTAAACCATTTCCGAAATAAAACTGTTCAACGAACCAATCCATTTCAAACGACTCACTTTTGTTCCAAGAAAGTACTCGTGCGTCACGTGCGTTTGCCACCGGCAGTATTTAAACATTTGTAAGCCTCTTTTGAAGACCTAAAAAAACAGCATCGTTGACAAATTGATGATTAACACACTTTTCCACCTTAAGTCCGCTTTAGTGGTTTCTGTCTTTTCGGAACGAATTAAACAACAAGCTGTTTCTACGAACGAGAAGTAGGTTACGAGACAAAGCAAACGGCCGCACAAGATGTCGCTCACACTATCGTTCCGGTTTGTGAGCAACATTGAACGACAACCGGCGACCAAACGCGGGCAGACGGAGAAACAAACAAAATAACCGCTTCCGCTGACGCCAGCCAACACCGGAGCCAGACCCTATCATAAGCTGCTCAATGAAATGTTTAACAACAAAGGTGTGCGGCAATAAACAAAAGCACCAACAAACATGCACGACACAGAAATCGAACATCGAAGCCGATTGAGCGGGAGCCGATGGTGGATTGCCGAAACGGACATGAAACCGCAGCTACCCTGGTGCGGTCAGTTACGTTCATTAATTCGCCAGTTGCTGACCGTCTTAATAACCGCTCGTTAAAACGTCGCGCCAGAGAACGTACGCGATCTCCGACCATGAACATTCGCGCCGGTCGTTTGGTCCTGTGGTTGGCGGCTGTGGTCGCGTTCGCGGCGGCTTCCGGTGGCTATCCACGGACGCAACAGGGCAGACTGGGCGAGGCGAGACGGAGTCGGATATCGAAACCACCGGCGATCCTACAATCGACTGGAGGCCATCCGGAAGGGCTAGTGACGCTGGCGCAAGAACCGGAGTCCGTTGGAGCTATCAATCCGAACGGTGAGAATGTCGCCGCACCGGAAAAGGTGTCACAAACGACCGCCAGCGAGATGTCTGTTGCTCCGGTGAGCGATGAAACTCCGGCGAATAGTACCGTGGCCACAACGACCGAAAATGAAATGTTCCGATCGTATATGGTGAGTTTTGCAAGTTGACTCAACACCTTTTACCTGCTTTTCGGGGTTGGGATGAATTGTTAGTGCGGAATTATCTGAAGTGTTTCAAGCTGTAACAATGTAACCTGACAATGGTGTAGTTTTTGAAGGAAATTTTATCAAACATAAAAAAATACTGATTATATCTTGTGGCATCTACAGTATTGGTAATGAGTAGTGTATCCACATTCCCCACCCAAACCCATCAAAGGCATGGCAGTAAGATTTGCTAGACAGTTTTTTTTTTCAAGAAACCAATTTTGAAACAAGTAACAAACTGATCCTGAAAGAGACATTCTTTCGAGGAAAACTGCTACCAATCCTAATGGCACGGTGCTACTAATTCGTGACAGCATTGAAACAATTTATGGGCACTCAGCGTAAGCAGCGTTCGTGGGAAACTCTGTAACTTCCAATCCAACCAGCAACCTTCGCCACGTCACCAAACTTCCAACCTCTTGAACTTTGCCCCCTTGCAGCAAACGCACCGCAAGAAGTACTACGCCAAATATCGCGCCCAGCGAAGGCGTTCCGCCTACATGGACAACCTGGAGGACATCAACGCGCACAACAAGGCGTACGAGGCGGGCAGCAATCGATTCCGCATGGCTCCGAACGCGTTCGCCGACATGGTAAGCCGCGGACCGTGCCTTGCTTATTGTTTTCTGTTTGCAGCGCGTTTATGGTGCGAGCTCGCGGGCTCCAGAATCGGATCGTAAAACGGTACAGCCGCCTGCATACATTCCGGGCCGGGAAACAATCACCCGCACGGGGACGTTTTGTCGGAAAATTCGCGCTGCAGGCTCCGCCGTCGAAAGGGCTGAGAGTGATGCGCCGTGGTTGGCTTTTCAATATTTATGTTTCCGGCCGGCGGCGGCGGCGGCGGTCTGGTGATATGGTGATTAGCATTTTGGCGTCGGCGTGTGCGTGCTGTGGGTGTGCTGTTTCGGGGTGGTTTGATGAGAATTAACGAGTGCAGATACTTATGTTGTTTATGCTCGCTAATCTCGCTGGTAATATGTTTGAATATATTGCAGGAAGGAGAAGAGCTTTTTCTAAATCGAACTTCGAAGCTATACAGATAGCTCATACTTTCAATTTGCTCTGGAAGCTATTTGCAACAATTTGCTCTGGTATTTTCACAAATTCTGCCACAATTGCTACCCAACACAATTCAGTTACAGTTTCATCCCTGAACAGCTTCCTAGCTGCGAGAACTCAAGCGAAACCTAAAACTCTCAACCGCATCATCTCGCTCCACTCGTGAACGAATGAGTTACTTACAACGGATCCTTTGCGGGTATACATGCGCGATACCATAGTTTTGCCTGGAAATTCCATCCACCCAACCGCAAGTTGCACAACGCGTTGGTCAATTCTCGAGCAGCGCAACTCGCATCAACTAACCCGAGCCAAAGGTGTTACCCGAATCCCACCGACATACCTCCTGCAGCTGGACACTATTTAATGTCCAGCTTTGGCGCACGTGTTGCGGTGTCCGCAGTGACGCGCTGCACAGTGGCGCACCGATGAAATTGAATCTTCCGCTGCCCATTATCGCCGCAGAGAAGCTCCACGTTGCCCGTGAAAAGAGCTGTTGCATCAGACACGTTGGACGTCATTTTGTGCCCGTCCTGCAGCCGCTATTGTGACGCGCAAAGTGTCGGAATCAAATTAAACCTTTCAACTTACATAACGCCCCAGGCCGGGGCGAACTGCAGCCATATTCGTAGTATGTCCGACGAGCGTATAAACAGAGCGTTTTCAACTGAATTTCCATCTGCAAGCAAAACAGTGAGTACCGCAAGCGCCTGATACGGCTCAAGATGGACCCGCACCGGAAGATAAGCCCAACGATGCCGAGCGACATCGTCAGCTCGAGCAACGAGATGCCGGAGGCGATCGATTGGCGCGAGAAGGGCTTCAAGACGGAGCCGGCCAACCAGAAGACGTGTGGTTCCTGCTACGCGTTCAGCGTGGCGTACGCCATCTCGGCCCAGCTGATGAAGCACATCGGCCGCGTGGAGCTGGTCAGCGAGCAGCAGATGGTGGACTGTTCGACCGCGGCCGGCAATCTGGTGAGTGACCGGGCGGACAGACCTTAATTTTCCAAAGAACTATCACGAACTTGGCCGAACTTCATTACCGCACACTCCCGGGACAGGGCTGTGGAGGCGGTTCGCTGCGAAACACGCTGAAGTATCTGGAGCAGGCAGGTGGCGTCATGCGTGAGGTGGACTATCCGTACACGTCCTCGGTAAGTACTGCTGCTTCTGGAAGCGATACGCGTAGGTAGCCCACTGTAATCTCACAGGGTTGAACGCCTGCAATCAGAAGACTATGGAGTTTTTGTTCCGGAGAAGTTTCGGCTGGTTGGACGAGTGTTGCTGCCAAACAAAATGACACATTTCAGCTAATTTGCCTGCCGCTGTAACACCGTGGACGGGTGGGTTAAATAAATGATCGTCATTTATTAAGGTGCCTATTTCTGAGTGCTAATTGCACACGACAGGCGGAGGCGAAGGCGTGACAGAATCGAACAGCGAATCACTCACCCGAGTCACCGACACCGGCATCCGGGATGCAACCGATTGTGTGCATCATCGTGTGTCGCTTATCGTAATGGATGGTTATTCGTAAGTACTTTCAATATATCTCACGCCGTTGAGCCCTCGAGCTCCGTCGCTCTTCTCGCTCACACTTTAAAATGCATCTTCCGTACGAGCCAGCATCCGTGCATGCAGCAAATGGTAAGTTATGGACCCGAAGTTCTCGCCACACGAGCCACCGACACGGCCAGCTTGGACCAGGCGACGAACGGACGAACGGCGAAATGCAGGTGATTGTTTTTTTTCTGTTTTTTTGTTGTCCGCAGCCCACCTTCTCCCGCACATCTCGCATCTCGTGCCATTTTAGATGAATTTATTAGCTCTTTTGTTTCATTTGTCTCTGCACGGTTTTCTTCGCGGAGCGCGCTACTTGGTGCCGGAGGCGATAATGGCCTCGAAGTTTTTCGACGAACGAAGCACACATACACACATACAGTGGAACGGACAGCACACCAACGCACGATGTCCAACCTGTCACCGAGCGTAATTTAATGCACCTGACCAGAGGAAGTGGCCCGTACCGTGAGCTGATTGCAGCCCACGCCTGCATCGCCTGTATGGCGTCTATAAATAAGTGTCCAACGTGTCGATCATCCAGCGCCTGTCAGCGACGCCCCGGTTGCCCAGGCACGCTCCGATGACGAGGATAACAATCGAACGGCGGGCACAGGACGACGGCGACAGGGTGGGCTGTTTGGTTTGCAAATTAAACCTCAACAAATGGATCCTTATCAGCGGGACCGGCTGCTGACAGTGCATCTAGTCGGTAGGGTCCATCTCGGTAAAGTCATTAGGGAGATAATCGCGTGGAGATTGCAGAGAACAAAAAACAACAACACATAGGCAGAGATCACATAGGTAAAGAGTATTGGATTTTTCCGATTCGCTCCGTTCGGAAACATGTAATTTTAATGAGCTTAGGTACGAGCCTACCCAAGACAATCCCGCTTGATGGAGGTTACGCTGTAACGCAATTTCGATGTTCTGCGCCGTAATCCGGCTCGTCGGCGTGGTTCTTTGACCGAAAAAGAGCTGCTTTAGGGGAGCTAGGGGTAAGATGGTTCCTCACGAATGTTTTGTGATGTTTATTTAATAAGTTCGGTTCGCGAGTGAATGTCAGGATTAGGAACTAGTTTTTAAATTCCAAAATATCTTTGTAACATATATAAATTTACACCTTGGCCTTCAAGACCTTCAAGAGATCCAACAAAGCGTTTCACAGAACTAAATTATAATTTCTTTAAAAACAAGTAAATATCCGATAATGAAAGATTTGTGCGGGTGACTCTAAAGTGAAATATATTATAATTGATATAATACTCCCCGAGATGTGGCATAATATCAAACCCACCAATTCGATTTCGAGAGTTCTACTAGTTCGCTCGACTCTCGTGCAATACATAGGCTGTATCTTCAGAGTTCTTGAAATCGTCTTTATCGTTGGATAAAACAAGTAAATTTTGCTATCTTCTGTTTGTGGTGATCTGGTATTAAGCTTCATGTTGATTACTTTTGTAAAGATGTTGATGACAAATTTCGATACATGCTTTAAAACAATATCAAAGTAACATTCGGACATGTAAAAAAAAATTTAGTAGATATTATAAGGACATTTTAGAAACCCATTCCCAAAAACTCAATATTGAAAATTTCCGCACAAATAAATAGGCTTTCTTTTAGATTTTTTCGCTAAAATTCCATGATCGGTTCTACATTCGGATATAATGTCTCGATTTTTTTACCGTTCAAAATAAATTAAAAAGGAGTTTTGCCCCGATTTCCCATATTACATCAATAGGTGATCTCATACCGTATGCCTTAGAATCGTTGGCAATAGCAACGAAATTCGGTTGACCTCCCGGCCTCTAAAGAGCTAATTGTTTACTGAGGGCACGATTAGGTGCAGTTAAGCAGACAATCCGCTCATAATAAGCCCAACACACATACACACACAAACACACACACACACACACACACACACACACACACACACACACACACACACACACACAAAATCCGACTGGCAAAGCGCCGCAGCATCGCCGGCCAAATCAACCGTAAGACAGCGTGAGGTGCCCGCTAAAAGTAAATAGAGTATGAAATCGACAGCTTCATGCTCGGTGGCGAATGCGAAAGATCCGGCGACGATAAACAAATGCTCCGATTCCCAGCGTTCGACCGCACACAACCAGACGAGCGGGGCAACAAAACGGGCGTCACGATACCGTCCTGCCGCGATCGTTGTTTCGCAGGTTCGTGTGAAGCGATAAAGAAAACTGGGTCCGCAAAATAGATGCGGCCGGTACGTAGGCCCAACCAAAGCAAAGGGCCCACCGTGAGCACCGTGACCCACAAAATGTGCCGATATACGGGGGCATAAAAACAAAAGCGCGCGGGCATCATCTTTCCGGCCCGCTGTCGTGGAAGCGTGGCATATCAACTGTTATCGCTACCGGTCGGAGGACCTTTTTCAGTATTTTCCAGCTCTTTTCTCTCATCGCGATCGTGTCGCATTCTGCTACAAAATTGTTATTTTTACCCACCACATCGGCCGCGTGGGAAGTGCATAAGAGGGCAAAAATGAAACCACCACAACTGCATAATGGAAGACATATTTTTCCGCCAAACTCGTTATCGCGTGGGCTGCCTCAAAGGGATGGAATTTGCCCCTGAAAGGGTTAGCGGCAATCGTAATCAAACAATCCCATCAAACCCGTGCGATGGCGCACGTGCGGGTTCTGCGAGCCATTGGAGCCAACGCAATTTGCGCCACGAAGAAATTGTCTCGGTAATGATTTTGAAAAGTAAAAAACGGGAAACCAAGGCTCGAGAGCCATTGATTGATGCTAATGAATCTTGAATTTTACGTTCTCGCTCGTTCGGGATGGATTCCTTTCCGTGCAGTTTCACGCTCAGAATGATGCATTAGTGAAGATGGGATGGTTGGGCGAGCGAACTACTATTTTCCAGTTTTTCTCCCGACCCAATTCCCGAAGATGGTTCTTTTATGTTTCGCACAAACGTTTGCTTAATAGGTTCCAAGAATGCACTGAGTTACGGCATGCCCTGAAGGCATCTTCTTATCGAACTCCCTGCATTGCTTCTTTCGCTCGCACGCTCGCAGCATTTAAACCGAACAGAAGCCGAACGTTCCTACGCACGTTCCCTGCACGGTTGCTGATCAAAGCAAACATTTAACGAACGCTTCACTTTCACGCCCGGTAGCGATTTTTGCATCATCTAGTTACAGCGAGAAACAGCAGCAGCAGGATGAGCAACGTGCATCGGTTCGTGCTGTCGTCTAGGAAACAAGGACGCCTTTTGCTTAAGGTGCTGCTGGTGCTGCTACTGCTGCAAATCGTTTACGAGAACCGACTGTCATCTCTCGGCTTCCTTCATCCTTTGGGAAGCATCCGAAAGCGCAATAAGTGACGCTACATCACAAAAAAGCGCATACAACCAATAAAATAATGCATAATTTTCTACGCATGAAAAGGGTGCGCAAAGCGGAGTGTGTGAGAGAGAGAGAGAGGGAAACAACACAGTGAAGTATGCCGTGGGACACGTGCCTTGCAGAGGCGTCCGCAAAGCTAACTGCACCCACTAGTTTGTTTTTCTTTTGCTTCGTAACCCACTCAATCCACCCCCACCTTCTTGCCAGCACCGGGCATCGAGTGGAGATCAAATTTCCTGGAAATGAAAACAACATCCTCCGTTCTTTCCTTCACTACTTCCATTTTTTTTAAAGCCCGAATGGAAACTTTCCCAGGAAGTATGACCGGACGACCGGAAGGCCGAGTGGGTGTGTATGTTTTTTCTTCCCCCTGTCCGGGAAACTCAAGGTCACCCATGGGGAATGAAACCAGGGGCACATTTAAGTGAATCTGCCCAGCGCTAAGTGCTGTGTAACGCATCGTTACGGGATCCCGGGGATGCAAGGGCGTTTACTCGGGCGAACCGGATTGGATTCGGCAGAGTAAAAAAAGTGGAAGAAACCTCACCTTCCGAAAAAAACATATTGTGCGGCTCTCGATTCCGTTTATCGGTGATTTACGCAGATGAAAATAACGAGAGAGAAAAAAGCATGATCAACAGCGTCGCAAACACGTTAGTTCCAGTGGTAAACAGAACGGTATGGCCGCGCAAGGCATCACGTGCTGCTGCGGGCGTTCTTATCGGTTGCAACGATCGGAGTTTTCTGGTTTGCTCGACAGGGTTTCGAAGAAAGTTTTGGATGGTTTTCTATTTTCAATTTGACTTTTAAACAGCATAAGAACGTATAAGTTTTGATCGTGGAACACATTTTATGTACTTTTTTTTGAAATTTGATGTTATTTGTTGTGTTGTGATGTGGATTTGGTTAACTTGATCTGGTTATAGCCATTTTTGAACGATTTTACGATTTTTTACAACATTTTTAGTTCAATTTTCTTCAAATTGTTCATCCCTTGTTTAAGATCTTGTCTGAAATCTTTTCCTTTTCTCTATTTTAAGTAATGAAGTTCACCTTTTTTTAATCAATCTCTTGTTCTAATTATTTTTTACCAATTTTAATTCAAACTTTCAATTTAATCTTTTCGATCTGTTTCATTCCTGTAATATTTCCTTACATATTAAAATTCGAATATGCCTCCCATATATGTTTTAAGTTGTTATGCATATTTTAAAACTATACGAAATAATAAGATCTGCAGTCCTGCATCTTATTTATGTTTTGAAAACCCACAAAAGTCTTTTTTCATTATTTATTGCATTAAAAATATTTAAATCAAATATTTTTTGAGTGAAAGATGAAGAACTAAAAAAGAGCAGCACAAATAAGTTTCTTCACCGTACAAATGCATTCGAGATGCAACTGCAACGCATCCCATCGCTAAACTTACATGCCAACCTAATCACATGCCTCATAATCTTCCAACACTCATGATCTTCCACCGGGGACGAAACGGAACGAAAAACATGTTTTGTCAATCGCTCAACTTATTTACCAACTTACCTTGCCGCGCAACACTTTCCGCCCCAAGCTGGCCGCGTGTTTTTCTCACTCCCCCGCTCTGGAATTCGCACACGCCAGGATCGTTCGCGAACGATCATAAAGAGTGCGACGCTTTGTGCCCCGCGCGAGTGTATCACATGTAACAACAAACGCTCGCACAGATTGCACTGCACACTTGTTTATAAATAATGCTAACAGCGAAAGCGCATCAACAGTGGCCGCGGACAGTGTGACTGGCGCCCACCTCCCACTGCACCGCACCGGCTACGGTTGACGGAATATAAATATCATTTTCCTCTTGCGCTTATTGTTGCCTCGACGCGACGTTCTCTTATTTACACTTCAGATCGCACCGATCGCACTGATACGGCTCACACGCAACAAAAAAAAACACCAAGGAGGGCGTATGTAGGCAGCCGAAAACAAGTGCATCCAAATATGCAGTAGCTGAAGGAGGAAAAAAGCGAGAACAAAATGTAACGAAAAATATGGAACACATTATAAATAGATGGCCGTTTGGGAGAGAGAGAGAGAGAGAGAGAGAGTGCCGCTCGGTCCTGTCCCTGCCCGTCGCCTCTGATGTTGGTGTAATTAAGCCATGTTTTAAATTCGATTGAGACGTTTTATAAAGGTTATAAATTTTGCCGACCCCGCCCGTTCGCCGCACTGTGGCGAGAGATTGAGTTAATTTTTTTTTTTCGCGCGCGTATGTGTGTTTGACCATACGCATTCGGTTATAAATAACGCAATAATAAACTGTTTTACACGTAAACTCCACTAAAGGTAGCCGCGAATGTTGAAATGCCAACGGGCCCCATGACTCAAATCGATGTGCTACCGGGCGCCTCCATTGGAAATGGGTCCTATTTCCATATCGGAAAATGTGTATCAATTCATTCTGCATTCTCTGGGTGCGGGTTTCCACCGTTTCACTTTCACCTCTTTCGGCGCATAAATTTGGTTTCACACCCCAGTCGCGCGTTTTTAGGGGCTCGTCCGGATCGTTTTCCATTTCACTTATCACACGTACGCGCGTCTAGCGTTTTCTTCGGAATTTGGGATGACCCCCCCACATGCGGAATGTGACACTTGTCCACAATCACCTCGTGAGCTCCCGCGAATGAGATAAAAATATTTAAAAAAAATTAAAAAAACACACCCTTTTCCACCACGTTACCATGGCAACCGGTTTAACGTTGCGAATTAAAATAAAACGCACCACACGCACATGCTGCGAGAACGTCCGAAAGCCGCTGCTCCTGTGTCCCACCAGCGAAACCCGGCCGTGCAATAAAGTTGCTCATCTCTGCACTTTCGCTTTCATCTGCGCCGCGGTTTCGTTATTGTTTCATCCATCGCATCGCGCGCTCCGACGCTGGCTTCCAGCGCCTGCTGCTACGAAGTCTAATCAGATGACGGGGAGAAACAAAAGGAGCAAACAACCACTCACAACCACTTGTCCCGCCGGCCGGTTGATTTTCGAGCAAACGTCCATCCGAAAAAAAAACAACAAAAAAACGCACAGGCAGCTCCTTCCCTAAGCACTTCATATTTATTCTATTTCGCTATCGCTCACACACCATTTTCCCACAACCAGCCAGTCCAGCGGCTGGGTGAAAAAAAAAAACAATTTGAACGCGAGTCGAAAACATGGCCCACTGCGAAACCATGTCAAGCGGCGGTCGAAACAAATGTCACCTTTAAGCTCGTAAATTACGCGCAGCACTCCGGTCGTCCGGTTTTCTGACTAGAACAAATCGCAGAAGTACTTGAGCGAGAGAGATGGTATACGTCACATCATTATGGTTGTGGCCACTTGCGTCCGCCGCTGCCACTACCGGCGAAAAATGCTGTTCGTCGCGCTGCAAACACAGATTTGCGCGCACAGATTATTAAATTACACGCCCCGGCCGCGTGGGGTGTTTGAGTAATGCGATCCATCCCCTTCGGGATGCGTTGATGTCCCAGTGTCTCGCGTGTGTCTCTTGAGAGGACCTTGCGGACGTCTCTCGTGGCTTCCGTGCGATAATAAAAGTGAATCCGCCTCCCGCGATCGCTCGTGGAAGTCACCACCAGTCAGCCAGATTTTATCGCCACAAATATTATAATCAGTTGTGGAACACCGGAGAACAGCTCACTTTTCCCGGCCGGCACGGCCGGCGTTGTTCTGAGCCGCGCGGAACACGCAACTAGCGCTACGTTGAAGCTCGCTACCACGACGCACTGGGAGGGAGGTCAGGACCGCCCGACCGACCGACACGACCAACAGATTCCGACTGACGTCGGCGACGGCGAACGAAGCTGCGGCCCTCCGTCACGAAAACCCGAACGTCCCAAAACCGGCAGCCGCCCGTCCGACGCGGCGCTTGCTGGGGGCCTTTCGCTCCCGCTCGCGCGTCGACGCTTTCTCTGGACATGGACTGTGTGCTTGTGTGTGCGCTGCTGTCTCTCCCGCGCGTGGTAGGCACACGGATCCGGCTCGAAGGACCCGACGGGTGCGTTGTTTTGAAAGTTTAGCACGAGGCGTTCGGGCATTAGATGTGTCGGTTCGGTGTTGTGTGCGTTTTTTTTTTTGGCCTGGGGTTTGACTTTAACATCCGAATGTAAATTAGCAGACTGGCTGGAGAGGAACGATGCTTTAAAGCGCATCTGTTGCAGGCGCCTGTGCCGCTGCATTCGGTTGGGGTTTGCAACGGTAGCGCCTGAAAGATGACCGGCATAAAGACTTCTGTCGCGATGGGTTGAATTAGGAGTTTCGGAGGCATGATAATTGATTTACGGCTGCAAGCCATTTATTGCTAAGTGGTTTGCTGTAATTGTGTAGGGGAGAAAGTGGAGTTATTCTTTATAATTAGCTAGTTTTTTATAAGGTTCTGCAGCCATTGTGGAGCCAGTGAATGAACATTGATTATCAGGTTGGAGTTACCAATTAAAATTAGGATAAATTTTCGGCTGCGTTCTTCAAATATTGAGATATGTTAAAAACGTATTTAGAGACGAGTCTGTTATCATTCTTTATTCTTCTCTTTATGTCTTTTTTTGAAAAGCACACTTACCCCGCTATTGCGGTAGTCTAACGGCAGTCGAATCGAACGGAAGCGCCGTCTCGAACGGCAGTCATTTTG
>KB672979.1:10328309-10460284 GCA_000349145.1 Anopheles dirus
TAGATGTGTCGGTTCGGTGTTGTGTGCTTTTTTTGTTGGCCTGGGGTTTGACTTTAACATCCGAATGTAAATTAGCAGGCTGGAGAGGAACGATGCTTTAAAGCGCATCTGTTGCAGGCGCCTGTGCCGCTGCATTCGGTTGGGGTTTGCAACGGTAGCGCCTGAAAGATGACCGGCATAAAGACTTCTGTCGCGATGGGTTGAATTAGGAGTTTCGGAGGCATGATAATTGATTTACGGCTGCAAGCCATTTATTGCTAAGTGGTTTGCTGTAATTGTGTAGGGGAGAAAGTGGAGTTATTCTTTATAATTAGCTAGTTTTTTATAAGGTTCTGCAGCCATTGTGGAGCCAGTGAATGAACATTGATTATCAGGTTGGAGTTACCAATTAAAATTAGGATAAATTTTCGGCTGCGTTCTTCAAATATTGAGATATGTTAAAAACGTATTTAGAGACGAGTCTGTTATCATTCTTTATTCTTCTCTTTATGTCTTTTTTTGAAAAGCACACTTAATCTTTATTCTATATTCTGTAAGGTTGTAGATGAACTAACCAACTCTCAAATTTTTATTCCGTATCTTAAAATCATCTTTGTATCGCCTTATCTTGTTTTTAAAGTAGCTTTTTATCTTTCGTTCGTTTGATCCAAAATATCATATACAATTCATGATTATTTATCTCTTATTTACATGGCCTTCATTCGAAATATTTCATCCACTAAATTTGCATCTAAAACCTTCTCCAAACATTCCACTCTCACTCACCGTTTCCAAACGTCGAACATATACGCGCTCTCTCTCTCTCGCGCGCGCGCTCACACTCACCTGTTGCCCGTTATTGGTCGGAAGCGCGCGCGAGAAATTCCACGCGACCCGAAGAGGTGTCGAGACACCGCGTGTGTCTTTAATTTTTTCACCGGCTAGTTTGTTTCCTTTTCTTCCGCCACCGCCACCGGTGCTTGTTGATGCTGTTGATTAAGTTCAAATAAACAGCACCGCGGGAATGCCAGCAGGGAAACGGAAGTCACCACCAGATGCGACTAAGCATGCCGCCAGTACCGGTGGGATGGCTTGAGTGCTACCTTTTCTGGCCCAGATATGGGCTTTGCGCCGCTGGTGTAAATTCCTCGTCGATGCAGCGCGGTATCGTCGTTCCTCGCGCTCTTGCGGTGGATGGAAAAAAAGCTTCCCACCACCGGACGGAAGGAATAAGTCATCACGCCACGATAAGAGTACGCGGAGTCACCCGTCGCGTACACAATACTTCGAACCCACTCGCACTCGAGCCGGGCGAACGCGAACTCCTTCGGGCCGCCGGGCGGCGGCTGACAGCGACATAAATTTTCGATAATCCGGCTTAGAGGCACTTGCGTTGTGCACTTGATTAGTGTAAAACCTGTAGTCCCGATCGTCCGTGTCGCCCGTACGATCCCATCAGCTGTTCCCGGGCCGGCTGGAACTCCTGCTGCGGGCATGCAGGAAAAAAGAAACTTGAAACGCTCAAGTCAGGAGATTAAGTAAAATAAATGTGCAAAACTGCTTTACTTTCCGCACACGCATAGGCGCGCGCGCGTTTGTGAGGGTGCCGCGGGGTTTCAATGGCGGAAAGTACGGTTTTAAACGTGGACTTTAGAAGAACGTTCTCCCCGGGGGGGGACCCGTTTTTTATTTCTTCTTTCGCGTGTGATAAGTGAAATAACAACTTGCCAACTTAAAGCTGATTTATTCTCGATACTGTTGGTGATACGTTTTATCGCATGTATCGTGCTGAAAGGAGTGATACAAAATATTACAAGCGTGAAATAATCTATGTCACCCATTGCTGTACGTTATTCCTTTGCATGGTGTGTATGAAACCGGCTAGAAAAGATGGACGTGCTAATTGCTACCACTGCCACAATCGAGCAACTCTCCGATCCCAAACTTTTGGCACCTTCGCGGAATAATTACATCTGGCTGAAACCCTGTTTTCTCCCTGCATGGCTCATGGGCGGGGCAAAGAAGAATGTATTGAATCTCACAGCAACAAAAGAGAACAGAACGATTGAAATACTAGGAAAATTAGTTTGAATTTCCTCAATCAACAGCGTGTTTCAATCATGTCCGTTGAAGATAAAGTTTATCCATTTATTATTCACTATCCATTGAGTTATCAAAAGTTTCTTCCGTTTATTCGATTACGCGTTAATTAAAGAGTTGAATATCTTTATGATGGCAAATCTTTTTCAATAACTAGCCTTATCACCAACGTCTAATATTGTTTAAGAGAAGTCGTTTGGACGAAACTAGACTCAAAAACTGTACAAAAACGGAGAAATTGAATAGTTTATAAACACTGTAACCAAATTTCAAGAAAATCGTTTAGGAATATCGAATTTCGTCTTAGTAGATGAAAATTGGGATTATAGTAATAAAGCAAATCCTGCTGAAGTTCTTCGTGTGTGTCCACATTTCGACACACTAAAGTCCCAATTGGATCCTGTCAGTGTAACATGTGACACAACGACCCGATAGCTACCTAATCACAAGAAAATTTATCAAAAGGCATTCACTTTATCAATTATCGATCGAAAGGCAGACTTTACAGACGCGATGATATCACGATAAGTCCGTTTTCGAGCCCAACTCGGTGGTTATCGCCGTCATCACCATTATCATTACCGGCGTGCCCCATCACGGGCCGCTAATTTTCATCCCCGGAGCACGAATCGCACAAATATCATTTCTCAACCGATCGCACACGATCACGATCGAGGCGCAGTACAAATTAATTGACCACCCTTCTGGGTCCCGCCAGAAACTCCCCCTAGCTCTAGCCCCGGGGAGTTTGCCGCCGTCTCCTGGGTGCAGTTTTGTTTTCCGCGATCAGCTGTTATTTTCTACCGACTCTCACCCTGCAGCTTAACCACTGTTGGGTTCCTTTTTTCTTGTGCGCTGTGCGTGTCGCTTCCAATTTCCTACTACAGTCGCTACTTAGCACCTGCTGCAGTCGGCCAGTGCCGCAAAGGTGCCACTAATAGCCAGTCTCTAATGCCCGCTCAATTTGCTGCATTAGAGGGACACTTGTGTTGTCCGTTTGGCTCATGCGTTTGCTTGCGCACGCCGAATGCGCGCACCCAACTAACTGGCGTAACGAAGCAGCCGAGTCGACGGTTGGCGGCTGCTGCCGGATCGGACGGGTTTCCAAATTTGTCGCGAGTGCGTGCGCCCCGGCCCGGCTCAGCCGATAATTGGCCGTAGGGTTTTAGGCCGGCCGAGGAGTCCGGGCGTTTAAGCCTGTCCCTGTAGCCCTCCCCGCCGACGCGTCACGCCGTTCGGATGGAAGGAATTTAGCACTCGGACGGTGCAGACATTAATGAACCGTGCAGTTGGGTGGCTTACGCTTGTTCACACATGTAACCCGTGCCCCGGCGACCGCCGGGCAGCCGCCTGTTTTGGCGCTAAACAATGTCGCGACTATTAATTTGACTGCTCAAGTGTTTGTTATGCACGTGTACTGTGCGTCCCTGTGTGTCGGTACGGAGCGGTGGAAGCATGAAAGTGTGATGAGTGTTTATTTTTCCCCGTTTTTTGTGTCGCTGCCGTTGTTGGATGCTGCCAACGCACGTCAACCGACCGCATAATTTGACGTGCGTTCGGGCGCGAAGAGTGGTCGTGCGTGCGTGTGCGTGTGTGAATAAATAATAAATCAGATTGGTTGGATGACAGGGCGTGATTTTTTGCCGGGTGATGGCCGGGAAGTGCAGTGGCGCGTGGCGATCGTAACATATTCGGGTCGGATTTATGCTACGGTGCCGCGCGGGCCCCGCATGATGGATTGAGGTCGGGCTCCGTTCTGAGCTGGATTTAATTGCGGATCGGTTGTTGTGCTTCGGATAATTTATGCTCGTATGCGTGCCAGTGTAAACATGCTTTTGTTTACCGTGCCGACGACTTGTTGACTTGTTTTGTGTTGTGACTGTTTTTTTTTATGTAATAGTGAAATTAATGCGTAGAACTGTACATAAAAAAACGCCCGGTTATAGAGTGGCTTTATTAATAGTTTCATATCCATAATTAATGGCCGGTGAAGAATAGTCGGAAGAACCGACAACGGCAAATGTTGCTCAAGGCTTTGTCCATTGATAGGCCTTGGATTCAAATGGAATCGTTTTTGGGGGATCATTGTTCATGGTAGAATCTCATCTTGTTGAATTGAAGATTTACCTTGGGAAACAGGGAGCATTGATTTTGTTCGTGTCTTAAAAAATAGGTAAAAAACAAGTGCTGTACGAGATTTGGAACATCGGTTTACAGCTACAGTATCAGCAACTACGATGTCAACTATAGCACGATTTATCGACCTGAATTCCATTACATGATCAGATGTCGCACACGACACAAACATACCACTGTTGCCCCAAGGACACGAACACACAACCCAAAAGGTATATATTCGAAGCTAGCTGATAATAAAATACGCTCACCATTTGACCTCGGATCTTCCAATCGAGCACCACAAATCCCCTTACACGGAAGCGATCACGGCACCTTTCCCATCGCGTGTGGGCCGAGACACGCACACGGCGAAATGCGATCGCGTCGCCATATCGCGGTGATCTACGGCGTCACCACGGGGTGGACACTGCTGCCGGAGCCACACATTCGAATGTCGGGCACATTACGCCCTCGCCAACTAACTGTGTGGCGAAGGCGTTGCTTGAGACCGTTCTCACCAGGCTTATCGATCCACTTCGGATCGTTTACGTTTCGTATGCGATCGTGCATACGTTTAAAGGCGACAGCAAACATTGGCTGAAGTTTGGAGAAAAAAGGCAAGGAGTATCTTAAATGTTTGTATGTCATTTGAATCGAGTTTTTGACAAGATCTTGGCAACATGTTGCGCAACAAATGCGCTGTATCTTCATTTCCGAAGCTTATATCCGGGAGCATCCATATGCTTCCGAAGTTTGTCACGTTGAGGTGTCCTGAAAAAAGTATCCATTATATTTTGTTTAGAATTTCGCAGAGTATTAAGTGTTCTGAAAACTTGGTAAGCAAAATATGACGCAAAAAAGTGTAACGCAACACCTAGCACAATTAAAGTCCTGATCCTGGCAAAAACTGTCCTGCAATTTATCCCGGAACGTTGAATTCCGCTACCTGTTGCGCACCAAGGAATCGACCACGCCCCGCGTCTTGCGGATTCTACTCCAGCGAAAGATCGCTGATTTCAACTGATCCGTAATTAAAATGTCGTAAAATGTTTTACGACGCAACGAGCCAGCACTCAATACTCTCCCATCCCCACGTCGTTGTAGCTCCATCGAAGTGCCAATCCACCACGAACTGATCGGGTTCCGCGCCCAACCGACGATTAGCTTCGATTGCGTGCCAAAAACCTCCGGCGTACCGAACGACGAAGGATAAGTATGCAAAGCGCGCCTATCAAAAGCTCGCAAGCTGCACCGGGTAACCCGAGCCTCCGATCAAGCCATCCAGGCGTGCCGGCGTCAGGACTTTTGGAGGAACTGAAGGCAACCGTCGAACCGGCGATTATCGTAAAGTAAGCTACTTTATGCAAATGACTGACAGAAATTTACATCTCTTATTAAAGTCCACGGTGTTTAATCAATCTTCGTTTCGCGCTTGGCTGATACGGTGCGCTGAGTGCAAGGAGAACTCCAATCCAATGAGCCAATCTTTCGAGCGAATTGGTTAACTTTTTGTTGCACCTTAAGCAAACTAGGGTTATTTTTCCTTGTGATGCTCTATATCCTCTTGCGCTTGAAGCATATCACAGGTCTAACGTATACCAACACGAGCAAACGGAACCTTTCGTTAGCAAAAACTCCGCAGCGCACCGTGCATCACGGAACGACTCACTCGCAAAGAGACGAAAATAAACGACTTAAAAAAAGCGATCATAATTGCGCCGACTGTCCAGCGCACCTTGCACTACAGGATCGCGCGCGATCACCGTGACCGGGTTCGGGTGCAATCAACATTATTATTAGTTTCTGATTGTTATATTTCGGCTAATAAAATCTTGTTCGCAGTTCTCCTTTCGTTTCTTCGACGCAAATGTTTGTATCAGTACGTCCCGTACACTTCGTGCGTATTCCTCATCGAACGCGGTCGCGGTTGATTGGATTAAGAAAGTAGACAAATAAACCCTTTTCCACACGCTCCAACACTCCCCCGGTAAGCCCCGTCGAGGACAGTAATGTGCGCGCGTGAAAGTAAACGAACCGAAACCTGGGCGAAGCTGGGATCAAACGCGGCTCGCGGAATCTCTCGGCCGGCGAAACCGCGGAGATTTGAATTTGGATAATTAAGATACAAAATGCAGCATGTGCCCGGTGCATGTCCATTTTTGCGCTGTTGTCGTTGTGCCTTTAACCCCCACCACGGCGCGTTATCGTAACTTCGAAGGATTTGTGGCAGTTTTTCGCAGCTTACGACAACGATTACTATCACTTAATCAGCCCCGAGTGGATCGGGTTACGCCGCGACGGGCCGGGCGACGAAAACATGCTGTTATTTTGGTGCGAGATAAGCATGGTGTCTTCAGGACAAACTTTCAACAAACTGGTTCGATAAGGGCAAGAAATGGAGCCAACAAAAAAAGACCGCTCCCACAGGCGAGAATATCACTGGAGTGGGCGATGGGTTTGAGCGAAGAAATGATACTGTTTTTGTGCTTGTTATCGAACGCTAATTAAGACTACTTAATGCAATATACGAACTTAATATGCAAAACAACTGTCAAACAACGAAGAAAGGTTTGGGTTACGTTTTTTAAATTTAAACCAACCCGCCGTAAATTAGCCGACGGTAATTACGGAACGGAAAATTTCTACCCCAAACGGGGGCAGTTTGGCAATCAAAAAATGGCGCGTGGTGTACTTTCGCGTGTTGCATTTGACTTTTGGGGACTTTTAAAATTTATTTGTTCGCAAAATTAAACAAAACAAAAACCAGCCCCACGCGCACGATTTATGCGTACCGCCGATTATCAAGTAGAACGGGACGCAAATTTCGTGCGAACGGTGGTGGCGCTGCTGCTGGTGCATAAAGCATGCCCATAAATGGCGTCCATTGTATGCAAATTGAAATTTATGGTACGGCAACGCCTCACGCTCCAGAACGCTGGCCTTCGTCCCGGAAACGCGCAGTTCCTGGTAGCGAAAAGGGGGTGTCATCTTGCGGATGACACCCGCTGCATTAAAGATCCCATCTCCTATCGTAAACCATTTTCCCAGAAGCCACCGAACGCGAACGAACGAAGATCACAGCCCGATCGCGGCGGTGCGCATCACCCTCATGAAGGCGGATGCGCTGCAAACGATCGACAAATTTAATTTCGCGCTTTCGTGAAACCAGCCCCGGGGCCGTGACTAAAAGCGACACACAAAACGCTACAGAACCCCTTCTCGGTTCGTGTAGACCACATGGGTATGCGTGTGTGTGTGCACACGTCGGACGGTGCCATTATCAGCGAATTGGTCGTAAAGTTAACTGAACCTGTCTGTACTCGCTACGCATTAAATTAAACACCTTCTGATGAAGGCATTCCGTTCCAGTTTGTTGTTTTATGGTTATCATTTTTCCTTGTTTTCGCCATCTTTTTTTTGCATACGCACGTTACTCGTGTTTTTGTCTGTGTTGTGTGCTTTCGTTCTGCCTGCACGGGCTGCTGGGACCGAAACTGTTGGAACCGATACGAACCTGCTCCAATTAGGACCACAGGTGAGTGTGTTGAAAGATATTAATTTTCACAATTTTTCGATGCCCCGTGCGGGCCCATCCCAGAGCCGCATGGGGATCGCAGGTTCAGAGCGCAGCAGAATCGGGAGCGTAGTGCAGTTTGGCATGCAGTTCGCCTGATTGGTGGTGCCAGTGGGTTTGCTTACTTTACGACGCTGTAAAGCTGGCTCTGACATTAAACACGCTGCTTCGGTGCGGGACGATAAAGTGGTCCACACGGGTGTCTGGTGGGTCACGGCCCGGGCCGAAGATATGTTCGCTCGATTTTGTTAATGAGCAATAGCGCAACTTTATCTGATGCATAATTTTGTCAGCCAGATTGCACTACAAAGTGTTTTAATTGTAGGCGTCGGAGGTAAATGCCGTCCCGGTAATGAATGTAGGCGATAGTTTCGATGTTAAGTATTTGTTTTTTGGTGTTTCTTTTGCTGCGTTTAAGACAACATTGTTTTGGATGCTGAGAAAGGATAAATCATCATTACAGGAACTATCAGAAATCCACTGTAAATGTGCTTTGCAATTCGAACCCCAGTATTGAGAGGTTTCTGACCCGATAATGTTTGCTTCGAGACGTGTTCGACCATGCTTCAAACACGTGCCCCGTTCCGTGCCAGATCCTAAAGGAAGCACCTATTAGTGCACCGATTAGTAGTAGGCGTCAGTTTATTTACCATACCACCTGACATTTATGGTTTGTTTACGTTGTTATCTGAATTTCCAGCGTGAGCAGTGTGTTAAGCGGTTGTCAAGCAAATGAATAAACAACGAATAGACACAGCAGCGGGTGGCACTAAGCAACCGTCTACTAGCAAATCCACTCGGGCGAACGATTTTCGACACAGGCGCGCCAGTATGGCTTCATGAATGAAGTGGCCACTGGCGTGTGATCAATTTGTACCCATGTGCACATTGCCGGCCGATGTTAACATGATTGTGAATAAGGTCGTTTTCGTAGAAGTATAAATAAGTCTCCGTTACCCAGACGCACTCCCACCAGGGCTTTGTATCCTGTGCGTGGGGGTTTTACGGTCCCCGTGCACGGTGCACCAAAACCTTCTACACGCAACGACACCTCTCTGGGTGCGATCATCCCGGTTCGGCCGAAAGTGGGAACCGTTTCTGATGGGGTCGTTATTTATAGATGATTTGTTTTCGCATAGTACACCTGCTGCCATGCCGCCCCACGGGGAGTACGCACATTTGATGGATCTTTAACGGTTGTCTGTGGCCGGCATGTCGGTATGTCTACCGTTCTCGCAGGGTCAACCGGGGGAGCGTAGGTGCGCTGGGTGCGGATTTTGATACGGTTTCCTAAGCGTCGTATTTCATTCTCATGGCAGACGAAGAATGAACGGCGATCAGCCAGCAACAAGCGTGCCAGATGATTTGCGCCAATATGGGGCCGCTCGCGCTGTACGGGTGCGGCCAAGGCGTCGGTGAAATTTGAGAGCAGCATCAGGAAGGCCGGTGTGGTTTAGAATATTTGCTTATTTTCTTTCAACGCCACGCCAACACTTGATCTCCGAGATGATCTCGCAGCATTCGCGCATCATCGGGCGTCAAACCGTAACGATGTGTGATCGGTTCAGCCCGGTTCACTGACCGCATGGTGAAATGCATTTACAACCACGCGAACTTTAACATAAACACGTTCGCGCAACGCTGCCGAATCGACTGTAGGAAAAGTGATACCGGAACAAAAGCACGAACGTTCTTAAATCATTCGCCGAAAGCAAACAAACACAACCCTGACGCCGGCATCAAAAGGATCCCCACCCAATCAGAGCGATCTGGGCACAGAAAATGACATCACGCTCGCCTGCCGGAGGTAAAATAAAAGCAGACAATTTATGGTTCCTCAAAATCCCACTGGTTGAATTTTGCGCACCCCGCACAAGAGAAAAACGATTAACCGAGGGCTCAGAAGCACGTCTCGGTGATCGTGGCCCGTTCGATCGGACGATCACTCCACGATTCGAGTGATAAATGATTGACGAAATGTACCTTCGAAAAGGGCGATCCTTATGAGGATGATTAATTTCTTCACCATGCTGGCTGGCAGGTGGTTGTGATGTGTGATATTTCAATACGGGAATACTTTCTTCTACGGCAACGATACGTTCCGCACTAGTTCCATTTCGATTCGCTTCAATCTGGTAAACATAGTTTTTGTTTATTATTATTTTTTGGTTCATTGCGAAGACGATCTTGCTGTTTGCTTCACACGATCACATATTAGCGTACCCAGCTCCGGCACAGTCTGCCTGTTGAATATTGTTAATAAATGTATGATTTTTATGCATTATCATCCACCTTCCTCGTGTTTAAGCCAAAACCCCCCTCTTGTATCGCTCTGCCGAGTTGGCTTTGATTCCTATTATGTTTTGCTGGGTTTTGGAAAGGCTTTTCGTTTAACTTCCCTTTCGCTTCATTGTCATGCTGTTGGTACGAGCGGGCTTTGAGCTGTCATATTGTGGTCATATTCTGTCAAGCCGGATTTGTTTACGTGTTTACGAATAATATTATGCGAATAACTAGGTTTTCGTTTTCCATTACTTAGCAAGTTACAGAGAGAGAATGTGTTTCGGGTTATACGTTCCGTGGCACCGCACCGCCGGAGATGATCTGTAATCTATTAGAGTTTTTTGGCAGAAGTCGCATAAAAATCCACCCGCTATGCCGAGGGAAGGTATGCATCTATTTCCTCGATTCAACTATGCAGAGTCGCTTCCGTCGTGCGATTTGAAATCGTTTTTCTTCGGCTCGCAAGAAAAAAAAACACCATCCTTTTAGAATGATCGTTCCTGGGACAAACTCATGACGCAATCAATAAACGTTAAGCTTTTCATTGAACACAACTTATGCTTCTGTCTTTGTTCATCAGATAGAATGCACTGAATACTTGGTATATAGGAAATCTTCTTGTCGTACTGATTTCGTCGTACAGTTTTGGGTTTAAGACTTGATTCGAATTGAAATCGTTACGATATAGCTAAATATCTAGACATTCAATACTGATCACTGGTATACGGAATCCAAATATCTCACACTATGGAATGGAGAGCTTGAGTTGGAGTGAAATGCATTAGGCAAATCGCGAAATCTTAATGCTATGATCACGAGAAAACAAAAGCAGCTTTTGGAGATCTGTAATGAAATAAGGGCCTGCAGCAAGCACGGAGAAAAAAGAAAAACGTTCAACAAAACTACACAGTGTATATATATAAACAGAAAACACAGCACACGCGCACACAGAACAAACAAAAACTAATCACATGATGTAAAAGCGATATCCTTCGTTTCCTCTCCTATGGAAAAAGCAGGACGTCCAATCTTACTGGTTCTTCCTACAGTTAAATGTTAATATATCGCAGCAGTGTAGCAGTGTCCTAGGGTAATGAGTTTCGATCCGCCTCTGTTCCACAGTTCCACCGGGATTCACCGGGGTCAAGTCAAGAGATAAAGGAAATTTTTGCACACCCTTTCAGCCACTTATTCGCAAAAAGAAAACAAAAAATCCCAAAAAAAAATAACCCCATGGAACTGCGATCCCATCTCCGGCTGCGGAAAACGCTTCATTTTGCTCCGTTTTTCGTTTGTGCGAGTGCGGGTACGAACGTTGTTCTGTCGCCTCTCTCCTCCTCTCGGTTTGGTTCCGCTTTAGCGATAGAACTTCACCTCCGCCTCGACGCAGTCTTTCATAAGCTCATCCAGCTCCTGGCTAGCTTCGCCCGAGTGTTCGCACAAAAAGCGATTGACTTCGTCCATGCAAGTGGCCTCGAGCGAGCTCAACAAACTACCGACCGCCTCCCACTTCCGATTGCTGTGCAGACGGTGGAGCAGCGTTTGCTCCTCACCGTCCGGCACTCTTGTGAGGGGCGAAATTTTGGCACCGGCCGTAAAGATAAACGGTTTGAAGACCGACTCGCCGACCTGCGGCGTCGCCGTAAACCAGTGGCAAGCAAGTTCACCTTCCCCGCTGAGCACCGACACCTGGCTCGCGCCGGTAGAAGCATCTGCTCGCAGGCATTCGAACATTTGCTTCAGTCCAAATGCTCCCTCAACACCGGGTTCGTTTGCCGGCCAGCTGCGGACAGTTGTCGAAGCCGCGCTGCCTCCAAACGCCTCGCTAAAGCTAAACTCACCGGAACCATCCCAAGCACCGGCTGCCTGCGCTTTCGAGGCAAGATCCTCCGAACTGCGATCGAAACCGGCTCCGATCGTGAAACCGGCCGCACTTAACGCTACGCTACTCTCCTGTACCTGCTTCGCCGCCCAAAACTGGCCGGCCACGTTCAGCAACCAAACGGCTGCGGGATCACAAATGACGAAGGCTGCCTTCAGGGCGTTGTGATCTTCTGGTGCGTGTTTCTCGACGAACGCTACCAATTTATCGATGACACCGGTCGCACTATCGCTACGCTCCAGCCCCAGCCGAACCAGATCCACAGGGGACACTTTGCCATCCACACCGACTCCCTCGCTGTACGATAGTCCAACCGTGACCGCTTTCTCGTTGGAACCACTCTCCGCCCCCCATCCACCGGCCGGTTTGTTAAGGATCACTGCCAGGCTGGCCCCTCCTTCGATCTCGCATCCGCTCGGCAGGCTGATCGGATCGGTACCGTCCGTGGCCGGCAGATAGACAACCTCCGATACCTGTTCCGTCGTGCCGGTACCGTTCCGTCCGAAGATGATCTGCTTCCGGTTGGATTCCGTGCACGGCGGAAGCACGACGAACATTTCGCCACCGTAAGCAGGCATTTTTCTCGTTCGCTGTGTGTGTGTCTCGGTTCGTTACTGTCTCGTTTTCACCACCTCAGGCCTGGCTGCTCCGCCGCAGTGCGCTTTGATTCGGCTTTCTCTCGCTCACTCACACGGTCACACACTCCTGCCAACAAATCAATAAAGGGGTGAAAGTTTTTCGGGCTGATTGCGTGGATGGATGAGAATGGGAATTTGGAAACTCCGGGTAGAGCGAACGTTTTTCACAAGCATATTTTTTGGATGAGGTGGTTAATGAAAGGGCGCAGACTGCATGAAATTGCCGACATACCTGGTGCACTCTGGGAGCTGGCACAAGACGATGTTTAAAGCCACACGAATGCACTTTTTGCAATGTAAACAGATTTATGCTGCAGCACGGTTGAGCCGAAGAGTGTCTGCAATGGTTTGTTAGATATTTATGCTTCGGTACGGCGGAGCACACGAGAAATTTCCAGTTGTTGATCGAGACAGACAAGACTAATTGTGCACACACACACCGGGACAAATCAGCAATTTTCACGAGATGCTTTCTTTTTTCCTTGGAAAAGCGTTCGAAGAGTATACCTGGAGAAAAGGCTCTATCGTGATCTCATTTTGACAGTTGGCACTACACTAATGTTTATGTTTTTATTTTGATTTGTTATTTAAATGAAAATTTTAACAGTGCAAATATCGGAAAATATATATTTTTTTATTGTTCTGCTTTATTGTAATGCATTCTGCTTAAATCCAGTAGCAACAGCCACACTCCAACTTGGCATGGCTGTGACACACAATCGTAACCCACCTTTCGCACTGCATATTAGTTTGACGGATTCACGCACTGGCAGCACTGCTCCGTCGCATGTCAAGCGGAGAAATAAAATGGAGAATTTTGTGTGATTGTTATTTTGCACAACAGTAGCTGAAGCTGTTGTCAAAAAGTGCGTTTTTCCGCGGTGTTTCGCAACTGTTTCCGAACTTATCCACCGTTCCGCGGTGCAGTGCGGTCCGGCGGACAATATTTACACGCCCGCAGTGCCCAGAAAAGCCGTCTCGACAACGTGTCGCCCTGGAAACGCCAAACCACCACCCCCGTGAAAAGAGGGTTGCTTCGGATCACAGTGGACGGGGGGGCGCAAGAAAACGCCAATGAACCGCGTTTTCCCCGGGTGGCGAGTATTTCGGATGCAGACGAGACATCGGACGGGTGGCGTCGTCGGTCGGAACAGGTAGTGCAGAATTGTTTTCCTTCGAGAAAAACGGGGCCCACTCCGCGGCTGTGTGCAGTGACTGTGCGCGGGTGGCGCGGAAGAAGCGAACGCAACGGGAACGGAAAGCATAAGAAGTGGCACATACAAACATACAATCCACCTCGTTCGTCGCCACACCTTCCATCCCCACGCCCCCTCCTGTTCGCAGCATGGAACCCGATCCGGTAGGGCTTGGTTGTTGCTGCGACGGAAAACACAACCGGTACTGGTGCTGCATTCAAGGCGTGCATTAGCGCTCTTCTTCCCTGCGGGAAAAACTAGTGACGAAACTGGTCAGTAGGCGTCGCTGGGCTGCGTGCGTGAGTGCGTGCGCGCGTATGATTCTCGCGCCGCGCGGGGAGGCTGCTGCTATGGCGCTGAAAGTGTTTCCCGTGTGTGGTGTACGTTGGCCAGGAATTCGTCCGGTTTTGGACGAAACGACGTAATGCGAAACGATGTCAAGTGCAGTGCGTGGACGGAATCGAGGACGTTAAAGTGCGGTAAATAGCAAACTTTAGACATTCGGCGTGAGCGTGTGTGTGCGTGTGAGCGTGTGTTTTTAGCGTGTGTTGTGCGTTGTACTGTGTCGTCTAGAGGAAGAGGAAGTGTTTTGGGTGCCCTTTTCGATCAGTTTCACTTCACTTTTTTCTCATTTACTTCGGCCTGCGGCCTCATCAACCGCACGCACTGACACCGTTCCAGTGGATGGGCAAAGGGTCAACGCTAATCCACGGACCAGAATGAAGGAGATGGTCGGTGGATGTTGTGTCTGTTCAGACGATCGCGGCTGGTCGGAGAATCCGCTAGTGTACTGCGATGGTCAAAGCTGTGCTGTGGCCGTGCACCAGGCGTGCTACGGCATCGTAACCGTACCGAGCGGTCCTTGGTACTGTCGGAAGTGTGAGAGTCAGGAGCGGTCCGCCCGTGTCCGGTGCGAACTGTGTCCATCGCGCGATGGCGCCCTCAAGCGGACAGACAATCAGGGTTGGGCGCACGTCGTCTGCGCCCTGTACATTCCCGAGGTGCGCTTCGGGAATGTCACGACGATGGAACCGATCATCCTGCAGCTGATCCCGCAGGAGCGGTACAATAAAAGTAAGTAGGGCTTTTCGAGTTCAACAGGAGAAAACTAACGTTGTGAATTTCGCAGCATGCTACATATGCCAGGAGATGGGAAAGGGTTCCCGAGCTACCGTTGGCGCCTGCATGCAATGTAATAAGTCGGGATGCAAGCAGCAGTTTCACGTCACGTGTGCCCAGCAGCTTGGGTTGCTTTGCGAGGAGGCCGGCAACTATCTCGATAATGTGAAATACTGTGGTTACTGTCAGCATCACTACAGCAAACTGGTAAGTTACACGATCTAAGTAGAGGGTGCTATTAATGTATGATTCTCTGCTTAATGTTACAACGATCGGTAATTATGTAATTAGGTATCCTCTCGTTAAAACTTCACTTCGTTTCACTGTCTGTACGAATTTAATTGTATGTTGGAATAAAAAAAAAATAAAACATATTTTCAAAAACATATTTATCATCGAAGAACCCTTCGACATGAAAGAATAATTTTATCGTTATTCTCACTACGCTTTTGCAGAAAAAAGGCGGCAACGTGAAAACAATTCCACCCTACAAACCGATCAGCCACGAGGCCAACTCAAGCGATGGTCCTTCGTCGCCGGAAAAGGAAATGGAACCACCACCACCGCAGCAGCACTCGAGCGCAAGTGCCGCCGGGTCTAGTAGTACGGGTGGTGGAAACAGCGGTACCGGAGGAACCAGTGGAAGCAGCAGTTCGAGCGGAGGCGTCAAATCCAGCAGCCGACTGTCTGGTGACCCGAACCTTGGCGGCACGTCATCCACCTCCTCCTCGTCGTCATCCTCCTCCTCGAAGCAGCGGAAGTCTTCGAGCGCTTCGAAAGGTTCAAGCGGAGGATCCAGCTCAAACACGACGCTGTCGTCCTCTTCGTCCTCGTCGTCCTCGGTGCTATCTTCGACTGGTAGCGGGTCCGGGAGTGGCAGTGGGATGTCCGGCTCTTCTGCGATGTCCTCCTCTTCGACGTCATCGTCGTCAACGACGTCATCTACGTCAGGTGTGTCGAGCATGTCCGGCAGCAGCGGAAGTGGCGTTGGAAATAGTAGTGGAATCGGTAGCTCGGGTATTTCCAGTGGCGTTAGCAGCAGTGGTTCGAGTAAGGGTAACTCCGGTTCCTCTGGTGGTGCCGGTGGAAGTGGCGGTTCGAGCAGTAGTTCAAAGGAAAAGGATAAATACAGCAAAAGCGTGAGTGTCAAAACCGGTCCTGGTTGAAAGGAAGAAAATTAACCTTCTTGTTTTCCTTCAGCGAGATAAGAGCTCGAAATCGTCGAAATCATCCAGTAGCAGCAGTGGTGGCAGCAGTAGCACCTCCAGCGGAGCAGCAAATGCTGCTAATTTCAGTAATAGTACAAGCAGCGGTGGAAGTTCAGTCAGCGGAAGCACTGGCCAGTCCTCGAAGGATGTCGAAATGGGTGCAGCGTCCGGAGCATCCGGCGGATCGATGGGATCGCTTGGAGGAGGTGCAAATTCTTCCTCCCAGTCTGCATCGCAAGCCGGCTATTCGTCATCCACTGGTGGTAACGCACCCGGAAGCAGCAGTAGCAGCAGCATCAGCTCAAGCAAACATCACTCGGACAAATCGGACAAAGGCCAGAGCGGACAAGGTGGTGGAGCAATTGCAACACTCTCCGGCAGTGTCGGATCGTCCCGGGCTGCATCGCTCTCTCCGGCCGCAATCCCAACCACCCTCATCATCAAACCACCTCAGGAGCACACCGGCGGACCTGGCGGAAAGGAAGTGCTGTCGAAGGAAGCTATCGCCAAAATGAGCACCTCGAGCAACTTTACCGAAACGATCGTGGTCAATTCGTCGGAATCGGCCTACAGTGGAGGCTCCATTGCGGGGTCCACGTCCGTGATCGAGAGCGGCAAGATGGGCGTAGGAACGGGGAGTGGCTCAAGCGGGTCGTACAGTGGAAGTAGCTCCACAACAGGTGGAAGTGGTGGTGGCAAAAAACGAAAGGCAGATGCCCGCTCCACACCGACGTCGTCTGCCGGAAGCAACGAGATGGATACTAACCGGTGAGTGTTCTAACACTTAAATCTTTTGTACAGTAGCTTTCGTCGAACGTAGCATTTTATTTTCGCACATTACGAAATTACAGGGTTCATACATATGCTTTAGGTAAATGTATGAAGTACTCTGCTTTTTAGAAGAATTTAGATTATTTTTCAGCCACCTAGTCTATATTGCGTACATCCACATTCTAAAGTCTATATTTTATCATGTCAGCTTGGCCAAAATATCAAAACTAAAATTAAAATTGTGATTTATCTAGGTTCGTATCTGTAAAGTAATAACGTAGACATGAAATAATAATGCGAACTCCGCAAATAAAGCATCTGTGTAAAAATAAACTATGTGAAAACTTACGCTTATATGTAACCTATTTATTTCTACTCCACAGTGACCTGATTAGAGATGTCGCCGTATCGCTTGTGCCATTGTCGTTGAGTAAAAACGATCACATCGACCCATCGCCCGTTGCGGGGCACGAGAAGAACGTGAAGAAGGTGAGTTTAAACCCCTGATCTTGAACTGGATTCCACTGGATTCCTTCCAGTGTGTGTGTGCGCGCGCGCGTAAAACCAAATTCGTCCTTGCGTGAAGCTAAGTGATCGTCACACTCACACAAGGATACACAATTCGTGTGCAATATGTGGTGCATCACACAAAGGAGAATAGGATGAAACGAACACGGAAGAATTGTAAATATATCGTCCGTGTAGTGGTGCAGCATTGGATGAAACGAACATTCATCGCAAATCGTCCTGCCCGCAAAAAGGGGCTGCTGACAAGTTTTATTATTATTACTATATGCACGCATTGCGGGGTGCGAGGTAGTGGTGTGATTGTGCGCACGTAGGCCACCGTTCGACGATCCCGCTTTTGATAGGATAATCGGGAAGAGAAAGGAATACGTGGTGTGCACATACGTAACACACCGGGCTGTGAGCATGACTAGCGGTCGAAAGGTAGGAAGAGGAAACGAAGGAATATCCTTTTTTTTGCAAGCTGCTGAAAGCCGACCCGAGTGCTGCGATCGTTGCTTGTTGTTCAACTTTATTCACACAGGGGGAAGAAAGTCTTCACGGGCAGGGCGAGGCTGTGTGTGCACACAAGGATCAGGAGTTTTATATTGAGCTCCGTTTGTGGAGGGGAGAAGGTATGGCTCGTTTTGTTGGTGGGTTATAAAAAAGAGGGAGATTCCTTCACATACAAGTCCCATGCATTCGGATGCTTGTGACTACAGGAGCAGGATAGCTTTTAGCGAAATCCTCTAAACCCCAGGTCCCTGTAGCCGGCTGCTTCTCCGCGCATTCATTTGTTTCGTTCAGTCGGCTCGCGAACTTTCAAGGAACGCACAGAACGCGATGAAGCAGCGCGTGTGTGGGCTGTGTTTGTTTTTCGTTTGCAACTTCACCAAAAAGTGATCCAACAAGCACCAAGTGCTTACTTTTCGGGTGCTTCTAAAGCCACGATCGTGCTGTGTGCCACACAAAATGCCACACAAACACAAAAGCCACAAAAGCGAGCGGCGAGAGAAGCGCAAAAAGCACAAGGACCGCAGCAGCCGCGAAAGTGGCGACGATGTTCGTGTTTGGCTGAAGCTGCGCTTCGACGGCGAGTACGTGCTGCGACGCTGTCTAACCGGAACGTTGTGCTCTGGCGTTTGCTTACAGGCGAAAACCGAAACCTCGAGCACCGCCACCCCACTGCAGCAGCATCATCCGGTGACGGCGCCGGCGCTGCCACCGGCGGCACCGGATACGAATCTGCAGAATGTCGCACCGAACAACCTTATCCAGGCGACGCACGGTTCAAGCATCATTTCGTCATCCTCCTCGTCATCCTCCGCCACCGGCAAACATCATCAGCAGCAACAACACCCGCAGCATCATCAGGTAAGCAGACGTAGATGATCCCGATGATCCTTTTTTTTTTTGCTTCCAATCTGATCTCACACATACACACCTCCCACACACGCACACATACTTCCTGCACCTGCACGCACAACTGCACGTTCACAAGCACACACGCGTATCCTTACGAGCAATCATATTATCGAGCAATACCTGTCCCCTTTTGCCTGGGTGGTGGTGATGGTGGTACCTAAGCTTACGTTGCCTTCCCGGCGCGAAGAGGCGGCTATGTTCAGTTTTGTTGTCTGTGCTGGGATGGTACAAGGATTCGTTAAGCGAGCTATTGGCGATTCCCAAATCACACCATCACGGCACCACCACCTGGGAGTGGGCGGGGGACATTAATCTGACTCTGGCTGGTTCTGGCTCTCACGTTTCCCATGACCTGACCGTTCGGTCATCGTTGCAGCAAACGCCTCACTCGCCTCAGCAGCCTCACACACCGAGCCTGGTGGTGTCGGTCCCGCTATCGACGGCTACCGTACCTGGAGTTAATCTACCCGCTAGTAACAGTAGTAGTAGCAGTAGCAACAGCAACAGTCACAGCAGCAGCAGCAACGTTAATCATAGCGCTAGCCTTAGCAGCAGCAACAGCAGCAGTAACAGCAGCAATACCCCGAACATTGTATCACCCGGTCAGCTGGGTAGTGCCGGCAGCAGCAATCCTTCTATCAGCAATACGGGTAGCGGAAATTTGTATCAACAGATTTCACACCGGGCCGGTGATCAGTTGATGGTAAGTGAAACCAACCGGAACTGCCGCGAATTGTGTGCATGCGTGCTGTGTGTGTCGCCTGTGGGACGTGGAGGGATTGCTAGATTGCTCGAAAGGATTTCTTGCAGGGTTTTATTTCTCGATGGTTGCCGCAAAATATACATTTCAGTGTGCGGTGGTGCGTGCGTCATTACATTATGTGAGTGTGTATGTGAGAGAGATGCAGATTAAAAAAATCCAATTGAAACATTTGCAGCACATACATTTACACTAACGTGCTTACTAATGTGTTTACTATTGTACCAAATAGGCAAATAATTTAAATGCGATAGGTTTCTCAGCATCGACTCATTTTACGACTTCTTTAAGCCGAATCTTCCCCGAAACGTTCGATTGTTTTCGAAAATCGATTAAAATCTTTGAATGACGATTACATTCAAAGATTGCGATGAGATTTTAAGATTTGTAAACAGGTGTTGAGCGAATGCGGAAGTTGTCGTTATCGATAACTATCGTTTGTGGTCTGTAATTCGGTACTATAGAACACCACAAAATGTTATGTTCACTTCACGTTTCTCTTAACGCGTTAAAATAGCAACATAAACAAAAAGTTCATTATTCTCTTGTTTTCACTCAGTTTGGTTTGTACTACAACAAAGATACACGTATTCACTTTGAAATAACCAGCCACATATCAGGATGCACTCAGCATGCGATGCTAAACATATATAGAAAATGTGACACCAATGCAACAATAAGCTTACGACATACTATATATGGAATGTCTGTAGCTTGGGAACTCTGAAATTGATCAATTACTAACATCTTGTTTTCGGTTTATCTATCATTATTTAGAATGCCAGCGCGAACCGCTCTAGTCCCGTGATACAGCAGCAAACGGGGGGATCACAGAACATCATCCAGTCCTCGTCTTCGTCCTCCTCCACGTCCGGTACCGGCTCAACCGTTACGGCACCGATCGGCCATCATCATCCCGGACGACAGTCGCCGTCGGTGCGTGCCTCACCGGCCGGAGGAGGCGCTAATGTCATAACCTCCCTGCACCACCAACATCACGGCCAATCGCAGCATCAGCACCAGCCGGATCTGTTGACGGTGCCCACGCCCGGTGGTGGTGGCGGTACCGTACTACAGAGCATCTCGCCCGTTCCGATGAGCGCGATCCAACGTACCTCCTCACCTTCGGCTCTTGGTGGCGGTGGAGACAGTAGCAACAGCAGCAGCGGCGGCGGCGGCGGATTGAAGTTCGGCTACGAAAAGCAAGCACCGACGACGAACGCGCGGATAGCGGCCCTACAGGAAGAAGAATCCGCTACTGGCAGGCGGTCGAGGTACGGGTGAGGACACATTTTGCATTTTTCTTTACTCGTTTACAAACTGTGCGTTGTCCGGACGTCGTACCAGGATATTGGTCTCGTTTGTTTTCTACAACTATGATGCACGAAGATGTCTGGCTAAGAGTTGCAGAGAATCAAGATCAAGTCCTGATCGTGCGGCGTCCTGTAGTTGTAGTAGGTTGTTCAACAAACATACATTAGTTACCTTTTCCTCCCACATCCCCCTTATTTGAACCTTACGCATTTACAATAGGTCCAATTTTCTATTAGGTCGTTACGATGGTACATGCTTTTTTAAGTGTTCGTATATATATATATCTATGTGCGTGTTTGCGTCTTTGCATTTTTAAGGTTATGGTTTCATTCGGTGTTCCGTTTCTGCAAGGATGTTGTAATTCGTCGTTGATTTTCTGTTTCAGTTTTTAGGAGTATGGTTTTCGGCAAAATTAAACCGCGATAAATGGGTGAAGTGCAAATACAAGGAATCCGATCGTTCGCTACCATTTGCATATGATGTTACAGTCCGTCAAAATGGACATGAATGTAGTTTCTACGATTTTCTGAAAATATGAAGCTGTAGCGTTTAAGATGTCCTGTTCCATAGTCGGACATTACAGCATTACCATGATAAATTACTGGCTATGAAGAAGATGACTTTACAATTTCTATCTGTGCGGTACTTTCTCTATCTTCAGAAAGATAAAAGAACAACACTGATTAGGCGGAACTTACCGAGATTTAACTATCCTATCTACTGATAAAATATTTGTCAGTTGCAGTACGTTTGGTCGTGCAGCGTCAAGCTGTGGTCGGTCTTGGTTAGCGCTATTTGTGAGATCTGTTTGCACCGATTCCGTTGTTATGTTGTTGTCATTGTTGTTTTTATTAGCCACCAATTCAGCTTCGAATGTGATTGTTGTTTGCGTTCCGTTACTGTCTCAGTGTGGGTGTGTACAATAATTTGACATTTTATAACACAATGCCTCTTCCTCCTGCCGCTGTCCCAACCCCTTCACTTCCACATTGCAATTCTCCTACACGCAGATCACACTCGCGCGAACGTAGTGGAGGTGCAAACAATGCTGCTGGTAATACCAGTGGATCTGGCAATAACGCTGGTGGTGGTGGTGGTGGAAAGACTCGCACGTCAAAGAAGCGTTCACAACAACAACAACAGCAGCAGCAGCAGCAGCAGCAGCAGCAGCAACAACAACAACAACAACAACAGCAATCACAGCAACCGCCCGATCGCGAATCGCCTTCGATCACGTCGGAACCAACAGCTACTGGCGCAGGAGCCAATCGAACTCTGTCCTCACCGCCACCATCGCGTCCCTCTTCGCACGGTGGAGGTAGCGGCGGACAGTATCCGTTCGGAGTGCTCGATCGTAGTAGCACCGAAGAGCATCACGCATCACAGTACCATCAGCCGTCGTCCGGCGGAAGTAATGCCCCTGCCGGAGGTGGCAATAACGCCAGCAACAATGGCAGCGTGCTGTCCATGGCGGCCGGAACCGGATCGGCCACCGCGTCCGTTGTCGTGGGCAACTCATCGTCCTCGTCTTCACAAAACCACCATCATCACCATCAGCAACAGCAGCAGCAGCAGCAGCAACAACAATCTTCTCAGCATCATCATCATTACCATCCGCACCACCATCATCAGCAGCAACATCACCATTCGCATCACCACTCGCATCATCAGCAGCAATCGCCCATGAGCGAAAAAATGCCATCGGTCGCTTCGCTTCCCTACTCCGTCAGCGGTTCCCATTCCGCCCAGTCTAACAGCAACGCTTCTAACGCTTCTATTGCATCTGTCGCTTCTTCCTCCGGTTGTGGAACCGCTTCTGTTACCGTACCATCCAATGGTGGGCCTTCTTCTTCTTCGTATTCTACTCATACCGTAAACTCTTCCACTTCCGCTGCTGCTAGGATCGACCCAGGATCGTCCTCCAGCGGTCATCCTGTCATCGAAATGGCCGGCCATGGCGGACCGAATACCTATCATGGTGGTGGAGGGATCATTTCGGGATACTCCCAAACAGCCCACAGTGGTGGCGGTGGTAGCAGCTCTATTGGAAGCAATAAATCTAACCAAAGTAGCGCCAATAGCAGTGCTATTGAGAGTTTTCACCAGCATCAACATCACCATCATTCCTCGTATCAAGGCGGAGGTTCTGGCGGTGCACAGAGCGTGCTGCAATCCAGCAATAGTATCAACAACAGCAACAACAGTAGTAGTAACAGCAGTGCCAACAGTAGTATTAGCGTTAGTAGCAACAGTAACAGCAGTATCCTCAGTAGCAATAATAACACCACCAACACCACCAACACCACCATAACCACCTCCACAACCACAAGCAGTAGTACTAGTGGCAAAAGTAACAATAACAAAAATACCACCATCACTAGTAGCAATACTAGCAGCAGCGCCAGCAGTAGCAACATCACCGGCGGTCACACTAACAGCACCGGCAACCACCCAAGCCTGTCTAACAATAACAGCACTAGCAGTACCATCGTAACGGCGTCCACAGCCCATCCGAACAAGAAGCACCGCGGCGCTTCCCAGCACCACCAAACAATCGTTGAACTTTCGCCATCGCCATCTACTTCCAGAACACCGGAAATGATCGTATCCAGTGGTGCACCCTACAGCATGACGGGCTCGACACTGACCTCCTCCTCATCCTCCATGTACGGCAATTCTGGTGGTGGTGGAGGAGGTGGCTTAAAGTTCTCGTACGAAGCGCAACCCACGAATCCGATGGCAGCCGCATCCGCTGCGGCAGTGATTAATAGCAGCAGCGTGATCACAGTCCCGCAGCTGAAGGATTCGCCTCCGAGCTCTCCGGGATCGGATGCGGGAGGCGGTGGCGCTGGTGGCGGTATCTCTAACACGACCAACCCCACCGGCACAGGGATTGTGGGAGGGCGTGGCACGAAACGCAACCGGAAGATATCCTCGAATGCAGCGGGTGGTGCACCGACCGGCTCATCCGCACCATCATCAGGCGCGACGATCGTTCCGGCCTCGATCGTTGCCGGAACGGATGCGAAGGATGGCAAACTGTTGTTCCAGAACGGGGCTGCTGGTAGTGCCGCGGCAGCGGCAGCAGCCGGTGGCAATGTCGTGTCTGCAACGCACATGTTGGGCAACCAGCTGAATCCGAGCAGTAGCGTGGCGCAGAAAATGTCCGATCAGCTGAGCATGGAGATCGAGGCGCATGGCTACGTACCTGGACCTATCGACCCGGGCCCGGCACTGATGGGACCACAATTCCCCGGCAAGGTAGGTTGATGTCGTGCTAACTAATCCAATAAGCGATGTTTTTCTGGCATTTAATCGGATACGTTGCAATACGGGTTGCATACGTTCCGATTAGGTAAAAAATTGCAATAACAATTGCCAGATTTACACCTGTATCAGCTTCTTTATAGTATTTATGTCCAAATTTTGTTCTATATGTCATTTCAATATTGCCAGAATCGCCCAAACAATCCGCAACCGTTACCGGTCGCTGGTGGCAACTCACTGAGCTCGATGCTGACGGGCGGTGCGACGGCGACAGCCAACGGCAACACACCGCAAAGCTTGGAGCAGCTGCTGGAGCGGCAATGGGAACAAGGATCTCAGTTTCTTATGGAACAAGCCCAACACTTTGACAGTACGTGCGAAATCCTTTCGGTTCTTCGACCCCGTTTTCAATCGACTTCTTCTCGTTTCCTTCTCTCCAGTTGCCTCTCTGCTCTCTTGCCTGCATCAGCTGCGAAGTGAGAACATTCGTTTGGAGGAGCACGTCAACAATCTGGTCGCTCGGCGTGATCATCTGCTGGCGGTGAACGCACGACTAGCGATACCGCTCAATCCTACGGCCGCGCTGGGAGGTGTCGGCATCATCGGTGGATCGGGCGGTTCCGGCGCAGGAGGAGGAGGAGGAGGTGTAGCTGGTTCTGTAGGAGTTGCCGGAGTTGTTGGTACTGGAACGGGTACGTATCCTCGACAAATCTCTCCTCATTTGAGTCGTGCCAAATACTTACTTTCGTTTTTTTTTCCTGCCACAAAGGACAATTCAATAACATCCACGGCAATGGCCCCATCGATGCGAACGTCATCGCCAATGCGACTTCGACGATCTCGAGCCGATCCAGCCGGGCTGGACAGCAACCGCCGGGTCCCGCCGGGCACTTCGGTGGATCTGCCGGCGGAAGCAATGCACCGCAGGAGAATGGAATCGATTTTCGGCACACCAACTCTTCCCATCCGGCCACTAATAGCGCTTCGATAAGGTAAGCCCGATAGCTGCTAGTGGAGGGGTTTTGTGAATCATCATTTAACTACATACGCACCATCAACACAACACCATCGACGACGGAAAAGGAAGCACAAGCTACCTGAGCTGAATTTTATGCTGTTTGTTGTCTAAATCGTTCCACTAGTTTATGTTTCATCTTTCATGCCTTCGTCAATTGTATTTTTTCTCATCTTATATATCGAACTTATTGTTATATTTTATGCACACATCTAAATGTACATTTTGTAAAATTGGTCTTCCTTTTTATTTATCGTTGTTTATCCTCTCTCTCTCTTTCTTTCTTTCTTTTCTTTCATATATTTATCTCTTTCTTGTTGTTTTTATTCTCTTCGTATAATTCTAATGCATTTATGATTTGGATTCCATCAGCGAAAAACCCAACACAATCTATGTGAATTTTTAACTCAGACGACAAGTTCATAAAAACTCATGCAGATAACAATGCGAGTGAAAACACGAAACGATGTGTTTGATGTGCAATTACACTTAGTAAAAAAATGGTTAAGGCAGCACAACAGTGCATCGGGATTGTGTTCGTGTAGACACAGACTAGGGTTAGACGAAAAGGCACGGCAACGTGTGACTAGGTTTAGAGGCGAGCCTGCTGGTAGAATGGAAGCAGTGTGGTAATGTAAGATAGATAAATATTCGGTTCCGACTCCGATTAAAGGACTTTCAATATATCCCCTCCCGTTGGATCGCAGATATTGATTTGTGAGACTCCTGTTAGGGAGAAGATGAATTTCTAAATGTAGTAATAATTGGTTCGTTGTATCATCTTCACAATTGACACTATTGTGTCGCTTGATTCTCCGATGAACATAGGGGAGCGCGCACGTAAACACTGGCACCCACACGCACGGATCACTTATTGTTTGTTGACCGGTCAAACTGCCCACAAAAAACCTAAATAACTATCGTCGAAAACATGCTCTATGCATTTGATTATGCTGTCAGCCACGTTCATTTTTATCTTAAAAATACATTAATTTATAAAAGCGCAACCTGCTCAATCCAAATCCAGAATATTTTTACGGCACAAAGGTAAGCAGATTAAGGTTTTCGTTCAACTTAGTGCGTGCGTGTGCTTTATGTGCGTTCGATCCGAATGGTCCGACTTTGGTAAATATTTTACCGTATCTTAAGCTAGCTTTTAAAGGGCAATTATTATTTAACGGTATCGTTTGCAACTAGGTATAACTGTACGTTCGTTGTTTTGTTTCATTTTGTGTGCCGTGCCGTGTGCATCGACTTTAACCTGTTCCTTTTGCTCCCGTCCCGCGTGCGTGCATGCGTGCGCGCGCGCATGTAGCCGTTAGGGGACTATTTATGTGTACCTTTCTCACCATCCAAAATCGTTTCCCCTTTTTCTTCTCCCTTGCCAACTTTGTAGTGAAAGAATGCTAGTAAAATGTGGTTAGTGTGGCAGCGTATAAAATAATGAACTTAGCGCGAGATAATATTAGCAGAAAAATATGATTAATCACCCCTTTTCCTTCCGCCTAGTCGTTAAGGTGTAGTAGTGAAAAGGTCAATCGAACGGAATTCAGTCGTAAGGTAGCGTAGTAGCACTTCACACAGCAAATAATACAGATCCTCAATGCACACGGCCCAGTTGCTATTCGTCTTACTGGTTGCCGAACCAGTACGATCAGTACAACCGGGTAGTCCAATGGTAGGAAGGAAAGAAAGGAACAAAGGAGAATCTTGTGTCTAAGATTATTGCAAATCATCGAATTGGATTGGAACGAACAGAAAAGCATTTCGGAAAAATATAAACAAGTTTTAACAACACACCATCCCACACACCATCGCCTTGCACCGCTCTAATGTTTAAGTTGTGTTTCGTTTACTGAATTTACCATCACATTTTTAAGCTGTGTTAAACATGATCCATTCATGTTTGTAAATAATTTCCTAGCTGTCCGAATTTTAGTAGATCTCTTTCCTGCTTCACCTGGGATGTTTTTTTTCTAGATACAAAGACATTTGGTTGCAGTTTCTCTTATTTGTTTTGAGTATCGCATCAATCTGGTTAATGGTTTCCTATTGTTTACAATACAAGACGCTATCGTTGTCTACACATTTCTATCCTTACCGAGTCATTTTGCTCGTTGGCAAAGATGCTTGAGGGAAGCTCAAAGTGTGCAATTGGTCGAGCAAGAAAACCTTGTTGATAGGTTCATAAGCACCTGTCGGACTATAATACGGAAGCATCTTGCCAACGAGGTTTTTAATCAATTTACTAAATCTACATCCTTCAATACGACGTCTTTGATGGACGTTTCATTGGCGGAGCTTGTATCTACTGTATATATCTAAACACACAAGATCCTGAAAGGGTCATCTTACATCCGGCACCGAAAGCGGTTGCTTGCCACTCTACAATGTTTTCTCTCTGTGTTTGTGTTCCGTTTTGGCTTTCATCTCCACCTACCGGGTACGCTTTGAAGGCGCAACTCTCCTTCAAACCAACCGTACCCGGCACCGATTTGCGGTGTCGGTGGCAGTAGTGGATCCTCGCGCGGACCACCGACGACGGTTGCCCCATCGTCAGCAACAGGATCGAGCGAACTACTTTCCACCGCTGGAGCGGCTCGCAACAGCAGCAGCAGCAGCAACTCAATGCGACCATCTTCTGGACCGGCCAATGTGTCCACAACAGCAGCAGCAGCAGCAACTCAATGCGACCATCTTCTGGACCGGCCAATGTGTCCACCACTGTCCACAGCAACAGCAGCAACAGCAGCAGTAGTAATAGTAGTAGCAATATTAATAGTAATACCTCCAGTACCGTGCCCAGCCACAGCGCAACCGGCAACGGACCGACGGCTAGCGGTTTGAATAGCTCCACCGGCTCCGGGAGCTATCAGGTGGCACGGGAGCAACAGCAAACGATCTACAACACCGCCCATCAGGTAGAGTAAACTCGTTCCACCGAACACTGTTCACTATTGGAATGAATTCATATGTCACCTCATGATCCGGGTCGGAGTTATGTAGATCATCATCGACAACAACAAAAAAGTTCATTCCAGTATGCCCCACAGACAAAAAATGCGAAAGCTGACCATCGTTGAAAATATTTTAATAACAAGTTGGTTTGTTTACGTTTTGAAGCAATCTATTTCAAATAACAGCAAAGTACAAGATAAAAACGCTCGTCAAATTATTGAAGTCGCTACACTAGTACTTTTGGATACTTTCGCATTTTCGCTGTGGCGCACACTGTACCCTACTTCATCCCATACGTATTTTATTCTTGTGTTTCCAATTGGAAGATCGTCTATCTCAAACAACCGGCTCCGTTAGGCTGCAGTGCGGGTGTATGGTTTGTAATTGGTGTTCAAAATTACGTATGTACGCTTCAGTTTCTATAATAATGCAAAGCAACGCGCGTCAAACGCGTGCCATTAATCGCCATTTTCGTACAATCGCATCGGCTCATGCATACCATCCTGTCATACTCATCATCGCCCCAATCATCCTCATCATCGTCCTGCTCATTCGCCTTCATAGAATGAGAAGAAAAGAATCGCCACAAAACGCTGCTTCATACCCACACGTGTTTGCCTGATACACACGTACTAATATGGCGCCTATGTTTTTCTTTACCGACCGCTTCGTTGCTCGTTTGATACGATTCTCCCTCCTGCAAACGACGGAATTTGATTCTTGAACCCCTTATGCCTTGCTTTATAATACGTACAGCCTGCACACCAATTACGCCGAGACGATGTTAGTAGTCATGTTAGAAGTAGCTGAAATAGCACTGCGCCAAGCCAAGCTAGCCGCCGGCACCCGTCGGCCATTAATGTAAGCCACCGTTTTGTTTCCAACCACCTAGATACCGCTCTTGCTCGAGCACCATCAGCAGGAACATTTGCATCACCATCCCCACCACCACCTCCCCCACCATCCCAGCCACCCGCCGTCTGCGCTGGCTCCTCCTCCTCCTCCTCTTCCTCCACCACCATCGCTTCCTCCCTCTTCTGCTCAAGCTCTTCCTGCCCCACATCTTCACCCAGCAGCAGGAGTGCAACAGCCTCCGCTGGGACATCCACAGCAAAACCATCATCAGCCGCTCCACCATCACCACCAGTCGAACAGCGGTGGCGGCGGCACCATTATGACGTCGGGGCGTTTAGTGTCAGGACCGGCAGCGACCACCTCCTCGGTGCGGCCCTCGCAGCATCCGCGCATCACCGGCTCCAATCATCATCCGCATCTCCACCACCCGTACATGCACGGGAACCATCTGCACCGGACCGGGAACACGCCACCTCTGGCAGCGGTGCCCGGAAGCGTCAACATGACGCACCATCACGCACCGATGAACTCGATCGACGGTTTGGCGTCCGGCCGGGGTCCGACGACGACCAGTACGCCACCACCACCACCGCCATCGCAGCCGGCAGTGGTGGTACCGCACTCCCAACGGCCGCCAGCTCACTGAGACGGTGTGCGCAGGTGGTGAGCTTTATCGATCGGTTGGTGCAGTCGAGCAAGTGTCGACGGACCGCTGGACCACCGGCGCAATCCGCAGCAATCAGCACAGTCAATTCACCCTTACAAACTGGCCCGTGGCGGCGTGCCGGCGAGAAGTACAAAGATTTTTCCATCGATTTCATACTGGGAGCATCCGGCAGGCGTGCGGGGCCAGGATCGTCGTCTCTCACGCAGTACCGCAGCACGCTGATGGTGGAAAGCTCGAGCAGCGATGATGAGGACGACGATGACGACGAGGAGGACGATGATGAGTACGACAACGATGGTGACGACGAAACGGACGATGAGGATGACAATGGGAGCTAAAGCTGAGGGCGCCGCACCGGATGCGTGTAGTTTTAGCCGTATTCACTCTCCAAATGTAGACCATTTCATGTATTACGGAAACACTTCCTTCAAGTTATTGTATTCGCTCTCTATCTATAGTCCTGAACGGCCGGGTTTTAACGGGGTTAATACTTTATCGAACATACTGTGTACATACAACTGTACGAAAGAGGTCAGAGGGAGAACACGCGTTCACATACCCAAACAGAAATCTCGTTAGATTCGCAGCAGGTGCTACTTTTATCACTCCTGTAGTTGGGCAGTACTAACGAACGGATTTTAAACAAACAAAGCAAATGCGTGCGAGTAGAACCTCTATTTTGCTTTTCCGCACACGATCCCAGAACCTATCCGCATTGTCCCAGGCAGTTGTATACTTAGCGCCCTCTGGCGGAAAGTGTTCCGCGCAGAAGTTGGTAGTGGTTTGAATGGTGCAGGAAATAGTGAACGTGAAACACTCAGGTACACACAACAAAGCAAAGAAAGCTCTAGAATACATTCATATTTGATGGTTACAGCGAGATGGCGTAGTGAATCTAGCAAATGGTACAACAACAAAACGGGAAACATGTTAAAAGACTTGCTTATCTCTCAGTACGCCTAACTTATTTTCTACCCTGCACTGTACCGGCGCCTTCGGGTTACTTCAATATCGTTTTTTGTATGCATTATTTATCCGTACGTTTGCGTTCGTTGTTGGACGATCTACATTTTTCTACTTCCGACTGATTTTACCCGACCCTCGGAGACACTTTCACTTGCGAAGTCTATTTCGCGGCTTTAGCGAGGGCCAAAACGTAGAGCATTCGTGCGCGAAACGAACACAAGTAAATTGCGAGACCTGCAAGTAAAGCTACGATATTTAAACAAATCTCTAACGTGTTACTACGTATAAGCAGTAGAGCAGAACGGAACAGAAGCAACAGAAGAATACATTAACCCGTAAGTAGCCACCAGTATATTGGTATTTCTCTCCTCCGCCTCCACTCAAACTTTGGAAAGACATGCTAGATAGCCAGAGACAGTAGAACAGAACAATTCACGATACGCTCTGGCAAAAGGAAACGGGCAAACTGGGGGAAAGTAATAATGTATAAGTAATCGATTAAATAAATATTTGACAAACACACTCAGCCAGAGGGATTTCTCGACTGCCATCTCCATCCTCAGAGGAAACCGGCATTCTTCGACTGCTGTTGCTGCTTATACCTTATCATGCGAAGACCACGGCTCGTGAACTCCTTTATGATCGTCCGCGTGTAAGGTACCGTTTGAAGAGAATCTGTGAATAATGATGAATATGATGATAACATGATTGTGACCCAGATAAATAGGTAAGTTGAACAATTCAAGATCTTTACAGGAAACGAGTGGATAAATCTTCCATTCTGTTTCACTCTTTCAACGATCGTTCCCGATATAATTTTTATGTATTATAGGCAATTTCAATTCAGTCATCAAAGCGATGTAAATGCGTAGACAGTGCGCTTTCGTTAATTTTGTATTAAGATACATAAAAAAGCTTTACTTTATTCTCTCACTAGATTGCACTTGCGGTGTATGTTTGTGTGTAAGTGTATGTGTGACTTACAAAAAAAAACCCACTGTCCTTACTCGTCACAGCTCCACTGGCTACTACTTGCTGCATGCTGCTATTCATCTCTGGCGTGTATGTGAGTGTGTGCGTGCGTGTGTGCGGTACCGCAAACACATGTATCACAATGCGAAACAGAAAACCACACCGTGGAAATTTGCGGGACAAACGGGAGTAGAAAGAATGCCTATAACTTTAGATGATAAATTTCGTAACGTAAGCGCAAACTTTAGCGGAAAGGGTAAACACGAACACCCCCAGACCACGGTGCACGTTAGACGTCCTCCACGGAAAGGTTCATTTTAAAGCAGCACCCATCGTTGGTTAGTAGCTTCACGATATTGTCCTGGAACCGTCGCTGGATGAGGCTAAAGTCCATGATGTTCTTTGGTTTACACTCGACCCAGTACCGGTCGAATTCGTAGAACAGATAGCAGTAGAACTGATGGAACGTGTCCACCGTCAGATGGTGCTGCGGATGGTTGTAGAAGTGCGTCCGGGCGGAACCGGATTTTAGCAGATGGTACGCCATCGAGGTCAGGTTGATGCCTACGATCGCAAAGAAGTAACCGTGCTTCGGATGGTGCGAGTGTGACAGCAGATGTCGAGCGGTACCGTTGTAGTTTTGTGCCAGGAACAGTAGATTGTCTAGCCCGAGGACACCCATACCTCGGAAGTCCGTCGATGGATCATCTCCCTGCAAACATGCCGAGATTTGCACATTTATATCACCGGCAACTATATTGTACTTGTGGTCATACCTGAAATCCTATATGTTGCCACTGGTCAGTGATGCGTCCGGTTAGCTTCATTTCGTCCCCTACCAGCAGCTTCCACAGCGCTATCAGTTTCGCCTCGTGCTCCGGTTCTTCGCTATCGTACTGTGTGGCACGTAGCTTCTCCACCATAAAGTATAACCGTTTGTAGCCCCATATTTTCTCGGCGCACGATCCGAACGACCGTGGGAAGTCGATGTGCACCTTCGGATTGATTTTCTTCACCTGCAGTACCGTCCCTACGGCACGGGTTTGTATCTCGCGCCGCAGAAACGTCTCGTCCACGTCGTTGCTGACTAGTTCGTTGAGGATGTGTAGCAACTTTTTGATCGGTAACCGTCGCGACAACTCCAACGACATCTGCACCTTCTTCGTGCGCGTAGCTCCCGGGGGACAACCGTAGCAGATCCGCTGCAGCTCGCACAGATTGGTGAACCGGTGCAGGAACCACTTTAGCAGTGGCCGCGATAGGAAGTAGAAAAAGCTAAACACGCGAAATATCATCTTCGGTTCGGTAGGAGGTAGCATAGTGTGAGACTGCGGTGCGATTGCGACGGTTGTTCCGATTGCCGTGCTTGTTAACCGTTCTATAGCTACTTGTGTATTGTTGTTCAATGCAAGTTCCTTCTTGCCATGGTGATTCAGGGTTTATCGTGTCTGCTCCAAACTCTCCGCACGGGCAGCCAAACAGGTTGCTGAGGAATATCAGCGCATGCTCGGACCAACAGCAGATTATGTGAGCGGAACGTCAACAGAAGAGCTACAATTTACATTGTAATGTATTAAAATTGTATAATCCGGATGAAAAATTCACTTTTCTGAACAGGTTCCGATACGTTACCGTGCTATGTTTACGAATTAACTCCTGAAAAGGAACGTCAGCAAAACAACAACTAAAAAAAATGCACAATTGATTTTGACAGAAGCGCACTGAGGACTTCATAGCGAACATACAGATATAATCAATGACATTTTATAACTTCGATTTGTTTGCATCATACATTTAAACAAACAAACAAATTTTTCTTCTAATATGCCAAAGTTTAAAGCTATTTCATTCACTGCAAGCTGTTTTATTATGCTTTGAATTTCGTAATGTTGACAGCTTTAGTATATTTGAAATGACGGTTGGTGGCCTATATTTTCGAAATAATCTTTTTGTTCCATCCATTTGCTATGCAGTTTTTTTATCGTCATTATGGTTAATAGCATTTCAATATAGGACTAAAGGCAGATTTTACAGTACGACTGAGAATGAATATGAGCCAACCTATTCAAGCAATTGCGTCGCTCAGACAAGTTCACCTTCAATTACCGGTGTGCATTCAGCATGGACGAATTCCTCAAAGTACATCCTTCGATAGGTTCCGAATTGAAGGACAACATCCGGTATAATTTGCGTATATTATTCAATACTCATTTGTTATAGTGAATACAAGGATTCTCCAATACACGTTCACAATGCTTCGTACGGATTTGTTCAAGGGTGCTCCGAACTGGTGGTGTGATGTTCACTTCCGGCCCAATGCATATCATTTTGTGCACAACCAACAATCCTCATACGAGCAAGTTGTGTTTTAGTGATTCACAAAAAGTAGACTAAGAAGAGGTCATTGAAATGTATTTATTCAAAACAACAAAGGATATTGAACGTTTACCGATCGTTTGTGACAAAGCAACAATCAAGCGAGCAATCAACGCAAAGTGATACGGAGTTTCTCAGCTTTTGTGTTGATCACGCTACCGATTATAGTTCGTGTTCGGGAAAACGTTTAGCACGCATTGCTGAATCATGGACGTAAATACGTGCTAAACGAGAACAAAAATCAAATCTGCACATATGTATGATCAAAAGAAACCATTTAAATTCAAAATATATAGAAAGTTTTATTCCGATGTTCTCTATGATACATTCTCACATTGCACTCTCCGCATCCCGAAACGAATACTGATTCCACCACTCGCGAACATTCATTCAACCTTGCGAAAATAACAAACAAATTAGCAAATATCTCCTGCTAATGAATTGACAACACTTAGCTCGGTTCGGTTCTGCGCTTAGCTTTCTCTTTCACTAACTCCGCATATGGTCATATGTGTCGAACCACTAGCGTTGAAAATGGATGGTCCGGACCGATCCGGTCGGTGAACGTTCTGTCCCTATAAATAAACTCCGCGTGCGGCACTTGATTGATAACGGTAAAGCCTGCCTTTTCGCCGACCCGTTGCGAGATTCGGGACGTAAACAGTGCCGACACAAGCTGCGGTTTGGAGGTGGAAGTGGCTCCGTCCTGCGCCGTTGGCACTGCCTTGTCGGTTTTTATATCCTCCGCCAGCCGGACGGACTCCTGGACGAGTCGCGTTGCAATGCCGTGTCCACCGTAGTTGGGCAGGGTGGCGAGGAACATGATCTCCAGCAGGCAGCTCACATTGAACCGCTCGAACAGGTTCACCTTCGCGTCCATCGTGATCATGTACTGCATCAGCGCCCGGGAACTGTCGGTCGTGCATTTGGTGTCGCGGAACAGCTCGAAGTAGTTGCTGTCTTCCGGTGCACTCGGGGTCTAGCGTGGGAGGTAGACGTAATTGCCATTAAGCCGTAACGAACGAGGCGCGCGGCAAGATCGCTTCACTAACCTGCAGCACATTGAACGAGACTCCGACGATCGTATCGGTTGGGATGTGTCTGGCGACCATCGACACACCACCGTTGGCCACATCCAGGCACAGCTGCTCCAGGTCGCGCTGTGCCTGGGGCGAAAGGTTCACCTCCGCCCCGATACAAACCATTTCATGCAGGAAGAAGGACTTCCGCAGCACCTCCATGGATTGTTCCCGGTAGTGATCATCGTAGCGAACGATTTCGATCTCTCCTGCTGTTGCCATGGTGATGTCAGTTGCGTGATGCTGGAAGCACACCGTATCTCGAAAAGTGCGTTTGACGAATGACTGATGCCAGCACTCGGTGCGGTGCGATAATCGGCACTGGCGCGAGATAACGTCGGAGTTGTAACTGAGGCTTCTCCCGATCGCGTTAGCGCCACGCTAGAGCTCGACCAACACTGGTGAGAACGTGGATGGTGGGAGCGATTTCGCACCGAAGCAAACGCGAACATGTGCGAGCTGAATTGTGTGAGCACATTTTCGCTCAGAGTCACGAGCAGGTGTTGTGATGGTTTGAAAAGTTCTTCTAACATGATACCTTACGGCAAGGGAGGAACACTTGTTCGACAACCTTTTTTCAATATTAAAACGCACGATGGTTGTTATGAGACACGTGCACCTACAATGTACATATCCACCATACAAGATCCCGACGATCGCAACGGTCATTACGCAAATTGCGACTAATAAGCGCACGCTTTGTTTGACGCCATCATTCCTCTAATAGCTTCTACTCTTTGCCTGCAAAATTGTTTGTTTTTCTCAATCTAAAATTATGGTAGGCCTATGATACGACCGTACCTCCCGACTCAATCGAATGTCACAACAAAAGAGACGGATTTAATTTATCGCGATGAACAATGCTGGGTGTATCAAGATTCGTACGCATTTCTCTTCCGACTGTGTGGTCGAGTGACGGAAAAAAAACATCTGGTTCAGTCATTGCTTTCATGCCGCCTCACTGAAGTGGTGATATTAATCTCAATTGGTGGTTTTATTAAACTCTACACTACGCGCCCGGGCAGTTTTTAATCGCTCCGGGAAGGATTTTAGCACCCTCCGATTTAAATGCAATTAAGTCCGGCAACCGGTTGCGGTTCGGCAGCGGGGTCCTTGGCGATCCGTTTCCTGTCCTGTTGATCCTCGCGCACAGAAAGATGTCCCTATAGTCTATTATAGATCCGAGGTTGCATTTGACGACCCCTAATTTATCAGCGAATGCATAAACTACTTTTTGCCCGACTCTTTCTTTCTCTCTCGCTCTCGCTCTCTTTTATGACGAACCTTTTGTGAGGATCCGTTTCGATCTGATTATATTTTTAAACCGAGCGTAGCACCCTTTTTCATAATGTTTTCTTTGCAAAACTTTACGCGTGTGTTGTTTTTTTGTTGAGTCCAACCGTCATCCCTATAATCTCTTTTTTTCAAGCCGAACGAGAAAGATACTTTTGCGCTTTGATTTTTAAACCTCATCAAGTGTCAGTCTTAATCCTGGGCTCGGTGTAATTGAAAAGTCTAGTTCTCTTTTGCGAGGATTAGCGAATAGGTGACATGAAGTGTCGGGTTGTTGCAAATGGGTTCTACTAACGAACGTATCCTAAAGAAGTTTATATTTCTTCCCACTGATTATAATTCTAATTGATCCAACGTGAAAAAAAAAACTATTAAAAAAACCTTTCTGGAGGAACCACTTCCTACTTCCGTTAAAACAGCAGCCTACTGCGCTTCATCGGCAGAGCAGCTAGAAGCAGAGGAACATATCGCTAACAAATCACCGCCAGCCTTGATCGAAACAAAATATCACTAGCCAGGTTTTGTTTACTCAGGTGTAAACGCATTTCCCTCATGTTCCCTGTGTCCGGAGGTCGTTACTTGTTCGAAAAGGGAGAAAGAAATCCCCACCACACCGTTCCGAACTATGAAATGCACATAGAAAAGCAAACAAAGTTTACACTTTAAAAAAATATATCCACATTAGCAGACGCATCCTTCGGCAAGCGAATGGCAGTGCATTAAAACAACAAACTTTACACCCTTCCCTTGGTTGAGGGATTTAACGTGGCAAGGGAAGAATCTCTGAACCGACCGGCGAAAACAGCGTTTTAATGAAGCGCCAAAATTTGTCCGATTTTTAAATCCGCCCGTTTGCGCTCCCTTCCCGAGTTGTCGGTCGGCTGTCGGAAAGGATTACGGGTCCTTGAGTGCACCGGGAGTGACTGGGAGGGAAGGTGAGAAATAGTTAACACAACGGCATACAAATCGGTGTGAAGATCGATTCCGCAATGGAATACATTCAGTGTCATACGTATGTGTATGCAGCGTTCTCTTGTAGATGAGAGTTTACGTAACCGTTAAAAGTGTTACATATAGAAGACGAAAAGGCAAAATATATCGAAATAACGAAGAAATCAAACTAAAGATGAAGACCTAGGTACGTGAAGAGGCTGTACACAAACTTATAAACAATAAATCAATAAAATAGAGTGAATAACTCCCTCAGAATCTTCCGCAGAACCTTCCGACGCTCGCATGATTAATTCTAGCCCAAATGTGGTTGTAAGCTTCTATCAGTGATAGGATATTTTCAAGCTTATTTACTTAAGATACTGGCTCGTATCTCTTTATCTCATTTGGAGACCAGTTCTCATAACATATAAAAATAGTTTGAGGAATCTTTGGTATGTTTTAGACAAGAATTCCATTCTTTAGACTTTGCTAAGCTTACCGAATGTGCTATGCAGCATGTTCCAACAACGTAGTTTCGTACACTTTCCGTTTTGTGGCAAGACAACCTGTACACAATTGAAGAAACCACCAGAATGTAAGTAATAATAAGGATACGTTTATTTACAGTGCCATTTTCCGGTAACACCGAACACCGAAGAGAGCACAGACTAGATTGTTGTTGCACATAGGTTGTTGTTTTGTTCAGAGAGACTCTAGACTCCAGAACTACACCTTCCTCTAACAGATTCCATTCGTGGCGTACGTGGACGGCCCGGCGGCGATATTGCGATGGTTGCTCCGTGGATCCTCCGGACGCCATATGCGGGCAAAGTAGCGCCCGTTTGCGTTCCGGTCGCCCTTCCGGTGCCAGGAGAGTGAGTGTGTCTGGCCACTACCACCTGTGGGGGGGAAAAGTAGGATGAGACAGAACCGTTTTAGAACCACGCACATTTCCAGACCAGAACGCAGCAATTCATTGAGGGACCGAGCAATTCGTTCCAGTTCCGGGTGAGAGGGTGTGTGCAGCACGGCATTTAAGAACAAATTTATCCCCTCAAATGTGCCCCCTGCATGTGTTGGTGGTGCAAACACAAACGCTCTCGAAACAGTGACGAGTTTGTTTACAAATCTCCCTCCGCTACCCTTCGCTGCCGCTTAAGTGCTCCGTAATGCTCCGGTTTCCCGTTCTGTAAGCCTCGGACACATCCTTCCGCCGTGCGGGAGGTTTTGGGCGGAAGAGATAACAAACGACGACCCGGGAGCAGCGAAGCATGTGCTCGATTTTCCCAGGGATCTTCCCGGACGCGATCCGGGAAAACAACGAAAGTAAAAAGTTGCCGCGGTTGCATCTCAGCGCTTGCAGGAGGATTCGATGGGCTGCGCGTTTGCGCAAAATCGCTTCTCGGCACGCAACCCAACACAAGACCGTGCCCCCACGTGAAAGCCGGCGCTGGCTGGAGATTCTGGCCCCGTCCCGATGTCCTCTGGGCGGAACACGCCAAACGGTCGGCGTGAGTAGGTGGGCGTGAGAATTTTGTGCTTATCGTTCAGGTGCTCCAGTTCCAGCGAATGGGAACGGATTTGTCGGGCATTAGCTGTGAGCTGTGATGGAGTCGCAGTGGGTTTTGGTGTTGTTTGGTGTAGGGTATACATTAACGGACGCCATGTTCTAGTTGGGTGGATTTTATCGATCCGTTAGCAAGCTTCGTTTTATAACTCGAAGTGTCATAATCAACCTTTTTTATTTTCAGTTATCTAATTGGAGATATTCTAACATCAGACCTTGAACCTCGATAAACGAGTCTATAGTGAACATAACTAAATCTGTACTTGTTCGTCGTTTTTATGCTAAAGCTTAAAAAACTAGTGATAAATACCATTTGGAACTTGGAAAAATATCAATTATTTAAAGTTCATTTTCACTCAATCTCAAAGGCGTTCTGCGTCTGCAATCTAGTTGTATAAGCGTTCATGCAAATAAGGGTTGCTCTAAAGCCTTGAAGTTGAAGCTGTGCTAGTGAATTACTGGAGAAGTGAGACACCGATTTTAGATGCAGTCCATCCATTTTCTCATCGCCAAAACTGTATCACAAAATACTGTCTATGATTGAAAACTTATTGATATAAACCCAGCATTCAATGCTCTCTCAAAATGATATATAAAATGCTATATCTCGAGCATTTCTAAGGACATTGACACAATTCAAACCCAGCGAGTTGGGCTATTGTACAACTGATGGGTCATTGGGTAGCTATTGTATTGGAAAAAGTTTATAATTAACACATAAAAACTTTACCGCAGATGGTTATACACATTCGCTTTATACAATAACAATTCAGTCCTGAGTTTCCACTTCATATGCATGTGGCTGCCTAACATTCCTAACCCTTTATGATGCTGATTGTGCTACGCACATCCGAACCCAAGTCCTGATCGCTCCATCTTCATCACAGCTGGTTCATCACCCATACAGCCGTACCCCATGTAGTGTATCTTCCCGAAACGTGCCCGCCCAAGCCACAGTGAACGAATTCAATTTTCAACCGGCAACCGAAAAACGGCCAAAAGTGCATCCATTTATTAATGGCTCGTCACACCATCAGTCCGCAGATGCCGTGACACAATAACTGCATCAGTCACGGTTTCCGCCGCATTACGGCCATCCCCTGGTGCAATACGAACGCAATCGGGCGACCCTCGATCACCCCGGGCGGACGGATTTCGGCGTGATCGACGGACAGAGAACGCGATTCGCCACGGAACATTGGAGGTCTACCAAAACACAGCCGCACGGTCGCCCCTTCGCAGGCCAGTTGGCAAGCGAGCCGCACCCGATCCCGTTTGGCAGCGCCGTGCTAGACTTACCACGCACGATGAACTTCTTCGGAGGTTCCTTCACCGGGGCCCGCTTGACGCCGTTCGTGCCCGTTTCGTTGCCGTTCTTGTCCTTGCGCAGCATTTCGCCCAGGAACGAGATGTAGCTGATGGCCAGCTTCAGTGTGTCCACCTTGCTGAGCCGCTTCTCGTACGGCAGCGTCGGTATGTGGGTCCGCAGGCCCTCGAAGGCTTCGTTGATGCTCTGCATTCGGCGCCGCTCGCGCAGATTGGCCGCCTGGCGCTGCTGGGCCTGCTGCGAGGCGCACTTGGGCCGCCGGTACTTGGACGCACGGTTGCTGTAGATGCTGCCGGTGAGGAAAGGGAGAATGGAGGCACTTATTAGCATGAGACGAAGATCAATTTGAAGTTCAACCGCTAAATGTATAGGGAATCTAAATTCTCGTGTTCAATTATAAAGGAATTCGACCTAATAAAGTGAATAAATGAATAAATTGTGTACTTTTGGACTGATCTACCAAAATTTATCCAACGAGTAACGATTTATCTACTGGTTTGCACAGTTGTGTTGTTTAATAATGTACATTAGTTGAACAATATTGAGTTTAAATGTTAAACCATTTGTAAATCAAATAATATGTACAGCCAATTAATTTTCCCCAATTTGAATCAACATGAACCGATAATTATGAGACTCTGTAATAGATAAATAATAAAATAATTCAACCATCTTAACATTTTTTCATAAACACACCAACAATAGCTTTGAAAAACGCTTTGCCTTTGCCTTATTGTTATCTGCCTTCGTTTGAAATTTTATCAGTTTTATAATTCACTTTTTGTGTTTTTTGAAATAATATGAATATTTTCAAATCAGTTTCAGCTTTTATATAATCATTTGTTATGTACTTATTCATTTTACAACTCAAATTTGACGAAACAAAGCAAATTGAATAGTAACAGTAAGCTATCGTATGGAAAACAAGAAAAACTCAATGTACCAAATGAACAAAACAAGATAAAGTAGAAAAGGGGATATGATAACACTTTTTATGCGATTGTACAATATAGATATGACGCAAAAGAAAGTAAAAGAAAAACTAGAACGCAAGTTCATAAGCAACTGAATAACCAATCAAAACACCAACAAATATAAAATTACAAGTCTTACTCTTTGATTGAATCGTTGTTCTCCTGATCGCTGTTGAACCCACAGTACGAGTCACTGTCGGTGGTGTTTTCGTCGTCCGCGAGGAAAAAGTCCGAACTGTTGGACGTGGTCGAGTCGACGTTGTTCGCCTGATGCAAATGAAGCTGCGGATGGTCGTTCTGATCGTGCCCGTCCTGATGGTACTCTTGCAGGTGACGATTGTGATGATTATGGTGGTGATGGTGCAGGTGATGATCCTCGTCCAGATGATGCTGCTGGTGATGCTGCTGTTGGTGATGTGGCTGGTGCTGCTGTTGCTGCTGTTGCTGCTGCTGGTGCTGCTGCTGACAGGAGTGCTGCTGAAGGTGATGCAGCGGCTGCTGGCTTTGGTGCTGATGAACCGACGGTCCTTCGAACAGATGGCGGCTCATCACCGCCTCGAAATCGAACGAGTCCATCGAGAACATTGTGATGCTTTGAGGAGTTTCTTACACTAGGACTAGAGAGATGCTGACTAGATTCGTCTGTGATCTTTGGTTTTCTACAGATTTGAAGCACTTTACTCTTCACATCTCGTCACACCTTCACACGTTGTTGATTTATGTAACACCCAAAAACGGCGCCGATCTCCCCTGCGGGACACTTAACGTATTCGTTTACACGCCCGTTTAGATTATCCGATTAGACGCGTCCTGCCAAGTACACTACACACCGAACGCTTTCCAATCGCGGACCATATTCCCACCGTGGCCACGTGACCCCGTGGGTAAACACGGTGGGTGGGAGGCTATTTGCCAACAGTAAGCCTAATTGGTGCAACAATGGGTGGCTGTTTGCATAAAAATCACTTCCGTTCCGTTGTTAAACTTTCACTTAACCCACTGCACGTGCCAGGGAGGGGGTGGTGCCACGTGTCGGCCACTTGCCCGGAAGGTGGCGATGGTGGTGACCCTGTACGCTGCGGTAGTTCCCGCGAACGATGGCGGTCCTTGCGGGTCCCGATGATAACCCCAGGAGAGTCGACAGAGGACTGCCGCATCGGGCCGTGTTTCGAACGTTCGACTGCTCGTTCCGGCTTCCCTAGACTCGATGCGGGAAAAGGACGAGGGGAGTGAGAACGGAAACGGTTTGCGGGAAAACAAATAGGGGTATTTGCATCCGTATCTGCTTTCCACTCGTGTGCATGTGTGTCTCACTGGAAATGGGGGAAAATGACCGGGCTCTCGCCGGTGAAAATCCATGCCAAACCACGCCCATCAGCTCGTATTGGTTGGTCGAGTGCTCGCTTGGTATGCTCCATGCGCACTGGAGGTCCTTTCGAGGGAAGAAAATTGCAATGCAGTAGAAGGTTTTTTTCCTACAGGTGTTTAAGATGCAGGATGCCTAATGGTGAATTATTATTCAACTTATCTAATTGTTTAGTTTAATATTATTATTACTTGAATCTTACATTTCAGTTGTTTTTTTTTTCATAACACTTGCTTTATTAGACAACCTAATAATGTTCGTATATTTAGCTTTAATCTATTTTCTTTTTTTATTTTATATTATATATGCCATTTTAGTGTTTTCATTTCAATTATTTTATTTATTTATTAGATTCAACGGACCTTTGTTTTTGTTCTTCTATAAATGCAATGCGTGTTTTGTTCTTTTAAGTTTTATAATTTAAAGAGTTCAGTTAAACTTTGCTTTTATGGAAGAAAACACTTGTTTGTTATATTTTTATAATTTTTATAGTTTTTTTTACATCATTTTATTTTTTGGTTTGTGCTCATTAATTGTTTTCAATATTGATTTTCAATCTTTATGGTGAGTGTTACCTTTTGTTATCCACTATTAATATACTTATTCATTTTCTTTACTTGATGTTAAGAATAAAAGATATTATTTTTCATATAAGGTTATGCCCAAATTTACATTTCACTAAACATTGATGTTATTTCATTTTAGTTCATCAATTTCAACAAGGCTTAACTAGCTACTAGTTAAATTAGTTAAATAACAATCGATAAAACCCATTTTTATGCTCATAACGCATACAGAAATTCTCCATTCTGGATGATGAACTATCTGCGTTAAAATATTTGCGGTTTCGCACCGTCCCAGAACCCTAGAAGCACACCTTGCATGCGACCGTTGCCAACCTGAAAAAAGAACAATTTTCACCCGGCACATTTCTGAGGGCTACATCAATTTCGCACCCGTCCACCCTCGCAACACTCCCTGGCATTCCCCCTGTTCCAGTTTTGTTTGGTTCCGTTTGCTCTTTTCCCATTAATTTTTTGCTTCTTGTCCCGATTTGTAGCATCATCGCACCCTCCATCGTCGTACGGCAGCAGGGCAAACACAGCTGGCTGTGGACGGTGGGATTGCCGGTAGCCCCTTTCGGGAAGGGATCGCTCGAAACTTGCTTGGGGAGAAACCGTCGTCTAATGTCCTGATTCAGTGCGCTTGCGGTGCAAATTGGGTTTGGTAGACCCGCGTGTCATCCCGTGGGCGGAGCATATGTACAAAGGAATGTCCAAGCGCTTCTTGACGCTCAACGAGCGGGTTGGAGTGGTTGGATTTTGCGTGAATTATTGACCCGTTTCCATGGCGACCGCTTTTTAACGCCTGCTCCGCGAGTGTGAAGAATGTGTCTGGAAAGGAGAAATATCCTGCCCGGGATGACACCGGAAGTGCGGAGTGCGGTCATGCATGTTGGGTCATTTCCGGTTGTTAACACGGCTGTGGAGGGAAACAGAACCGTTTCGACTGTCACCTGCCAGGTTTACCTGCTAGATGCGTAACGATGAGTATTTTTTGTCGTTTCTTTTGTAATCAAACTCCTCCCAAATACACACAACACGGACACAATTTCAGAAATGATTTTTGGGGCATTCACCAAACATTTCTTTAAATTTACACCATCTGGCGCTTTTGCTTCCATACAATTTTACACAGCAAACTGCACATCAAACCCGGTCGTCCTAATGACTATCATAATGCACACTCCTGTTGAACCACATTGGCCTGCGTAAGGACCCTCGCCGGTTGGAAAATGGTATCCTTTCGCTGCCCAGCGCAAGAAGAAACTGTTCGGGTAGTTATTAAACATTCAAACGCTCCGCTACTAACCCTTCCAACGGCGGACCTGCCAACATGTGTCCGGCCATTGTTTCCGGGCTGCGGCGGTGCGATAGTGCACGTGCGTGGGGTTAAGTGGCAGGGTATCGATAATCGATGTCAAAGTTCCCGGTCCTGTAATGAAGCGTTTTACGACTGGAAACAGTTACCACATACCCGAAGTGGGGGAGGTGTTTGCATGTGTTCTGCTTGATGCGTGAGGTGCTTTTTGTTTTGTTTTTAATGGAGATACATCTATATAAATCGTAGGAACGGAAGGGCGAACGTTCGAAAGGTATCCGAGAACCTAATGATAGTCTAGAAGAGAAGGTCTAGAGCCGGTGGTCTGTTCGTGTATGGGTCAGCTGTTAAGTGAGTCTTTATTTATCGTTTACTTAGTCATTTCCAGGCATTTGTGGAAAAAACTGTTTTTATATTTTGCATATAATCATGATTCTTTTCTTGTTGAATTGGGTTCATTGCTCAGTTTCTATGATATAAAGTGAAGAACAAAACTGAATAGATATTAAAATTCAGTTATATTCTCATATCTATAATTTTCGAGCTATTTATTTATTATAAATATGTTCTTTGATAATAGTTTGCATAGAAGATCCAACAAAATCTTATACTTCTTTGAGGATGTTTATGAAATTATATGCTGAACGGAAAATTTTGAATTTAGGAAACAATTTTCGGTCGAAAAGAGCAAGATGAATGCACTGTTCACCAACATACCATATTTTTGATAATTGGTATATCATTTCCAACTACAATCTCATGAATTTTCTCCAAATTTTCTTCTGTCAAAAAACGAATCATTGTACAAGTGTTAAGTAAGTTCACGGAAACATCGCTAAAGTTTTTTCACCTTCGTGCAATCGATACTTATGATCACTTCTTGCACAGAGGTGATCAAATCCTTTCTATTCACCAGACGTCTCAGCTCCGACCAACTGACGGACGTTCGTAGTCGTGGGAAAGTTCATTGCATGCAGCATATGCCGGACCATTTATTACACCCGACAACCCGAAGAGGAGCGTTGCAGCCTTCCATTGCACACCGAACGATGATAATATATCATACTATCACCCACCCTCGAACCCAATCGCTCAAGCGCAACAAACACATCGAGGGCATGGCGTTTTCCCTTCCACCCGAAACTAAATGTTCCTTCGCCAGCCCGAGTTTTGGTACTGTTTGCGGAAATGCACCTGAGCTACGTGCTGTCCTGCTGTTTTGCGGGGAGTTTTCCGCGAAGCATCAATTCCCAATACTTCATTTTCGTCTCCTGTCACAGAATGCATCTCGCCACGCACGCTTTCTACCTTGCGTCCACTCATCCGCCACAAAAACCACACAATAAAGCAAAGCCCCTCTCGAGAGGGCACCACTCGCCCAATAGATGGCTATCAAAATCAATACACGCCCGGGACGGCGCGCTTTCCCTGATCGAAATCTGGTCGCGCCCGCTCCTCATCCCCGCGAGCGGTTAGGGAAACAATTTTTACAACTGAATAAACAACTAATCGCCTGATAATTATCGCTACACCACGGCGCGGTGCGTTTGCGCGCGAGGGAGATCCTGCACCGGTGCTTCTGCTGTGCGTTTTATGCTGCGACCCCTCGTGGGCCGCACGCAACCCCTCGGGCCGTTTCATCGCAGCGCGCACATCATTAAACCGTGCGCATCGGAAAACAATAATAACTTAATTTTACGCCGGAACGGAAGCGGTTCGTCCCTGTGCCGGGTGCTAGGTCCGGTTTTTGTGGCATTGCACAATGGACGACCGCGGGAAGAGTGATATGGATGTGATGATAGCGACGCATGAATGGTTTCGTTCGGGCTCTCTCGTTGGATGTTATCGGAGTCTGTTTTGACGTTGAATGTCCTTCGGGGTGGGCTGCGGAAAGCATTGGCCGAAAACTTGCCTGTAATGTTTGGAAGATGGACGTTGTATGCATAATGTTAGATGCGTACGAGATCCGAATGTAACGACGTTCGTTAAAATGTTATGATCAATCCGATACGATGATAACTCTGTGTTGTTTGATTAATGGCATATGTTGCTTTCTAGCCAAATGTACCAAGCAAATGTAAGAATGAATTACCAGAAATAGCCATAGAAAAACAGATATACGTGAATAAGATTATCAACAAGCAACAGATTCAAACAGCATTCAGATTCAAGTAGATTCAAACAGCGAGAGCGAGAGACAGAGAGAAAATGAAAGAGTGAGCATGCCGGGCGAAAAGAGGCGAAATCAGCAGACTTCCCACATGAGGAATTTATTTTATTCACACCCATTTCAAGCACTTCCTACCCTATGGGACGGTAGGCAGAAAATATGCAATGCTATTCATTATTCTCCAATATATTCCCAGCGTATAACTTAAGTTTTTTATTCATATTTAGGAAAATTGTTGTTTCAACGGTCATTTCAAAAATCGGAAATAGCAGACGTCAAAGATGCTGAACAAGAGTGATAATTCCGCCATTATTCCGTAGTTGTTCAGCACGGGCCTGCGTTTGTTTTGTATACGTTGTTGGAAGAAGAAGAACAAGAGCATGCAATAGGAGTACGTGTTCTTTTTGCTTGCGCCCGTGAAATCTAATCGGTGGCACCGAAACTCCGGTTTCTCCGCGTACGTGTAGGGCTAGAAACGACGCAACTTTAGTGTGAAATATATGTGCCATGCATTGTAGTTGAAGCACGCGGAGTACATTTTAAAACCCCGTTCGGAAAGCAGCCGATTAGCTTCGATTGTGGAGAGACAGCAAACGCAGCAACCATGTCGAACAACAAGCAAACGCTGGTGATCTCCGCCGTGGGCATTTTCGTGTGTTACTTTTACTTTGCGATTCTGCAGGAGAAAATCACACGCGGTCGATACGGCGACGAGCTGCAGGACGATGGAACACGGGGCGAACGGTTCACCTACATGCTGGCCCTGGTCGGTGTGCAGTGTGTGTGTAATTGGGTCTTTGCGAAAGGTTTGTGAGGTTCAAGCGAAGCAGCGGCGTTTTTAGATAGAATGCACGTCTACATTAATTTCTTCGTTTTTCAGCTCTTCTTACGATCACACCCCAACCGGACGATGGTACACCGAAGGAGTACTACGCAAGCAGCGCTCTCACGTACCTCCTGGCTATGATCAGCTCGAATATGGCCCTTCGGTGGGTTGCCTACCCGATGCAGGTCGTGGCGAAGGCGGCCAAACCGATTCCGGTCATGCTGCTCGGTGTGCTCGTTGGGCGGAAAAGCTACACGCTACAGAAGTACCTGTTCGTGCTGCTGATCGTGGTCGGCGTGGTGTTGTTCATGTTCAAGGATGGCAAGACGGAGGCCGGCAGCGTGCTCGAGCACGAAACACTCGGCCAGCTGCTGCTCGTTCTGAGCCTTGCGATGGACGGGCTGACCGGAGCGATTCAGGAGCGGATGCGGGCGCACAGTGCACCCTCCGCCCAGCACATGATGCTGGCGATGAACGGCTGGAGCGCGATGATCGTGTCTGTCGGTCTGTTGGTGACCGGCGAAGGCAAAACGTTCGTCCTGTTCGCCAGTCGGCACCCGGAACTGTTCACGCACCTGACGCTGCTCGCACTGACCGGTGCGCTGGGCCAACTGTTTATCTTCATGATGGTGTCGTCGTTCGGTGCGCTCGCCTGCTCAGTGGTGACGACGACGCGCAAATTCTTCACCGTTCTCTTCTCGGTGCTATTCTTCGGCAACGCCCTGTCCAACCGGCAGTGGATCGGTGCCGTGCTCGTGTTCTGCGGACTGTTTGCCGACATGTTCTTCGGCCGGAAGCCACAGGCGTCCGGCAAACTATCGAAGGAGAAGGTGAAAAGCGAAGCGGCCGAGCCACTCGAGCAGAAACGCTAGGCGCGTAAAAAGCGCAGATGCTTGCTTGAGGCAAGCATTTAAAACTACAAACAATTCCAGCGTGGGTGCTAAAGCACCTGTATGTGTAAGCTGTAGAAGCCGAAAGCACAAATTATCTTCTCACGAAACCTGAAAAGAAGCTAATCCACAGCTCCGCTAATCCCATCGGTGTAAAGCGATATTACCCCCTCGTGTCCTTCATTAGTATAGTTAAGTGAGGTAAATAGCGAAATAAAATCAGAACCATATTTGTACGGAACATAATGCGTTCGAACAACTCCACAACGGCCGCCTAAGCGGACCCCCTTAAAGGAGATTATCATAGCAGGTTCAACCACCGTTCCTTTTAGCACCTTCGACCATACGTATTGAGCCCATTTCACAACCCCACGTGCTAACAACTATGCGCACCGCGGACGTGTAAACGTTTTACGAGAAAGGAGAAACGGCTTTAAAAAGAAGGCGCTTATTTGTTTATCGAACATTAACGGCTTCCACGGGCAGCATTTGAAGCGCAACCCCCGAAACGTCACCACAAACGTCAGCCTTTTGGGAGGAAAAATACGCCGCCAAGGAAAAGGTTTTCTCGATCCGAAACGACGTAACCGGCGTCTGCGCAGATGGTGCAGCCCACATCACACGCCACAGGCGTTCCCGTGTATTTGTGCGCACGGTTAGTGTGCATTGTTTTGACAGCTGACATCACTCACGCCACCACCAACACCATTCGAATTCCGCACGGGTCGGTGAAAGGTAGGCAAAATTTCTTTCCGTCTCGAACACGAGCGACGAGCGAACCACTCTAGAATCGCCCAAATTGTTGTGTCCGTGTGTGCGCGTGTACGCTGCGTTTTCTGCACCGCCATCGCCGCAGCGGTAAGCGTAAGCATGCATAAAGAAACGATAAATTATCGCACGCGTCATCGATAATCTACGAAGCACCAGGCGTCCGCTTGCAATCCCTCAAAATCGCACGCATTAAGCGTGTGTGTGCGTATGAGTGGGGGAGAGAGAGAGTGAGAACGAACCAGACAGATCACGAAAGAAAGGGAGCACACGTTTCTGGTTGTGTGTGTTTTTGTCCTACTAATTGAAAATAGTGCTAGGTTCGTGTGCTTTATTTTTTTCCATTTCGGTGCTCGCGCGATTCTCGCGTTTCGGGCTGTGCGTCACGCGGGGTGGCTTTCGCTCGGCCGCTGTACGTAGCGCGTCGAAACGCGCGTGCATCTGTCCTTTCCAGTCTCGTGGACGCTGCTCGGACGATCGGTTAAACCACGCGCGAGAGCTGTCCCTCTTGGCCACACGTCGAAACGGTCCGCCAGTTTAGTTTTATTTTAAGCCAGCCTGCGCCTCTTCCGGGAGAAACTGCTGCTGCTGTCGCGCGTCGTGTCTTGCGACGAATTCGCAAAACGCAACGAACGAAGCTCTCGTCTAGTGTGCGTGTGTGTGCTTGCCTAACCGGCCAGTCGAGATTTCGTAACCATAGCGAACCACAACCCGCTGCGATTTGTGACCCCGTGCGGTGAAAATTAAATCTGATTAAAAAACAACCAATCGCCTGACTCGGGAAAATCGCATTTTGTGCGTGTGTGTGTGTGTGTGTGTGTGATTGTGAATTTCCTTTCACCCTTTTACTCTCGCGATAAGAATAGGGAGAACGGAAGAATGTTTTCTACTCGTGCCTAAGTGTGCGTGTGTGCGAGTGTTTGCGGAGTGAAAACTGAGTAGAATTGCGGCCCATTTCACGTGTGTGTTGGTGAGCTGTCAAAAGGAGCAAATCCTGTGTTGTTGCTGCAGTCAGCACCCGAAGAGCGCGGAAAACTGTCCCGGTTGGGTTGGGTGGTTTTTCCAGTGTCCCCACAACAACGGCGGTCTACGATTGTTTTGTGAGTTTCGAAGTTTGGAATCGACCTGTTCCGCTTCTCGTCCTGCCAGGAGCGAGTGGTTTGCGTTGCGGTTGTGCATTTTCGGTTCGATCGGTTCCGAGCGAGTATATGTGTATGCGTGTGTATAGCGTGGAATTGTGGGGGAAAGGAAAGTTTTGCGGTACCGGGATCGATAATGCTGCATTTGTGACGTTTTTGTTTTTCTGTGCGGGCGATGAAACCGGTGAAATTCCCGTGGAAAAGCACACACGCGTCTGAAGAGTGAAGGAACAGCGAAGGAAGGGAAGGAGCTGTTGTTCATCGAACATCAGAAGTAAAAAGGTAAATCTCGTGCAAGGACTGCTCAGAATGGTCGCTCCTCTAGCTCTTGATTAATGTCCCTCTTTGAAATCATCTTTTTCCTATCAACTGGTAACAGCCTACTAGACGTGTCAGATTTATGTAATAAAATCGATTTTCTTTCACACCTCACGTACATGAAACACTGAAGCAAGAGCAAACAAAACTGAAAATACGCTCAGAGGGACATTCTCTCACTCGATCAGAAACGATCGTTACATCGAACCGAGTTTCCACCAGACAACCAGTCACCTATCCACCACAGCTGCATCTTGCATCTGCTCTTTCGTTTTTATTGTCTTTTTCTTTTCTTCCCTGCAACCCCCAGAGCGGGACGGATCTTTGTCTTGCTGCATCCCATCCCCAAAAATGCAACGTCCCGTGCAGCGGACAAAAACATACGGATGATGTCAGAGGAGGCAGTGAAGCAATATTTACAAACACACAAACACACACACACACGCATACACTCATGCGATCTACACACCCTCCCCCGCTCGCTCATCCCTTTCTGTTTCTTTGCAAACAAATCGCCTCCCGCTTTCACTCGCGGATTGCCGCCAACACGAGGAAAGTGCATTCGATTCGGTTTTTAGGGTGGGGTTAATGGCTGATGGTGGGTGAGTGGGTGGCGAAGGTGGGAAGAGTGTGTTCAAAAATAAAATGGCTCACTCGATCATAAACAAAGCAGCGCGAAGATTGCCTCGCATCCACTGCACTGCACCCGAGGACACTCAAGATGGGTGGGTTGGAAAATAATTAAGTCCGCAAATACGACCGGTGGTGCACCCTAGCTGCGCGAGGCGGGTGACGGGCGTTTTCTGAAGCGTTTCGCCCCCCCGGTCGAGCTCAGGTGCAAATTGGGTGTCCCAGCTGCTTTTCTTCGTGGGAGCATTTTCGTGAGCACAAGCGGCACGTGATCCTTCTCGGAAGGGGTGGGTTCGTTCGAACTTGCTTCGAGTTTCGAGGACGGGATTGGTCGGTGGGTGGGTAGCTGCTGCTAACCCACCTGCTGTTCTCTAATTTTCGATGGTGCTCAGTGGGCAAGCTTTGTAGTAGTTTTATTTTGCAATCATAACAAGCTCAAAATGCAAACAAATGCTTCTCTTCAATGAAATGTCATTGCTAATGTCTTGATTGGAATACTTGCTCTGGTCTCTGGCTGAGTTCTGTTTCTGTTCTGGGTCAATCTAAGTTTTGCTCACTTCATATGAACCGAAGTGCTTGTAGCCCGTTGACCATGTGCCATCAATCGGAACCAGTAATAATCCGATGGAGCAACGTCTGAACAATACTGGCCTGTTGCAACTTTGTTGAGTCCATCCCGGTGTTAGTAGGCCATGTTTTCTTTAGGGATGTCACACCAAGGTAGTTCCACCAAATGTAAAGCACAGCTTTGCTTAAACGTTGCTCCCCATCTCTGAGCTTTAAATCGTTATAAGATCATGTTTTCTTGCTTCTGAATAATTGCATCGATTTGAGGTATTTTTAAATAGTTTTTTTGTTGGTACTCAGATATTATTAAATTGTTCCAAAAGAGCCTGCAATTCGCAAAATTTTGTAAATATTCATCTCTTTCTCTGCCGAAAGAACTTTGAAACACAAGGCAAAGAAGAAATATCAATTATTTTGTTTGTAAACATTTCACTATAATGTTTTTTTTTAATATTTTCATTATTTTTGTAAGCTAATCAACTGATGAGACTATTTACGTCTTAAGATTTATGTAAACGGCTACAAAAACAACGATTGAGCCGTGTAAACCACATGTCTCCCTGTGGGAGAAGGCAAGTATTTTAATTTGAACATTCCCACCCAACATCATTCGAAGAATCTCTCGAGTGGAGCGGGATTTGTTTGACGAGCTGTTCCGGGCACACCGGGGGCAGAAGCGTCGGAAAAGACGTGACCTTGAACGCGTTTAATGTCCGGCAGCGTGCCCAGCTCAGCTTGGCCGTTTGCCTCGCTTTCCACGGTCTGCTGAAGAAAGCCTCCGGGTGAGTCAGGCGAGAAGGTGACGTTCGGTGTAAGCTATCCTGACCGTGTCGGGTTTTCGTTCGCTTGACACTCGCACTCGCCGGCATTCCGGATGCCGACGATCCGGATCGGCGGCCTCGCACAAGTTTGTTTAAGTTAAAATATTCCGCACCGCCGTGTTACGGTTCAACGTGTCGCGGGCGAGAGGTCGGAGAAGCGAAATGGGCCACTTTAATCACTGTCGGTGCTTCAATCGATGGGCCGAGATTACTGCCGTGGGTCTGGGACGACTCACCAGAAGTCGTGGCGTTGTTGTTTTTTTCCCAGTCTGCCCTGAAGTGAAGCGTGAACCTAATTTCTGTTGACGCTGGTTGCGAAATGCAGACATGCAGCACGCCGAATTGCTACCAGCTCATCATTTCTCGGACAGGCTGGCGCCACTGTGCTCCCCAATGGTGGGGAGGGAGCAATGGCCAGCTGTTTTAACTACGACGGTGCCGAATGCGTTCCGTCGGTTGTCGGAACTGAGGCAAAGAAGAGAAGAACTATTGCATGCCGAGCATGGTGATGCTTTTTGTCGATATTGTAACTTCATTTTTATTACTTTTGCACCGCCAGCGAACGTGTCGGCGCGCGCCTGACGCGATGCGAACTTTTGCGCCCCGCTTGGATCCAATTTTGACACTTTTTACCTTTTTTATTCTGTTGTTAATGGCCCGCCCGTTGATTGTTTTTATATCCGTTTTTAATGTGTTGCACTTAATGGCGCATTTTGTCAAGAAGTCTGTTGTTCCAACGGACGAAGATGCCTACATTATGGTTTCTGTTGGTAGAAGGGACTGTTCAAAATAATCCTGAAAGGTTCGAAACAAATCGACTCTCTTATCGATTGTGATCGAATCGAATGAGTCGTCAAAGAATTGATCCCCGAAAAGCGTTACGAGTCGAGTTGTCTCTTAAATGATGATAAAAAAATCAATTCTCAAAAGTGGTCCACTCCCAAGAAAAGACGAAGAATAGTTGACTTCAGAACCCAAAAGAGTCAACTGGCAAATAGTTACAACGATGACGACTCGCAGAAAGAATCGAAAAAGAGTTTTCTCTGGGAAAGATTACAAACGAATCAACGTAAAAAAAATGATCGTTAAGAAGTCGTTTCCTAGAAAATGTCAAAAAATCCACCTCCCAGAACGAGAATAAAAATATTCCGTAAAACCTAACAACTGCTACTGGTGCTTTGCCGTTGACTTTGAACCCTAGCCAACCCACTCGTTCCGTCGCTATCACGGTGAAGGTCATACAAATTGTGCCGCTAACGGGTTGGCGGACATAAAGCGCATCCCGTCCGGTCCAAACGGTTTCTCCAGCTTGTCGATTGATGGCCGCCCGCCGCGTCACGGATTGTAACGCGTTCATTTATTTGGATGCGAACCAATTGATGAACCAGCCAGCCGGCATATCAGCTTACCCGCGCGTCACTCAATTGATCGACAACGGGCAACGAGAAGAAATCATCTGTTTCCATCACGATCGTCAGCGGGCAATTTGCACTCGGCAACGTTTTGTGTTTTTACACCGAGATCATGACCTGCCCGGCTTGCTGGTACTGTTCAAATCGAGTGAGCATTCTTACATCCATTAAAATCAACTTCCCCCTGGGAAGTAAACATTCCGGGGCGGTCTTTCTTTCGGGACACGGAAACCTCACATGTGTAAACCAAATCGTGTACACCATCGGCAATAGAGCTGGCGTCTATTTTTAGGCGAAACGAGTTAGCATAAATAATTGCTCCGGCATTTTTGTGGATACTGGCTTCCCGCGACACGTGCCGAGCGATTTGCGCGCGCAACCAAGAAAACAATTTCTGGAATGATGCTCGTGAAAGAACAGGAATCGACACTAATGAAGCCTGTTGGAAGCATTATGATTTGCGGCATGATTGCACTGAACTGATTGCCGGTGGAAAGGAAAACTAACGTCAATTATGGAGCATACTTCAAGGTTGACTTATTAGACAGTTTTCATTTCCCCCTTTTCTCGGTTAAACGTTTTAAAGGGATTGCTGAAAGGTTTGACTGCGAATTGAACTAATTTAACAATCAATATATTTTAAATTTCGTACCGGATTACATCGATCGTCTTTATGGCCCTACAGCAATCTCTCCAGCCGCAATCCTTATGGAACCACTTTTGCAATCATCCGCAACTCCCGGCTCTGGGCGCTGGGTATTGGTTACAGCACTCCACGGTGGTGAATTTTTTATTCCTTTTTTTAAACTTTAACCAACCCAACCCGACCAGAACCCCCTACGGTGAATAATTAAACGCCATGCGAACCGAAGAAACCCGGGCGAAGGTTTACGGTTTCATGTCGTGGTGCCATGCCAGCACACCGATAGGCATCTTACCTCGCCCTGCGCCCGCTTCTGCACCTCATAATTTGCGTGTCACATGGCTGGCACACCCAACGTGCCCAACAACGTGTCCCAACGGTTGGGTCCAAAGCGAACAGAAAAAATGGCAAACACGGTGAGCACAACCCACGGCCGGCAAACGTACTCAAAACTGCTCACCCTGGCAACACTTCGTTAGGTTGTCGCGTGTCTTGGCGACGCAGGATATCGATTCGCTGAGCACTGCGCCCAGAACAGGAGCAGCCGCAGCAGCAGTAGTAGCAGGAAGAACAAAACACGGTCCACGATATGGTGTGGCGCGTGGCGTTGGTGGCGTTGGTGGCCCTTAGATAGCGTAGGCTGCGATGTGTGCGAAAATAAAACTAAAACAAACTGCATTTGGTACCACCAAAGGCGCGACACGAGAAAGGTTAATTCCTTGGCTGGTTCGCTAGTCGCTAGTTCGACGAGGGTGCAAACAATAACGCCATCGTGGTCGAGCGAATTATGATGACATTTTTACGGTCCGGCAGGGTGGCGAACGTTGAACGATTATTTGCTGAGCGGCTATTGACTCCGCAGGTTCAGAGCAAGAGAAGTAATAGCCTTCCAGCAATAATAATTTCGATTGCTGTTAAATACAGCGTGCAAATTTGTGCAAACATTTCCACTTTGAATCGCAACAGTCGGTCATGTTCTGTTCAGCCTATCTGAAATGGGTCCGAACCGTTTCGAGCGCCGCATCTGCACGGGAGGCAATTTTTCAATCGACATCTTCCTGCTGCAGGGAGCACATTCCGCGCACATTGTCATGCTCCCACCCCATTTGCAGTGGCAGTGTCGAAAAGTCGCAGTTAACGAATGGATGACACTTATTAGATAATAATAAACATTCATATCCTGTCTCGCGCAGCTGTATATCCCGTTGCGGGTGTGGGATATCATCGGCGCGATAATACATAGTGGTGCCAGATAGTTCACTGCACGGAGTTTGCTTGCTGGTCTAATTGGTCAGCAACGTTATTCTTCACAGGACCGAAAAGGTTCCAAATCGGGATCATTCCCTAGTACGCAGGATTGATTACCCAGCTGCGGATTTATCAAGAAGTCAAGAAAAGCTAGAAATGACAAGGCCAGTAGACATATAAAAGTTGTCGTTTCAACCAACAGTCAAAGCAAAATGCTCCTTTATTGCAACAATATAGCTTTGTCTTTAGTTGACGATAAGGAGATGTATTCTATTGCTAACTCATTAGCTGAGGAGTATCCAGACATTAAAAACATACGAAGAATCACGACGTTACCTTGAGCTTTGATTCGTTCAACACATGTGTAGTGTTTTTTTTTTAATCATCTCCTAAACTGGTGTATACCTTGACCATAGTTACACTTTTTCCACAAATAGAATTACTGACCTACAAATCTCCAAACCCCTTTACATCCTGTGCAACTAGTAGTGTATGCATGTCTGTAGATTAACATCCACAAATAATGCCACCCACCATCATACAACTCATTCGATACCATTTTTCCGCTCTAATTACAGTTCCTGATGGCAGCCCCTTGGGAGCAGAGTAGAAGCCGGGTTTAATTTCCTCTGCCGGCAACAACAACACCCCTCCGCGATCAACCTAACCCAAAAAAAACCCTGAACTGGCTGAAACTGAACAAATGCGGTCTTCGCCGAACTCCTCCCGCAGTAGCTCCTCTGAGAGCTTCGTGTAACGCTTCGTAACGCTTCCCAGCCGCTCGTGCGCACGTGATCGTACAATACGCAGAAGGCGGCGGTGCCGGGCCGATGCGCCCGGTGTGTAGTGAAAATTGTTGGCAACACTTCAACTTCCGTCTCGCTCTTCGCTGAGCATGGTGGGCGCGCGTTTGATGTCACAGCAGCGAGAAAAAAGAAAAACGCACTCAGTTCACAATGTGACACATTTGTGGTCAGTTGCTAACGTGATTTTTTCGTGTAATTATGTGCGTTGCGGTGAGTGCGGGAGGTTTTCGGCGGCACAAAGAAACCACTCTCGGCGGACGTCACTTTCACGCACCGCGGTCATTTCTTCTAGCGGCAACAGCTGTTCCTTGACCCCGTGAACAACATTGCGAGCACGCGTCACACCACGTTTCACGTTTCGTCAGCTGTGGCCCGGTTCATTAACCGTGCCAGATTTTTGCACGTGAAATGGCCCATTTATGCACAATTTTAAAGTTTTTGTTGTTGTTGAGAGAATTCGTTTGAAGAAAAAATAGTTTATATTTGTTTATGCTTATAAAATTTATTTTATGTCAACGTATCTTTCAGATACCTTCTAGTATGTTGGTTTTGTTCCTAAAAGTGATAACGCGTGGAAAAGTGGTTTAGTTTTTTTAGTGTGACGCAAGAAAGAAAAGATCGACAGTACTGACCGCAGTTCTGTCACATTTGCAGTGGAGCTCTTCGTAGATCATGTTGCTGAGAGTGTTCAGCAGTAACGGCGATTAGTGTTGTGCGTGAAAGAGGCTTTTGCAAGTGGTCTTCCGGCATCGAAAACGAAGTTCAAAATCAGTGTTAAATGGTGGTCCAGCGTTGGCTACGGGTTCGATAGCTTTCTGTGCAGCGAGGTCCATTTTCAAGCGACTCACGTTGGGTGTATTGCACAAGAAGCGTGGTAGGGTGGTGTTATCACATAGTTTCGCTTTGCTTCGTGTAATCAGTGAGCGTTAGTCATCATAGCTTCCAAAACGGCATCCAGCAGCGGTTGGCGAGCAAGCAGCAAGGTGTCACAGGAAGGTAGGTGTCTATCATGAAATCCGATATCATTTTTACTGTTTTGCTTGCATTCTACGTGCTCCCTACTTGACCCAGTGACAGACCATATTGATATGGGAACAGCAAGCAACACTTATCATTACGTTTTATCGATTTTGCCCATGCTTCTGTAATTTGTTTTCGTATGTTGAAGCAAACGACATACCTGTTGCTACTTAATATCTTAGGAGTTTGTTTTTCTTAAAATTATATAAGCCATAGGGAGCAGGATGATAGTCAATGTATAGATTTTTGAAATTATACCGTTTTGTGTTTATTTCCCTAATTTCTTCTAGATGTAAGCGACGAAGGTGCTACCGGAAGCTACGACGATGGTTCGACCACGCGACGCGGCCGGTTCCGTGTGTCGGCACCATCGCCCGGCCCTCCGGAAACCACCGTAGGTCGGTTCCGTCTGATTCCGCAAACTGGTGAGTACAGGAGCTAAAATAGATACGACATATTTTCAACACTACCACCGTATCATAATTGTTTTAAATTGCACAGGAAACTACGGACCGACCTCGCCGTTTCTACAGCGTGGTAGGTTCTCCGTCATTCCGGAAGAACCGCAAAACTCTCCCGGTGCTACGGTCAGCACACCGCCCGTGATCACTACGACCGCTGCACCCAGACAGGGCTCACCGGATTGGGATTTCGATGATGATAAATCGGTAAGTCTATTGTTGTTTGACGCGTTGTTGACTCGTTCGTTCGTTCGTTGCATATCTTTTACCTTAATCAACTGTTCATAGTACGGTTTTGTTTACAGTTTGTTTTTTTTTTTACTAGTAAGTTCTCTTAAATACTGTTTCGTTTACTAGAAAATCTCACCACACGATACACGGTGCTCGGGTAGTGATATAAAATGAGTAATTTCCAATTTTTCATTGTTATTTTATTTAATTTCAACGAAATGAGAACAAATGCAACATCATAATAAAAACAATAAACACAACAACACAACAACACAACAAATATTTATTTACAAGAATAAAACAAGTATTTATTGTCGTATATACCCCTGTGGCAACATAGACTACGGCCTAATCAAACTCGCTGCACCGTGTGGTCTCCAGCACACGTCGTACAGCACAAACGTACCAGCACGATCGTAGTATACATATCAGTACATTTGTTTCGGTGTTGGGAGTTGCCAAAAAAAAGCCCTGTTTGGATAACAATAAAACGATTCTGCTAAGAATTTGATCAAGTCAGTAGACCCGGGTTTATAACTGTGTGTTCACACGACAGACATTTGACAGTTGCTGCGTACGCTGGGATATATGTAGGCCAGCGGTGGGAATTTGACAGCGTACGCACGTACGCCGTATTTTCATATAAAAAAGCTACACGTCAAATACGCCGTATAAAATATCTTTCGTGTGAACACAGCCACTTCACAGGTTTTTTGTCTGTGCCTGGAATCAGGTTGGTGTCGATTTCGCGGACGCCGTCGTGTTTTTGTTTTGTCTTTTCGGGTCGCTGCAATCGTGAACATTGTTTTCACGTGTTTGTTCTCCCGCGCCGTAACCTATTTGTGCATTTTGCTGTGCGTGTTCGAATGAAAAAAAAAAACGCTGGAAATTCTGGTATTCTGCCAGTGTGTGTGTATGTGCAGCGGAAGACAGTTTTTTTCCCATTCCCTGTTGAGCTGCCTTTATCGTGCAATCGATTCCAGTTTTCCAGTGTGGTGGCCTGCTGGTGATTGGTGATAGAGCGACTGGTATTGTGAAACGAACACATACACACCCTTTGGCCACTGGAGAAGCAATTGCGCGCCCATGAGCAGTGCGATTAAAGGTCCACCGCGAAAAAAAAACGTGCAGATAGAAAGAAGCAAAACGAGTCGTGCGCGGCCTACTTTACCATTCTTCGGAATCAGCTGAAGCACAAGTGAAGCGGAGTAAGCGAATGTGCGCGTGTGTGTGTATTTTAGCGTTCGATTTGCTTTCTATCACACACACACACGGACTCACTCGCACTCGACCGTCCGTTTTGTTGTGCACTTTCACCCCCTGCGCGTCCATAGTTCCCTTCTTCTCTTCGGCGTCCAAGAAAGCCACGGGTCCAAGAGAGAGGAGGCCTCTTGCATCAGCTGTCAGAAGGAAGATTTGTTGGTCGTTTGTTTACTTCCCGGTACAATTTTTTAACCTCTCTCTCTCTCACACTCTCGTTGCGCGTGCGTGTTTGAATTGTTTTCGTTGTAAAGTAACCCTGGTGCGTTCGCTTAATTTTAAGGAGTGTGCTTCTTCATTCTCAACCGAAGATGCGCACCGCTGATTTTAGTGCTCCATCTAAGTAGGGCTTGGTTTTCCACCTACCCAGTCGGGCACGCACACACCCACACATATGCACGTGCTGGGTTCGATAGGTTTGGGAAAATTCCACTCCATTCGTCATGGTTGGGTCGTACGTCGTGCACCTTACGGGTGGGATTTCTTTTTTTCTGATTAGATCTTCTTAAAATGTTTAAAAAATAATACAGCAATGAAGCGATATGTTCAACTAGGAACAACAGTTGGAAAAGAATACAAGGATAGGAACAACCAAAACAGAACGTGGGATAAATGATTTTAATTTTTCATTCACTCGGGAATAGCTAATTTGAAAAAGTAAACCAATTTACTCATCCGACGTTTTATCACCACTGAAATTAGTTGTTTTTTTTTGCACCACACTATACTGTTCATGCGTAATTCGCCAGTGTGTGCGTGCGGTCGGTCCGGTTTGCCGAGTGCGAGTGTGTGCGTGCGGCGTGTGTTGTCGCTTTGGCGACAAAGAAAGCTGCGGACGGCTTACACACATGATGTGCGCGCTCCTGTCACTTACTCCATTGCTTTTTCTCGGCCAGCACACACAGGCCCTGCACGGACAGAGTCGTGGGTTGTTGTCGTCGGCGCGGCGGTTTAGGCGTCCCGAAAACGCGCTGCCTTGCTGTGTTTCTGTGGTGCTAATTTTCTCCGTGCGATTGTTTCCGATTCAGCTGTGTTTGTGCGCGTGTGTACGTGAGAGCGGCCAGGCGACTTATGTGTCATCCTCGACGAATCGTGGTGCGGTGCAAACGTGATAATGCCAACCGTGGTGCTGTGGAGTGGCCAGCAGTAGTTGCAGTGGTGCTGTGGGCAAAGGTGCAATGTGGAAGTGCTGGCCTGTGCGTCACACCCAACACACGTAAATGAGCCGGGCGAGTGAAGCGTAACGTAACGTGCAATTTGCATCGATCGCATCGATCGCAGCAACCCGCGCCTCCCCATTATAGTGCAATTTGGATAAAACAAAACCCCTCGGCGGGAGTGCGCGAAAGAGTGATAGATCGCGTGAGTGAGCAAGAGAAAGAAAATTCACGCGCCCTGTGTTGCTAGTGACCATTTTCAGTCCCGCGCCGACGAGCGGGGAAAAGCTCCTAAGTGGATTAACCAGTCCAGTGTCCCGGTCCGGTTTCGTGCTGTGACGTCATCGTGTGGCGGTGCTCCAGTAGGAGAAAAGGCGCGCGTGTATCTGACCTGCTAATTGCTCACAGCGAGCAGACACCGGTAGGCTCACAGACGGTGAAAGTGAGACGATCGATCGTAGTCACCTGAGATGGTCTCGCTTGCCGCAGCAGGCCAGGCGAAGGGAGAAAGCTCGGCGTATTAGAAGGAGCGAGAAGCGCTGAAACACGAAATCACTGTGCAAAAACCGGATTTGCTTCCAAGTGCCTACGCGTGTGCGACTCTGTGTTTGTGTGCTCCAAATCAGCTGTTACACGTTTGCGGTGTACGGCTTGCAGGAAGAATTAGGAAAAAGTAAAAGGGAGTTCAGCTGTTCCTGCTGCTGCTGCTGTTGTGGTCGCAGAATTATCTCACCCGAGGTTCGATCGAACGAAAGAAAAATTACACGATTTGCTCTTCCCCGAACGCGGTGAATCATTGGTCTGCGGGAAAAATACGAAACGCGTCATGTAAGAAAACAAACAGTGAGATAGCAATAATTCGCAGCTTTACCACGGTGATGTCGAATTCGACGCCGCGGGAACCGACTTGAGTAGACACAACTTCTGCTGTTATAATCTTCCTATTTTCGTTGTTTTAGAACATAAATATCTACTGTTCAATGACGATAACTTTATTTCAAACCATTCCACTTTGGTTTGCTTTAGACTATAGGATTTGGGTTGTGCCTCCCATTCACAGCGAGGCATAGGTCAAGTGTGACTGCTTAGGTCGTTTTTGCGAACATCATAGAAAGATATCTCTAGGTTTCTTCCAGCTCAAAAATGATGTTGCTTGGCTCTGGAAAGGCTTGCCTACCTTTGTAGACGAAGAAGCTTTAGTCCGTTTCCATTTCATCTTCGATTAACATCATCTGATGGAAATCACGTCCAAAAAGCCGGTTCGATGGTGATAATAAGCACAAGGTTTTCAAAGCGAGATACGACATCACGAAAACCTGTTTTGCTTGAAACCTTATTTGTTGAAAAATGGGACTTAAATTGATTTTTTTATTTTCAATTTCAATTCACGAGCCTTCTACAAACACACGCTACTGTTTGTTTGTAGTGGCTGAAGAAAGGTAACAGAGCAAAAAACTATTTTAATTATGTAATCCTTTGGTGGTGTTGTTGGATTGAGTCAATGGTGTTATATTCACGAATATACGGTGTAGATTCTACGACTGCGAGTATGTTTACTACGAACGTTGGTTTGTTTGTAATGTTTGGCGTTTGATCATGGACGGTGGTCTGTGGGAGGCCGTTTCCTGTGGAGATACATTATGTAGCAACATTCAGAGGATGTTTTGAACCTTTTAGAATGTTCCACCCAATTGTGAAGGGACCATGCGAGACGTTCCGATGCTTTGTAGTATGTTCCAGAAGTAGACAAATCCCGCCTGAACGGTTGGTTTTCTGTATTTTCCTTCTGTTAATTGCATCGATGATTTTTCATTCGAATGCTCTAGTTATCTTTTGTTCAATTTAATCTCGAAGTTTTATCTCGATCAACCCACAATCATACCTCTTTGAAAGTCAAACGATCCAATTAGTTATTTGCCAATTGTCTGGATGAAATCTGTCATCTGTGTTCGATCGTGTTCGGTTAATTGTGTCCCCTTTGCCTCACCCTCACTCCGAGCACGGAGCTACCCACCAGCAAGGAAACTCTAGACGCCCGCTACTTAATAGTGATGATCTCAGCGAGAAATAAAAATACACCAGTATCCCTCTACACCATCTCCCAAGTCGCGCGAATGATGGTGACTGCATTGAATGCACGTCAATACTGCAATATGTTGTGTGCTGCACCACCGACGTGGTCGTCTATTATTTAGCGTTACATTGTCGTGGCAGTGCGCTTTTCATCCTCTTTTTTAAACGATTTCTAATAATTCCCTTCGATTCCCCCGGAAACGATAAGAAAGCGCTGAATCGCACGGGGAAATGCAGTTGAGTTCGAAAAACGATTGAGCAAAACGACCACCTATGCCTATGTCCCGTCATGGGGAAGTCGTTTGCCTCTGCCGCCGTCTGCATTGTGTGCCGTTGTGTGATGCGCTCGGTTGTGGAAAACGGTTGAAGGAAATCCGACTTTACAGCACTAGGGGACACAAGTCTCGTTTTATTCCCGTTAGTGTGTGGTAATAAAATAAACGAGAAGACGGTCTCTTTGTCGCGTGGCGGCGAACTAGCCATGAGCAAGTGCATTCGCTTAGACAGACGGCTTGTGTATGATGCAAAAGGCATCGATGAAAATATCATCTAAAGCCAGATTTGTTATTGCAAATAAAAACCTTCCCCAGGGTCATACTCTTGTGCACGCTTAGGAAACACATAGGGCTTTAGGAATGAACTCGTTTGAACCAGGAAGTTGACAATGAGTTCAGCATGGTTTATGTTCTGGAAGTCTATTTTTACCAATTTAAGTAGCTTCTCGTGTACTACACATTCCGAAGGCGCGTTGACAGATTCATGTTGTTTGCGTGGTTTGACTCTGTTCAAGTACCTCAAGAGAGAGAGTATTATGTGAAGTATAGTGTATAAAAAGACTAAATTTCATTTGAAATCCACGCGTCACTTTGTCGCAACACATCCAACAACGGAATCGAATGTCCTTTCCTCGTCCTTCGAACTTTATTTTTAGCACATACACAATCCCATCGGAAATTCAATGCATATTACTGGAAAAGAATAAGATTTCGCACAGCCCCGAAGAACGCACGCACACGTGAAATGATTCACAATTGCAGACGAGAGAAAAAGAGAGAGAGAGATAGAGTCGTCTCAAAATTCAACCGAACATTGCCGGGGCTCTTATCACTTTCAGCGCTCATTAATATTCAGTTGCTGACGTTTTGACGACCACTTTTCACGGCCAAACAGTGAACCCGTCGATGATAGCGCGTATGGAATCTTTGTTCTCGGCTGCCTCCCGGAGAGGAGGAAGCTGGAAGACGAGAAGAAACAGTCATGTAGACGCGCACACTTAACTGAAAGACGCACGACGCTCCTTCGTGCGGGGACGCGGACAATGTGTGTTTTGCGTCCGATAAGGCGGTCGCTCATTGTCGATGGGATCATGTCGATGATTGTCCATCGTACGATGATGACGCTAATCGGGATTGGTGTGACGCCGCGGGCAACTATTTGCCGGAGATGAACTAGTTGCGATGGTTGCCACAATCTGGCTGATCTCAATGCATTGAATAAGGCTGTTTGCTTTGGTGTGAATATTGGATGGTTTATGTGGTTCGTTGTACGATGCCTTAAAATCATACTTTGTAATTAACAAGATAGTATTTCATTGCGTATTGATTTCGTGCCGCTTGCTACAACACTTTGTATGCCGTACAGATTCATGTTGACAAGCGAAGCGACAAAGTTGACAACTAATATGGCCAATCAAAAACGTCATTCGCTTCCATTACTGTTTGCGTGTCAAATTTGTCCCACCTACTCTCTTTCTTTCTCTCCCTGTTCTCCTGCGCCAGTCCGACGCGAAGCAAATGCGCGTGAAAACTGTGTATCTATTTATTGAAAAATAGGAAAAACAGAGAAACTTCATCACCCCAAACTGTGAACGTTTGTGCGCGGTGTCCATTTGCTCTCTTCGCCAAGCGCTTTGTGGTATTGTCGGCCGGCCCCTCCGCACGTGGAGTCCGCATGTAAAACGGGCGCAAACGGGTGGTGAATCACCAGGCCCCGCTGGTCGCCGCAGACATGTCTACCCGAACCCGTTGCCGAAATCCGCACCCTTCGGGGCAGCGCAAACTTAGCGTACCGGTGGGATTAAATTGGATCAGAGATTAAATTACAGACGGATGGGCACCGATGGTCCGGTCGGCGCGGTATCTCGCTGCCCGTGGAGCGAACCAACGCGTAAAAGTGTGACTAAAAGCGGGCTCAATCGAAATTCAATCGTCCCCAGGCGAGGGCTAATCTTTCGCGGGTGATTCAATTACTAGGTAGATTTGTGGAGTGCTGAAGAATCATTTAAAGTCAAATTTATGCCACCATTATTGACAACATGATCAGCTTTATTATATTGTTAAACACACCGTTGTCCGTCGCCATTTTGCTGACATGGTCCGCCCACCAAACTTTGGCAAGTCGTACAATTCATGGAGTTCCAAGAATATGGTGCCAAATAATTTTCCTCAGCATCTTCCTAACATTCCCAATATTAGATACAATGTAGTCGGAGTAGTCGGAGTCGATTTTTGACCCAAGATTGGATAAGTTTCGAACAACTTCTAGCGTGCGATCACCTGGCTAACCTCGTACACCTGCAAACCGTGACTTTCAGCCTATTGCTATGACACATAGGAGTGTCACAAGCCAATAATGTCTATGCCATCAGCGTATTTTCAGGGTTGGTCATGTTGGTCATGGCAAAACTGATCAGTTGGGAAATTCCAAACAACCTCATCAATGTTTTCTGCCCTAGTATTAGCCGTATGATGAAGATCAGATTAGAGAGATCCGAGATTCCTTGATATGGAATCATCTCTGATATTAGGGATACTGCGTATGCAAAACAAAAACAAATTGTCAAACGTTTCGTTTTCAATCAGAGAGCTTCTCGATACAAAAATCCTATCCCCATTCGACAAGTAAACAACATTAATCCTGTCGCCCGTTCCTGTCGCCCGTGCGTTGCTTTCGGACAAGAAACCACTGCCTGCCGATAATCGGCTGTGGCCCGAAATCTTATCGGCAATCAATTGATCGGGAAAAAGGAAGGAACAAAACAACGTATGTCTCAAAGTCGAAAATCACCCAATCACTTACCGTCGGCAGCGGTGCGCGGTGCTTTTTATTTATTACGATCCGATCGGTATCGGACGTACCTCTCGTAAATCAGTCCAACCCAGCTAGCGATCCCGGAGCCGGAGCGAGTTTCTCGAGCCCCATTTATCATACCTTTTGGCGCTGCGCGCGACGTGCTCACTGGACGGCAGGAAAGTCTGTTTGCCTCTTGTTGACCGTGAATGTAGTACGCTAATCGTGCCTGGATCGTGTTGATTTTGATGCGATGTTATCGAATAGGCGAATGTAAGGTTTTGGATACGAGGACGATAGAGACGAGAGCGTGAACCAGCGGCGCTACCAATAAAGCGCCACTGCTGCTTGCACTTACTGTTTGTTGCTAGGATAGTGGGTTATTATTGGGTGTAATTCCGCTCTACCATCGATGGTCTGTGAGAGAAACACGCCGAAGAGAGAGAGGTCGCACGCGAAATAAATTAGACTCCTCACGCAAGGCACACAGGTTGGGTTCTTAACGATCGCTTTCGTGCCTCGTTGCCGGGTGGTGGCTGCCGGCGGTCCATCCATCGTGCGGCGATGAAGGCTTATCGATGGCCGGAACTGCTTGGCAGCTGCTGCACGACGGCCCATTTGTCATGCCATCGTCATGTTCGCATGGGTTGGCTTGTATGTTTGACGTGCGCTGTAGCAACACCCATGCATGGGTTTTACCGGCCACATAATTCATTACAAAACTACTATAAAATGTTCCCTCGCTCAGGTTTCCAACGGAATGCTGATGATTTGGGTCGATAAATGAGCGCCACCTAAATGACTATCTGTGTAGTAAATGTCTGGAAAATTATTGCAACGTTGGTGGTGGGCGTCCCTCGCCTATTGGACATTGGACGATAATTCTTCACCGTCATCGCCGACATCGTTTATTATATTGCACACTCTCGACACGCCATCGACATAATTGTCCATGGGAGATGGGGGACAATCCTCATAAACTATGACACTGGAAAAAATAGACACATTTTATGAAAATGATGTAAACGAAATGAAAAGTGTGGTATAGTTTAACGTTAAATTCAAGAAATAACAACCTCCAAGCACATTTCTTCGATAACTTCTAGCAAGTATAACAATTGCTACGAATCCTTCATTTGTGTAAGTTTTTGTATGGCTATTTAAACGCCATCATGCCATAAAAACTCTAGTACTCATGTTCCTGCATGATCTTCGAACCTCCTCGACTGTTGTCATTAGGAGCAAACTCGCTCCCTTCTGCCCGGCGCTTACTCAATGCGGTGTTTTACATAAATCATTAGCTTCAATTTCAATTCCCTATCTCGTTGGAAGTAATTGATCTTTTCGAGAGGTCCACTAGGTGGTGTTGGTGGTCGGTGACATTCTAATTGAAAGCAGCTGCCTGCGAAACGAATGTTTGGCTCTCACTCCCCCTTCATGCCATAGCTTATACTGCGAATCTCGAAGCCAGCCGGCGAATCTCTTGCATACGCGCGATCGTCGAACAGCACATTAGCGCGTGGGTCGAGAAATTTGCACACTAGCCACGGGGGGGCTATATGGGGCGGCTTTTGCTGGATGTCACAAAGACTCATTGGCGACTGCGGTGGCGGTCTTCACGCTCGTGGCGGTTGCTGATGGTGCGATAGCTGGCGAATGAGATAAGTGGTTGTCGTCGGTCGGTTAGTCGAGCCCCCGTTCGCAACGTTGTGACAGTTGGTTGGTCGCGCAAAGTTGCAGTAGCCGCTGCATGCTAATTGATCACAGCGCGTTGTGCCGTAATGCCTTGGCCGCCACGACATTGAAACGAGCGTGGAATGTGATGAGCTTTCGAATAATAACTGTGCGAGGGAACTGTGTTCAAGGTTTTTTTTTGCAAAGGACCGAATAATTTCTTAGTGGAGAAAGAAGGAGTCGTTTTGCTCAGGTAAATTGAATTTCAAAATGTAATAATCTCCTTTGCTTCTTGGAATATTGTCCGCTTTATTTACTTACCGGACATTTTTCATATTTGCTTAGTTGATGTAAACCTATCTGCGTTCCTTTCACCTTGACCCGTTTTCAACACTTGCTCAATGTGTACGATCCCGTCGCGCCCGCACCCTGTTTACCGTGCGTGGGTCTGATTAACATTTAAATCGACTCCACCGTGTCGACAACGCTGGCAAAAGTATGCATCAAACCAATCGCGCTGTGTATATCGGTGTGTATGTGTGCTTGTGCATTCAAGAAGGTGTGTGCAAAGTGCGTTTTCCCCTCTACAATCCACCCAAGTCGTTGGTTGGCAACAGTTGTAACGCGCGAACCTCGATCGCAACTATCTCTCGTCAAACTCCTTGAAACAGTAAATCGCATAATCGACGGTAGCAAATCTTGCGATGTGGCGATGGTTGTCCCTTGTGTTGTGACGCGAATGTTTGAGGACGTGTGCCGTGTATGCAATTGTCGAAGAATTCAGACAGCCGGGACGATTATTCGATTTAAACGATTGGCTTCGAGCAATCGAGCGTTTCGAGCGATGTTGACGGCTTTTAATTGTTCCCGATCAACGAATTGATTGGCTTGGAACGGATGAAAGATAAGGGTGTTTCGTATCTCGATTGAAATCCCAACTATGGCCATACGAGGTTGGAAGCAATTTCAAAAAGACACACTGTCTCAACATGTAATTAGGAATTTAATATACAATCTACATTAACAATATACAATATTTTTTCTAGTTTTCATCAAAACCTTGAATCGTAGTTTACTATAGTAAAGTAAGTATCCCAGTGCGAACAACTAGAGCTTGCGGTTCAAACTCACAAAAAGAGCTCCACTATCTACACAATTTTTTTGGATGATCCTGTCAAATGCTGTCAAAGGAAGACAAGACGTTGAGTTGATTCTTTTCTCAGTCTCGATTATTCTTTATGATTTACGTTTTGAGTGCTTTCGGAAATACATTCTTTATGACTTTATTGGGTTGTCGAATACTTTCAATTTCAGAGTTTGATTCTGCTCGATCCATTGCTACGAATCCCAAAAACTCATTAATTCGAAATCTTTCAAAAGGGTCGAAAAATACATCAATAATGTCTAGTATTTCAGTAATATACTAGAAGTAGTAACAGTCAACCGGGGCGATCGTATGGTTCTGTGCGGAAACGCTAGGTCTTACACACCACAGGTTGTAGGTTCAAATCTCAACTGAACCGTCGCCTGTCCCCTGTACGCAGGACTTACAATCCATGATTCGGGTAGTAACTGAGTCAAAGAAAGCCTGAAATGGCAGGACACAAGACCTACTTGAGGATGCTGTGTTCAAGGCAAAAGAAAAAGTAGTAGTCATCTGAAGCTATCCGCAAACTAATACACATGAAAAATTGATCTACCACAATCTTAACTTAAAGCATGCTTATACGCATTCCTTCGTGTGTTTTCAGTACGACGAAAAGAATGCGGAACATAAATAAACACAACATAAAATACATCTCGCAGTCTGATATTGGTGACGCGCTGGCATACCACATGGGAATAGATAATTAATCATTAATCTCTCTTCTTCGGGTTGGCCGGGTTTGGGTGGGTGCTGTAGAGGTGTGGAGCTCAGCCCGTCTAAATCACAGGCACCGGCGATTCATGGAATGCGTTGTTGTTGTTTACTGCTTTACGGTGCTGCTTTTCGTGCCGATCCTAATTTGTCCTCGAACGTCCTGACTTCTTTCCGCCCGACCCTACGAACGCTTCCCCTAGGGAAGCATCGAATAAATGCGAATCACCATGCATAATGCATAGTGGGACTAAAATAGAATCGGTTGTAATTCTGATGACGGCTGGTCACAATATTAAGATCCTCCTCCTACCGTGACGTTGCTCTTATAGCTCTATTTCCACGTAGCATTCCGGGCTGCACACAAACAGCGCGTGTACTATCTTTGCGCTGTAATGTTGAGGTAATGTTGTGTTATCTTCATTGTTGAAACAATACCGGTCGTGGTGGTGATTTATGTGGAGTTCGGTATAAGTTTTGAATACACAGACACACTTATCTATAGCGGTAAGCATCGCATCCCACGGTTCGTACGATAGCGATCCTCGCACACTTCAAGGCTGTTCCTGTCCTGTGGATCGAGGTGCTTTTGCAGGTTTTTTCCAAAGTCGGAAACGAAATAGCACGACTATAGGCTACTTCTCACTCGGCCACCGGACACGAACACGGATGTGTGACGATGGTATGGAGGGTTTCTCCGTTGTCTTATCTGTTATGTTTGCTTGCCCGTATGTCTGTTCCAAAGGTTCCTCGATTTCTTGCGGCCTCTGCCGTAAGGTTCCTGCGCGCTATGGACAGGGGAGCGCGGTGTTCTTTCAGACGCAAGGAGAATGATTCGGCACGACACATCGTATCACCGCATTAGCTGTTTTGCGCAACGTGTTGCTCCAAATGGGCACTCCGAACGTAACGAAAGACGGACCCCACCCCCCGGTCGGTTGTGCGATTGGATCATTTCGTATTCCGGCCGCGTATCAGTTGAGATGGACCGGGCTGTGCAACAGCTTCGCCCGTGGAATGAATGCAAATGAAATGCGGCTAACGACAGCGGTATAATGTTAGACCTGATTCTGGGTCTACAATATGTGTATTTTTTGTAGAACGATCAAACCATGTGTTATCTGGCCTCTTTGAACCCACTTCGACGACGACTCAATATCGCACGTCGCACACGTCGCCGTGGCACGAGTCAAATCAGAATGTTTGGTCGAGTTTTTCGCGTCGCTAGAAATCAGCGGAAGTGCATTCGTTTCGTCTCGACAAGCGCAGCAGCAACACCGTCCAACTTCCCGGGCGGGCGAGCGTGTGTGTTCGTGATCAGCTGATCACGTTTTACCCACTGCCGACGTGGGCGGTGGTAATTAAAAGTTTTACTGCAAACACACTCACCCGTGGCCACTTAATTAATAAATGTGCTGCGGTCAGTTGCGCCACGTTCGAAGCAGGTGCGGAAGGAAGACGGAGTGGAGGATGCAGGGATAAGGGTAGAACAAACACAACGGGCTCTTGGAAGGTAACACTCGTGTATGCTTAGTGGCAAGATAGGGCACATATCGACTGACTACCACTTCAACTGTTGAATATGTTTAAAATTGTAGGCAGAATGAATATTTTAAGCTTCTATCCCAAGATTTTGATGGATGACGGGACCTGACTGCACAATCTAGCTGCCACGGTATCTCTTTACTGCATTTGAAGTTGTTTTTTTTACGAATTGGTTGGCTATTTCCGAACAAAAGGCAATCCCGAAGAATTCATAAGACGGACATTGGCACGCCATAAAGACTTTGGGAGTTTTCAGAATCTTTTCCATTACAGTATCCTATAGAAAGGAACTCATCAAAATGATGGTTTACCAAACTGAAGCAAATGTAAATAATACAAAACCAGCTTCTAGGATCTTCAGATGATGCAGATGGCATGCTGACTAGAATACAATTTGGAATGTATCTCAACCAATTTCTAACTGCCGATAGTCTAGCGTTCTTACCGTCAATGAGACACACTCGATTAATCTATTTTTATAACATTCCCACCTGAGTCGTCCTATGCATTGTTGGCTCTGTTTGAACAAGTGAGCTCAGTGGATCGAGTTTGCAGATGCGATATGCGTATGTCGCTTCCGAACAGCAGAATGTCGTCAAGTGTGTTTGAGCGGGGTGCGTTATTTTGTTTAGACTGGTGATAACATTTTTCCAATCTCTCAAGTGCCAAATTCAATCATGCATCAACAAACTACTGCTGTGCAAAAATGAACATTCGGCCCCATTTGCCTGGAGCGTTTGATCCAAACTATTTACTTTGAAATAGTTTACATGATAGAGCTCCACAAACGAGGTAGAAAAAACTGTTTTGCACCTCAATTAAATCGACGATTTTGGAATTCCTCCTAGAGCCGTACGTTTCCATACCGGCTGAATGCATAAACAAACTTCACAACTCCGCGATGGCGGCCGCGAATGCAGCGTGAACCGGCAACGCTCGGGTTCGTTGAACTTTCCTCCGCCATCAGCTGTTCCGCGATGGACGCTTGATCGACGAGGGGTTCACGTTCTGGTCGCGCCCTGTTACACTTTAGCATGTCGGGCAGGGGTTGAGCATTTGTTAACTTTCTCCAGTGTCCGCTTTTCGGATCGTTCTCGAACGAACCAGCGCAGCCATCTATCGTGGCATCCATTGTGCACTTGACGGCGGTAGACAAAATGGCAACGCCAGTTTGACGCAGTTGAGTATGACAATCAGTTTACGTTCCGTCATATCGACTGACAATATCACGACCGCATGATGTGTGTAGATGAGATTCTATTTTGTCAGCAGCGGACATCAACAAGAGTGATGGCCCGAATAGGGGTGGAAAAATTTCAATACCCTTTTGCTCCGCAAGCGCTCCTCTCTTTGTATGTGTATTTTCTTCGCTCGGTTATCATTGGCAAACATATCGCCGCCGCCGCCGCCGCCGCCGCCCAGGGTGTGTTTGTACAACACCCTCCATCGGCCCCCATCATCACCACTACGAGATCGCGTTTGTTTGCCATTCTAATACACATGTGTGGAGTGGAATGTGGGGTGAAACCAAGCGGCCATACACGTGTGTGCCCTTTTAAGCGGTGTGGAAGTGAGGCCGGCTCTAAAAGAAGGTATACTCCGAGATTGATATGTTTTCGTTGGCTTTGATCGTGCCAGAACTTCCACTGCCATCAGAGTTAGAAATCAGGCTTAAGAGTCTGAAACTGACGAGGATAAGTTTGTGACTTTCAGACACAAAAGGCACTTTCATTACGGATAGAAAACCGTTATCAGTAATACGGAACTGCGGGAGCTGTTCCGGGAATGCCGTGGGGATGTTGAATAGTTTACCCGACAAACAGATTGTTAGCGCGCGAGCATGTAGCAAAACGTCGCTGACGGCTCCGTTTATCGTCAACACCGATTACCACTGACAGAACAAGCGGCCATGGGCGGGGAGATAGGGAGGGTGGGATGGGGGTTTGCATTTCGCTTGCAAATCGTTATCATTGTTGGTGCTATTCGTAGAAGAGTCAGTTTCTGTGGCTGTTCTGTAGTTTTATTTGTACGCAAATTGCAAGTCCTCGTACGCCATGAAAGATCTTATATGAAGCATTCCAACTACCACTGAAAGCCTCATTTCTATGATAGAAACTTCTTGCTTAGCATACATTTAAGACAGGCTGGTAGCTGAAGTTATCAAAAACTGGAATCACAAAAAAAGTCTGCTCAAGTCGACCCGTCGTTCAGTCGAATTACTTCGTTCGAGAAACATCTCGTGGAAAGCGCTTTCATCTCAACCCCAGGCATCCAGCGAGCCATCTTATCATTATACCTCTTTACCTCATCCTCCTCTAGGCCCCGTACAGCTACGGCTGGAAAGGTAGAAAATGACACAAGGTGACACGTATCGATCGTCCAACTGCGGAGAGACAAGCGGCAGCCGCCAAGTAAACGTTCGCCTTTAATGTAGCTAGAGGGCAGCACGAAAGTTGCACGGGAGACTAAAGAAAAACTTCATTCCGGGTGCTCCATTGCATCGGCACTGCATCGAGAAACTAAACAGTAGCGCCCCGATCAAACCGCCGAGATCTCATCGCTTAAGCGGAGACTAATCGAGCAGGCCCGCCGGGAGAGTACAAATAAATTAACCCTAATTAATCGCACTGGGAAGCAAGGAACCGCCTGCCTCGGGCCCGCGCCGACGCCGCCACGAGGGACGCAAATTTAGATTAATTAAATGGACGATTCATCGAACGGCGGCGGCAGCACCACAACCACCACCACCGGCTTGCTGCTGATACGGGAGCAGCCAAACCGGCAACTTACCGCACCAATGGCACCCTCACCGAAGAACGGTGGCAGCGGCGGTGCCGTATCGGATGATCGAGAGAAGATCGATCAGCGCATGACACGGGAGATGGAGGAGGCGAAGCGGCGCATGAAGAAGCGGGTGGACTTCATGCAGGAGACCGTACCGCGCAGGGATGACGCGTTGCAGGCATCCGAAGCGGCGGCACTCCGGAGGCGCGCTAACCTCAAAATCGCATCACAAGCGACGACCTGGGGCAGCGAGGGCACACCGGTGTACGTGGGGAGCCCGGTGACGGATGAGGACTTCGAGCATCTGATCGACAGCCGGATGCAGGATCTGGAGAACATACGCTCGGATTCGGACTCCGACTTTGGCGACGATCATGGACTTCCGCCGCAGCGTGGTGGTGTCGGTGCAGGGCGTCGGTCAGATGGTGGAGGGATGCGCAAATCGGCTAGCGGGGGTGCTGGTGGTGGCAAGGGCAATGTTGGTGGACACCCGTCTGCGTCGTCCTGGAGCGACGGCAGCAGCACGGTGAGCGATGTGGAGGAGGAGGTCGATCATGAGCAGACGCAGGCAAGGGCACGCCCCGCAGCGGAACACTTTCCCGCGCCGGAGCTACCGTCGATGGAAGCTGCCGGGATGCCGTTCCGGATGCTGATACCCCCGATGAGCCCGGGACGGCGCTCGGACAGCAGTGGGCTGTTTGGACCTTCCTCGCTGCCCATAATCCTCCCCTTCCACGTTCGCCGTCGGCTGTCCGAGTGTCGCGAGGAGGATGAAGAGGACGAAAAGCAGCAGTTGCCATCACATTCCCCACCATCCGCCGCACTCCGTTCGCCCGGTCTGATTCCCTCGATTGTGATCGGTGCTACGGAGGAAGAGGAGGAGCCGGTGGAGCCAGCCGCGAGCACTAGCAAAGCGGCACAGGACGACGAAATTGAGGCGGCCATTCCCCGTAAGTCACGCTTCATGGTCACAAAGACGCAGGAGCAGCAGCAGGAAAAACAGGATGCGCCGAAATCTCCACCCAGGCTGCGCCCGGAAACGATCGCACTGTTACCTGTGTCGGCCTCTCAAAACTCCCAAACGATCCACTTCCCGTGTAGCAGCGGTGGCTCCCAGCAATACGCCAACGGCCAGCGCACCTCCCTGCGGTCGATCTTTGCACCGGCGGAGGTATCACCTCACCTCAACACGCCCCATCTCGATCGGCGCTTCTTCGATACGTCGCTAGTAGAAATCCGTCCACTGACCCAAAGCAGAGGCTCCCTATCGTCGGCGACCGGAGCCGACACGAGTGGGTATGAATCCACCGTAACGTCGTTACCACGTGACCAACAACCCACAACTTCGAGCAACATTCCGTTCGAGCTAGATGAAGTGTGGGTGAAGCGACCGGATCCGGTGAGCAGCACCTCAAAAGCAAAAGAATACGTTCCGCCGGCGAGTGGCCGTGCAGCAACTCTACCGGTGAATGCTAAACCTAACTACGCGTTGTTTGCCGATCAGAAGAAGTCGTCAACAAAACCAGTGAGTGTATGTTATAGTATTTCGAGTATTTTTGGGGTAGATTTGACAAACACTGTATCTGGACTCATCTTTGAGAGACTCCACCGTACCAGTGGGACGTTGGTTTTAAATTTTAAGTTTGCAAGAACAACATATTTTTTACCTTTTTACCATTTCCACTCTGTTCATCATTCATAGATTTTGGTTTGTCTAATAGGTGTCAGACTCTTGCCTCTGATAGTAGTAGCAACAACCTAACCTAGAAAGATAACGCAACGAACGAACATATAGTCAACTGATAACTCGAACCCTATACCGATAGGGTTCCTACTGTTTATATGCTCTATGAAGTGGTGAATTCAACTAATCAACTCGTCTTACCTTATTTTCCATAGGATGGAATCGATGGCGCAGGCTCCAGCAACTTCCAGCGTCCTTCGACGGCTCCGGCCACGTCAGGCGAATCATCGACGCGTGCCTCCAAGAAGCAGAAGAAGAGCGAAAAGGAAGCCAAGAAGCAGGAGAAGGAAGTGATGAAGCAGAAGCGAGAGGAGGCACGCCGGCTTGAGAAGGAGGCGGCCAAGTTGGAGAAGCTAAACCGCAAGCACGAGAGCATATCGCGCAGCACGGAGCGTGTCGGGTCCGGTGGCCGTTCTGGGTCACTGGAGAGGCGCCGCAGTGGCGAGGAAGCACCCGTCCTAAACCAATCGACCGTGCACGGTAAGACGCGCGTTCGTGTTCATCCCGGTTTCTTCCGATTCTGGACTACATCCTTTGTTCTGTCTTTTTGAAGGTATCGCTAGCCCCAACCGGAGACCGACGATATTCGATGTGTTCCGGCCCCGCAAGGGTTCCGATTCCAAGAAGAAGAAAGATGACGGCAGCAAATCCGGCTCGGATAAGGATAGCACCGGTATGGGCAGTGGTCCGATCACTACTTCCGGCGGTATTATGAACAGCATGAAGGCAGCCCTGCACGTCGGTGGCCGTCACAGTCACCAGCACCAGCAACCGGCGGGTCAGAGTGGTGCAACCGGTAGCACCGGGTCAAAAGTGCGCGACGGTTCCGCTCATCCACACGCAGGCAGTGACGCACAGGTACCGTACCGCACCAGGCAAAGACGAAAGCAAATGATTATGTTCTTACCTTCAACTAATGGGTTATATGTTTGTGCTTTGCCGCTTTTAGTACTACCACACGGTAACGGCAGTACGCCGGGCCGACGTCGGCAAGTCACCGATGACGAAGGTGATGGATCTGTTTAGGCACCGTTCCAACTCGGCCGTTTCCGAAGCGGACAAACGCAAAGCGGTAAGCGATACATGGCAGTTCTGGATGTTTGATGTGGCACAGATGAATCTTGATGTGGTTAAATTCAGTGTTTTTATTAATTGCTCCATTTGGAAACAATGTGGAATTTTTAAACATTGCAAATATTCCAAATATTTTAAATAATAGAGTGTGTTCGACAATACACTAGAAGTATTTTAATATGCGTTGTCCTTTTGGTTTAACAAACAGTTTCTTACTGTTTACAGCTGATACTCGATGCGTTTATGTTTCAGATGGTGGTTAAAATTGTTCGTACGCATATTTATGCAATTTTATATACAGTTTCATACCACTAATTGGAATGATGTATTTATGTTAAAAATAACCAAGTAAAAATGATAAATTTGCCGTATAATCTTACAATCTGTATTTGAATGATGTCGCGCGTTGCATTGTCTCACACCTAGATGGCGCTAAAGTCGAACCGTGGAGAAGGTTTGTGTACCGGATGCGGTTCGATGTCTTGGCTTATACCATCAAACTCGTTTTATTCGTTTATTTATTCGTACCATCAAAAATCGTGTTATTGTGCAACGATTTTTGCAATCCCAACATTTATATTTCAACAATATATTTTGAAAAGCAATTGTGAATATTGTTTAAATATTATTCCAAATATTGAACATGTAACATGAATTTATATGTAGTATGTAAAGAGAGAATCCCACTTTCAATATTCTCTTCTTGTACAACTCTTTGTTCGATGCTTTTTTATAATATATTAAATTTTGTAAATGTTATTAGTATGGTTTCTAATGCATCATTGGGTTTAAAATAATTTTGTTCTAATGTTTTTGATGGATTTAAATACCTATTGAAATGCCTTCAGTTTATATAATATTTGCTATTATATTAAAGATGCTCAATTCGATTTACCAAATGTCCTATAAGGCAATAAAGCTATAAAGCTATAAAAAGAAATTACCTGAAGAACTAAGCTTAACCATGTAGTTTTAGTGGTTTTTAATGACACTGTTAGTCTCAAAATGTCTATATTTTCAGCATATTGCTTTCACACGACGTTACAATTGTGTTTAGGTTAAATGCGAACGGAATGTCCGATACTTGTCTTAAACTTACTGCGTTCAGTCATCCTTAGCGGTTTCGTAGGAAATTAAGCAATCATAATTGAAACGTGTTTGCACGGATTCTAAACAATCGTGCAAACAACTATCAACTTGCACTGCCGGCACGAAACCAAGCTGTCACGGTACCTGGACGCACCTGAGATACACCTGATACTCACGGGGCCGCTGGCAACCGGCCGAGAAACCGTTTTCCCATTTATTACTATTTGCATGGTGACGATCAAACAAATGTCACTTTTCCACCACATCGCACTGTATGGTGGCGACTAAAAAGCTGGCGTGTTTTTGAGCGTTGCTAATACAGTACATATTTGCACATTACGCAATCGCGTGTGTTTGTTACACCGATCAAAGATCGTTCGGTTGAGTTGACTGTATGAGTAAGTAGAAATGAAGAGAAAAAAAAACAAACAGACCAAAGATGGTAGGAAAAACACCTTGCACAAACACACACGGACAGCAGGTCCCGACTTTTAATCGAAGGTGACAGAATTATCAGCTATTACTACTCCAATAAACACGCTAGTTGATAAGCAATCGATACGCAATTATCTATGGACCACCGGCCATCAAGATACACAGGGGTCAACCAAAGCTTAGACACTATGCGCTATCAATTACGTCAGAACGAGAGCGCGCGCCGATCGGGCTTGTGAACATTGTGTCCCAAAGCAAACGCATTTTTTGCGCTGTTTGATGAACGTCTGTTGGAGTGGTGAAGTCTGTTGAAGGAGCTCATTTTTTCCGTGCTTTTCGATTAATTTGTTTGCCAGTCGCGCTCTCGAGTGTCTTCTTGCGCTGTGCTGTCCGGCTTGAGGTCTGGGAGACGACGAGACGAGCTTTTGCAGGTAGTGTGGTCGTGTGTCGCGCACAAAAATGGCCTCTCGCCTGCCTCGCAAACCGTGTACGGTGGTTTGCAAGGTCAAACGGTGGCTTGTTTGACGTACGCTTCTCACAACGGTTTGGTGCGGTCGTTTTTGCCTGCCACGATCGATCACCACCCCGGCGTGCCTGCAGCATCCAACGTTCGTTCGATTCAATTACTCTGCCTCCACCACGCCACCACGTCTTTAACGTCAGGTGGCGAGATCAACATGATCCGTGAGATGGCGCGAGAGTCCGAGCGATCTAAGTGTCATTAGGGTGGTACATCTCAACGTGACGAGACGCGCGGTGCGTGCTGTGTGGGCTACTATGTCCTTTCCTGTATGGTGCGAGTACAGAGACAGAGCAGCTGACGGCTGGAATGTACGTACGCGACTCGTGTAGTGCTCACCTCGACTGAAAGCGAAAGACCGTATTGATTGTACGCTCGCTCTGTCTCTTACTCTCTCTATCTCTCTCTCTCTCTCTCTCTCTCTCGGAAGTTTGGCAGTTAGTACCACAGCAAGTTACTGGCACGGCCCACAGTCTTGCCAGCACAGATGACGTAGTCAACGATTGTCTGTTTGACCGATATCGCACGCCACACTCACACCGACCGGAGTTCATTTTGAGTGAATCGCGCGTTCTGGAAGGTGGTGACGTTTGCCGGTAGACACTCCGTCGTACACCTTCCAGTTTCGTTGCACATTCGGTCGGAATAGGACGCGCCGCACTGCACGAGTTGATTGGACCGCCACCACGGTTGGTGAATATGGGGCCGGTTCTAGACGTTGTTTGTGACCGTGTCTCGGTGGCAGGTGTTAAAATCGTCGCAACTCGCTGTGTTGTGTCGCACTGGTCGCTGGTCATCTGGGCTCCGGAACACGGAAGGCCGTACCCCAGGTTGTGACCCAGTTTGTTCTTGACAGCCACCGTCGTGTGAATGCACTTATCTAAGGCCACCGTACACGGACGCCGTCACAAACGAGATCAAGTGGCGAATCGTAGGCACGCGCGCGCTCGCACGCTCTCTCGCCGTCTGCGTTTGTACGGCATGGAAAACGGGATCGTTGCAATCGTGCATCAAGCTCTGTGGTCGGTCATGTGGCTTAATATTATTGTAGTTTTGCCGTCACCTTCGCTCGCTCCCTCTGCTGCCATCGTCGCGCCAAAGTGCCGGTTTCGGTGTGTGTTATGTGATCGACCGTCTCTCTAATGCACCAGCGGTCGTCCCGATCGTTTGCAGTTGGTGGCTTTTTCGTGACGCCGGCAGGGTCAGCCGTGAAGTGTTGCTGTGCGTATTGGTGTGCGTTTCGATAGAGGAAAAGTGAAACCAGCCGGACGAGTGATTCAAACACGAAAATTCCGACGGTCTGATATATGTGCCGCGAAGATGAAGAAGATCGCTAGGTTTTATGTGTGTGAGATCGTGCGCTGGGTGGGCAGTGTAACAAAGTCCCAAATCGGACTTTAGATCGCGACCTGCTCAGAATTGGTCAATCGGAACAATCGGTTCTGCGTGTCTAACAATCGGTGTGCGTCTACGAATCTTCCGGGTTTAACATTGCAAGGATGATTTTTCTTAGTGACGCCATAATATTAATATCATTACAACGTTAGTTATGATCTGATAGTCATAATATTGGGAAATGCAAGAAGTATAAGAATATATTCGGCGTAGGCGCATGCAAACTCGAAACAAACAAGTTTTTTATTCCCCGACGCATATAGCACCACCACTCCATGTACGTGCTTTATCAGTTATGTGACTAAGACCGATCGTTGTCTTTCGATAATGGATGCGCATCCACTCCCGTGCATTTTAAGTGCCCGGTGCATTCGTTACGAAACTCTCCAACTTTTACTTGTGCGCTGTATTTCCACAGCCCGGTTCAGAATTTGTTCATGTTTACCAGCTGCACCGCGTTGAGTTGACTCACTGCTCTCACTGTGTTGAAGAGCCTGTTGCTCACTTCACTGTGTGTAAAACTGCAGGACAAGTGCACAGATGATGGTTATAGTTGGAGGTGATACCAGTGAGAGCGAGAAAGGGAGAGAGTGCGAAGTGATCGTGTGGAACCGGGAGTTGCAGACCCTGGAGTGTGTTTACCTTTCCGAGTCCCGATTCGATTAGAAGGACTGAGATGCCCTTCCCGGTGCCGGTGGCGTTTTGGGATTGAAGGTTGCACGGTGCTGCACGGTGCGCTAATGCATCCCCATCCGGTTGCTGGTAAACACAGTAACACACATAACACTGGCTTATCACTCTCTTCACGCGCCTCGCGCCTCGCGCACTATGACTAGGACTAAAAACGATAATGGAACTGATTATAGCATGTGGAGGAGGAGTAAGTTGCAATCAATTGCCCGTGCAGTAAGAAGGGTCCCGTCAAATCACTTCAATATGTTTGCGAAATAGCTTTCATTCCTCCCGGATTGAGTGCCGGAGCAACGGGGCTCGGTTTGGATGGTTGTTTCTGTGTTTTGGGTGTCCTCAGGCCGCATTTACCCTTTGAAAGGGGCATTGTGTCGTAAGAACCACTCGGATGTTTATCAGCACTGAGTATTTGTTTGCTTAAAAGAGGTTATTTTTAAACACAATATCGATTAAGCTGCTGCTGCTCCGGTGTATTTTATAACCACGCACGATTAATCTTTTATCATGTTCAATTTCTTTTTCCGATCTACACATCACCCGTTGGCCAATGCACTTTTCATACTACCAGACACTCAAGTGTGTTCCTCCCAAGCGAATCCTTGAGAGCATGTGGGGTGAGAAATGAAGTCTCCAACCGTGTCGCCACCCGCCATTGTGGACGATAAAATTGAGTGTAACAATATTGATTCTGTGGTACGCCAGCGCCAATATTTGTCCATTTTGCTCTGGATGTTTCACCATTTTTGCCCTTAATAACTGATAATGCGAATGACTTTGCAGGCCTGCACGACGCACACCGGGCCACAGTGAAGCGGGATTCTGTTTATTGAAGAAGATAAAAAATCCATCCCCCTCTAAAGATCCCCTACTCCTCGATCGGGTCTACCTTTGAAGCTCGCACGCGCCTTCCGGAAGATGGCCGTAATTGTTGCTTCCTGCTGCGTGCCATGACGCCGGACGACGCAAACTTATGCAATGTGTTGTGCTTATTTTTAGCCTCCACTTCCCAACCGAGCGCGGGTTGCTGTGACCGGTTTGCATCGAGGCATTAGCATTATTTGATACAGTTTTCGCGACGCGACGTTCGATGATGTTTGACCAACGGTCGTTTTGTGGACATCGTTCACGTTCAATTGACACCTTGTTTAGACAGCGAGAGTTAGGGTCAAGTGTATGCGTGTATGTCCACCAAAGTAGCTCTATTAGTTAACAGCGGCAGTTAACTCTCCAACTCACACACGGCAAACTACAACTGAAAAAGAAGATCATCGTCTTTCCCTTCAATTAGCACCTTCATTGTCACTGGTGTTCCATTCACTTAGCGCAGATCGAAAGAAGCCCCGTACGGTGATCATGTTTTGGAGGTTCGCGCCGATGACGAAAAACCTCGCAAAATTTACCGCGTGCGCTTTATGGGATTAATTTACGATCCAAAGTAAAGGACAAATATTTATCTCAGACTTGGACTCCCTCTGGGTCCTCTGTGCTATGTGTGTGAGATATTTATTTTAGTGAACGGTAGTCGATGTTTACCCAGCGAGCGCTTGCAACTGCCCAATCACATTTGAAGCGTGCGCAAAGCTTTTAAGTCAATGGGGTTATTTTCAAAGAGAGTTTTGAGAGGTCGAACGATGAGTTCGAGGGTTTATTTGTCTTCCAAACGACTCAAACGGCCAAGATAAACAGCGAGATGGCCGAGACGTTCTGACTGTTGGATCAGACGGCCATTTAAATTACTAGAATATATAACCTCAAAATAAAAAGAGGATCTTTTTTGGGGTGGCAAGACGCCATCGCTTTTTCAAGCTGATAAATATCGCATTCCTAGATAAATTTCATTCCTAGGCTCCCCGGAAAGATTTCTAGAAATTATTACCCCAAAATTGAAAATGTCATCTCTTTTGGGTGGCAAGACGCCACCTTTCTTTTAATTTTATAAACATCTTAATTATCCTAGTCGGTGAAAATCACGAATGCCCCCGAAAGAGTCACATCTGCTATTACAGCCAATTATTTCCATTTGCATTTGTTGTGGATGTTGCTCCAGGGGAAAAAAAACTGCAACTGATACGGATGCGCTGAAAGCACGTGCCGCGTGTGGCTTGACGGATGTGGCGGTGGTGCATCTCTGACGTTTCGGGTCGGGTGTATTTCTTCTCAGTTTTGTCCTCTGCGCCCGTATAGCCGATGTGTGTGTGCGCGCGTCCGAGCGCAGTTCGTTTGGAGAGCATGACAATAAGTTGACATGTAGCTATAATATATTCATCGCAGTGAACCGGATGAGAGAAGGGAACAGCACAGCAGTGGATGAGTTTTATAATTACAGTAACACTTGTTTCTGGCTTTGCCTTCGCTGTTGTGCGCTGTTGATGCTGTTGGACATTTGGCTCCGACAACGATGTAATTTCAGCCGATCTGCGGTGGATTGCATTTTCCTCGTACGGTGCTCGTGCGGAACAAAATGTGTTCCGACAGACACTAGGGTGAGATGACATCGATTAGCCGTTACCCTTCAAGCTTACCGTTTGCTTGTAATTAGAGTCGCGCGATGGAGTGTCGGTAGGGAGCAACACAGAAACTTTCGCAAGGCGACATCTCGCAGGGTGGGAGGATCAAGTTTACGGGAAGGATTGAAATTGGAGCAGTATGCTTTACAGACCGTCTCATTGTGTTTGTTTAAAGCCAATGAATCTGAAGGATTTATTAGATTAACCGTATGTGGAGGTAGCATAAACTCCTGTTAGTTTAAGTATTCTTTTCATTTCCCATAACTTGCTGAGTACATCAACCTAGAGAGCTCAATAGTCTATGTTAGTATAAAGTAATTAAAGTAATGCATAAGTAGTTAGTTTATATCTTAGCTTATCACGAGCACCATTCCGAAATCGTGACAATCGTTCTTCTTGCTATCTACAAATAATAAAAAAGCGGCTGGTAATTAATCCGTTGCTCACATATCTTGGCAACAACTGATTGCTAAACATGGCATCCAAATATCAGACGAAAAAAGAACAAATAGAGAACTAGTATATCTGCGTAGATGTGATAAATGGTGCACTTGATTGTATCAACTACGATTGCACCTGTTTGTCTGTTCGCAGCGATCATAATCGATGGAGGAAAATTTGTGTTCACTTGCGCCGTATTTTGTGTTTTTCGTTATCTTGGGCGTCATGTGTAAAGATGACAGAGTTGATGAAATTTTCTTATCATTGCTGTGCATTCTTAGCTCGGACGTAATGGAAGCAAACACGTGAGACAACCAGACGTATGAAAGTATGCGACATTATCATATAATGTCGTTGAAGCGTCCTTAAGATTGTTTTTGTTTGTTCTCTTGAGCGATAAGACAGACAGACCGATCACGACTCGGCAATGAATCCGTATCTATGTGAATGGTTAGAATTCAGGATAGCCTGCAAATTTAGTTTATTTTCTTGAATATTTCATCGCTTCCGTTAGCATGCTTTCTCATGACGTTTACGGTGCGTGAAAGAACCGTACAAAATGGCATCTGCGAGAAGGTGTTTACGATTGAATAACAAGATCCGGCAGAGACCTGATGTTCTAGTGGACCACATTATTTGATGGTGGTGCGCTCTGTCTGTCTGCGTGGAAGCGAATAGTAGCGAACGGACGGAGACGGTAACACAGCCAGGTTGATTGTGAGGTTTAAGCACCGTCAATTGATATGTTGTTTTATCGTCGCCGCACACTAAACCTTCACCTCAATTGCGATACCCGTGGGTGGCGGAGAGCGGCGTTCGCTCCTGGTAGTATGGCCAGGGATCTTTTATAGCGCGTCAATGATCAATGGTTTAAGATCCATTCCGCGATGCAATATGACGCACGCACGAATGGAACCTAGACGTCTTAAAAAAAAGCGTCCCTTTATCATCCTACACTGCTCTGCTCTTCTCATCGCTGCTGTGGACGAGTACAGAAGGAAGTTGTTGTACAAACCGCGGCAATTGCGAGTTCCGTTCTGCGTATTTATCCCCGTCGCTGTCGATGCAATTGTTTTGTTTACCCACGCGTCAGACAGACCGAACAGCGCTTCAACTTCCACATGCAATCCCAATGGATGTGGATGCGCATTTGCGTTGCGCTAGCAAGGTACTGGAACTCAGTGTACCGTCCAAACTACTGGGCTCAACAACAGTATGTCGGGATGTTGCGTACGGACAACATTGTTGGAATAGTCACTAATAAACCACCGGTAAACGTTTGTTTCTTCCGCCCTTTTGGATGATTGCAGTCGTCTGGAAATTATAGTTCGTTTACATGTAGGGGACCGGAGTCTGTACTCATTTCGAGGTGTTTTAACGTAGTGTCACACAAATTTGAAAGGTAGCGAGAGAGACCTAGTGTGAAGTGGTTTTGATCAATACTGTGTATTCGTGAGCTGGTGGTACCGCCGGCAACGGTGGGGGAGAAATAACGAGTGATCAGCTTCCCGGTCGAAAATGTCGACCTACCTGAAGAACAAGTTGCTTCGGCGGCAGTCGGGTGGAATGGATCTTCCCGGTCGTCAGCATCGGAGCCGTTCGCTGGACGTCGAGGCGCTGCAGCGATCCGGAGTGCAAGCTCTTATGATTGTAAGGATTGCATCATTTTATGTAAATTGTTTAGAACCACATCAAGAATCGGAATTATCCCTTGCCATGAAATACATACTGAAGTTGCTTCGGATGCTAATTATCTTCTTATATTTTTCCCACAGAAAGCTGCTGCGCAGCATCAACAACAGCTAGCCGTCCAATGTAAGTACTACAAAACAGAACGTTTTTTGCCTACCAATCCATCAGAATTTGTTATATCCGTCAAATGCATTTCTCTGTCAACCTCAAATGTCACCGTTTACTTACGTCTAACTACGGCTGTCAGAGTTAGTATCATTCAAATAGTATAAAAACCATGTCTCAACCTGCCCACTCAATTGAGGGTTTCCTGTACGTGCGCTATGTTGTGTGTCGGGCTGCAATGCATCTCGCGTTGAAGCTTCTGCTAGCTTCTCGCTAAACGGTGTTTGCATGTGTCGGTTCCAGTTTCCCTTCGAGCACCAACCGCTAACATCTGATCGCTGACGTCATAAGTCGCACACTCGTTTCTGAAGAACGATTTTGACGCTTATTTATCTGTTGCGAAAAGGTAACATTATTTATTTCTGTTGAGTTGTGATGTATATAGCAATGAAGTCATTAGTAGAATTATTCAGACCTCGGATGAAATTGTGACTGGACTGTCGAAATTTTTATAAAGATTTCCGGAAATATCGTTACAACACTTGTAGCTTGGATTAATATTATTAGTATACTTTCAAAACATTCCGTTAGACCTACCGAACACTTGTACCGGTTTCTCTCAAGGCACAATAAAATAAGAATATTATTCCCGAGCACGGATAATCGAGAGGCCCACTCGCAGTCTGTTCACAAGGGTTGATTTCGTATTTGTTTTTGTTTTGCCTTTCCGCCGGCTGTCAGCAATGGGCGTGCTCACTTACACATCGGCAGCTCGTGTCCGTGTGGTAGTGCAAACGAGAGCATCGAGCCTCCACCGTCCGTGCATCACCTTTGCGTAAGATGCGTATTTGTAGTGATGCCTTTTTTCGATTTTCGTGTTTTTTCTGTATCTTCGACACGCCTGAATGTGCTTTTACTACGCTACGGGGTGCTAACGGTAGGGTTCGCGTATGCGCGGTTAAACAAAAAATTAAATGAAATGGAAATTGACGGGCTGAAAAACACAGAAAACAATCCGCCGGTACGGTGTTCCATGTGTGCGTGTGTTTACGCGCGGTCGAGTGGAAAAACACGGCCAGCATATTAGGGGGAAAAGCATCACACGCGGCTCTGTTGTGTTTTAGGTTAACCTTGAATCGCATTGGGGGATTGGGTGAGTGTGTGTGAGTGTGGGTATGTTCCTGTTTAATTTTTGTTTTGTTTTCTTGCCGATTGCGTCTTACTTTCCTCGACGCGTTGTGGCATTTCTCACACAAACCTTCCCTCTTTCCCTCTTATGTTTTTTTTTGTGTTAGTCTTTTCCAGCTGCTTCTTTTTGCCCGTTCTTGCATTGCAAGTGTACTTCCTGTTATTGAGTTCTATTCGCATCGTCCGCCTGTTTAAAATGCCGGCATTCTGCCCCCGCCTAGGTGGCGAGCAAAAGGTTTCGCTTATTTTACCGGTAAACAAAGCCAAACTCGTCGTCGTCGATTACTTCATCGAAGGTCGAATCGGTGGCGGTGGAGGTTGTTGTTTGTCGCATGAGTCACGGGGGATTTGGAACCGAGAGAGGTGTATTCCCGTTTGTTTTCGGTTCGATTATGAATGATAACGGAGGGGAATCAATGTTTATTTGCTCAGCATATACGACAGTCACGTTTGAAAAGCATGTTCAGCACAAAGTCTGATACGTCTTTCCAAGTCCTTTCGAGCAAAATGGTACTTTTGACATCTCTGGAGCGTGTCGAATGAACTTTTCAAATTAATCATTCCCCAGCAAGTGCCCAAATTGCGATAAGACTGCATCTAGAAGCAAATGTCTAAAGTTTATCTTGACCGTGATTGATAGTGTCAAGACGCATCTCCTCTTCCGCGAAGGAAATGTGCACAAACGTTACAAAAATGGACCAAGTCATTCTTCCGAAAACGCCTGCCACACCGCTTTTTTACTCGTGCTTGACAGCAGCAAAACAAACCATCTTGACCCGGTGAAAACTGGTTATCTTCCGACGTGTGTTATTTTTTGCTCACATTATTATTTCCTCCCCATGTTTTGGTTCCACAACTTTCAGGGTCAAAAATATTCCTCATTTCCGTTTTCCGCAGGCCCCGCTCTGCGCCAATACCCCTGTTGTGTAATATTATCTAACCGTTTTGACACACTAACACACAGTCCCAAAGAGAAAGACGACAAGCCCGGAGGATCGAGCGAGTCCGACCAGGCCTCTGTAATTGAGATAAACAACAACAGCAACAGGAACACAGCAACAACAACAACACCATCAAGCTCGTTCCGAGTTTGAGGAAGAGAAATCGATCAACTTTAAAGGTGGGGCGCTCGGACATGTAGCCGAATTGCGCAGCTTGCACAGAACGGGACGAATTGAGATGACCAAACATTGTTGGCCTCACAGACAAAAGCCGGCCTCCTGAGGTGTCTGCCCGCTGGTGTTTGGCTGTGGTGGCTCGGAAAGGTGGCTCACCTTTTTATTAGCTAGCTGTCAGAAATGATTCCATACCGAGAAACTTTTGGAAACAAGTATGTAAAATAGCCGTATACCTTCCACGAAATTGGCCTCTCGCTTTGCGTGAGAATTTTTATCCCTCTTCCGTCCCGTTTCGGCTCACGCGGCAGCCGGCCCCTTTATTGCTCCCTTATGCGCTTGCGGGAAAAAGGGAAGGAAGCGGCGATTCGGGCCGCGGAATGGGATGGTTTGTTTTCCTTTGACGCCGTGTTCTGTGCTGCCGCGCTGAATACGTGTGCGTTGCGTGGCGTTTCACGGGACGACGGATACGGGGCCTCACGCATACACGTGATTCGATATCCAATCGACAGAGACGATGGTGGAATGGTGGTGGAACGTCGCGAGTGTGCGTGCTGGTGATCTCCTTGCCCACGCACTATGGGAACGGATTCTTCAGAACTTCTTGTTTCGCCGAACGCATAACACCTGAGGTGGCTAATGCGAGAACCTACTTGTCGATACTTCGAATGGACCGCAACTGATCCTAAGCTCTCAAGGACGATGAAATCATTTTTCCTTATTTGATTTTGGGTGAGTAAAGTATAGTAATGAGAAAATTGTGCACACCATGATGGCGAGCTAAACTCGTAAAAGAATTAATTCAAAATGAGCCATTCACAGCCAGAATCTCTCCTGCAATAAGTCACCTCTTCAGTTCAGGCAATATAAGTCCAGTTATTTAACCGAGAATTTCCACTAGCCAAGCCTGTTTATCATTTGTGATTTAGCTGATCGTGATTTGAAACAAATTTCTTAATAATCCTGCCCGACGGAGAGAGTAATCGAGAATAGTGCAATTGTAGCCTCTAGTGCCCTCACTCGCACCCATAGTGCGAGTCGCGTTTTGGTTCGCTTGGCCGAGATCCAAACCACAACCATATTTGCTTTTGGTGTTTTGAAGTGAACGAAAGTGAAAGACGGTCGATCCGGGTGTATCGCGTAGCTGCGTCGTTGCGTTTTATCTTTCAGGTGGCCGCAATACACGTGCGGCGTGTGCACTTGTGGTGGCTTTGGTTCAGAGCTTCAGAACTCTCGTGGTGAAAAACGTTGAAACAGGGCGTCAACACACTCGCGGTAAGGTGGAAAATCTGAAACTATCGCAAACGCGTCGGAAACAATGAAGACACTGCGGAAAGAACAGACTTACTTCGTGTGTGTGTTCTTCGCATAAAATGAAATGGACGATCCCGTCCCGCTGGTGGCGTGTCGAAACGTGAACTCTCCTGCAGTTCGTGAGGGAGGGGATTTTAGTTTGATTTTTGGGAATTTTCCATTCGAACCGTCTGCGGCCCGAAGTGTTCGATGCTGGTGGTTGTTCGTTTAACATCTTCCCCAACCTCACGAAAGGGCACTTGTTGTGTTTGTCTCTGTTGGTCTACGTGACTTCCAATAGATCAAGCGTACGTCCGGCCGCCGGCCATGGTCTAGGTGCGTGAGAGAGCGCAGTAACCTCCAGAGATGTGGAACTCCACTAATACGAGAGTGCTTCTACTACCCCACACACACCGTGTCCAGCATAAAATGAAGCGACGCAATCGCGTTTGAAGAGCGAACGGTATGACGACCCCAACGGTACGTCTCTTTCCCGCCCGTGTCACGATCACTACGCACGATCATGATCGAGGAGGCGCTGCCCTCCCATGCTTCTTCACCATCAGGAAAGGCACCCGCTACCGCTGAGTGTTTATTAGATTTTTAATTCCACGCACACGCACACACTGGTACGCAGCTGTTTCCCTGGTCAAGTTTGTTGCGACGATCCGCCATCGCATCGAGGGGGACTCCGCACGCGTCACCCGGTTATTTCGCCTGTTTATTGTGCAATTAATTTCACCTCTAAACAATTATTGGCCGAATTGGTGTCGATTGGGAGAAGGGAGTACCCGCAACCGATCGATACATCCCCCAATCCCGTGGGAATGCGCCGGGTGTGCGTGTGTATGTGTGTGTGAACAAGAAGCGTAAAGATCGTCGTCGTGACAAATAAAGCATACACAACCTACCACACAGCCACGACAGGCGCGTGTCACCGTGCAAATAGACGTAGCGCGAAATTTCTCGCGAGAAAAGTAGCTCAATTTAGCAAACAGAGCTACTTTTCTCGCGAGATTTTTCTATTTTTGCATTTTTTATTGCTGAACCCTAAAATAAATTAAGCCTATTAATATATTTAATATTTTGTAAATTCACAACAACTAAAATTGTGGTAAATGTCTTCACCACAATGTTTTGTTTGCATTTAGAGACGAAAGACAGCTTGAGCAACACATAGAAATTGAGCTATTTCTATGTTTGCGATGACAACGAGAGCCGTTTTTTATGTATGTACTTTACATCGAAAAAACATCGAAATTCATCGAATGACAGCGAGAAATTTCTCGCGAGAAATTTCGCGCTACGTCTATTTGCACGGTCAGATCGCGCGATTCGCGTTTGGACATATCTCGTGATGTAGAAGGGAGTCTAAAAATAGCCTTTTTTTCTTTTTCGTTTATGCTGGGTGGTTTTCGAATGTTGTTGTCGTTCGGTTGCTCAGCTCTGCGGAGGGGAAAGATAAACATCGTATTACTTCCACTTGTCAGAACCGTTCCACACACGATGCCACGACACGACGTTTCTGGTCTGTTTCAGTGCCAGACGAATAAATAAATCAACTCCAAAGACAATCCAATTTCCCTTCAAGCCGTCCGGACCGGAAGAACTGTCCCTTCCGGATGTAGTAGGTTTAAGTTTGAAATTATGTTTTTTCTCGATAGGAAAAGGACGAGATTTTTCTCATATTCGCGAGATACCACACAATCAGAGTGCGGCAACTGATTCCGACCGGCATCAACTTCTGTTTTAAAATCTAATTTTGAATAAATAAGATTTATTACAAATTATTTGTTGTATCCCTTGGAAAACATATTTCACGATATTTCCGATCTTTTAATTTACCCTGAATCAAAATAATTCCTGACCTTGGCTGGCAGGCTGGCCTTTTTTGTTCTGCAAAGTTTGCCAATCCCTGACCGAATTTAATGAACAAAAATAAAAGAACTGCTGTTGTTCGATTTGTTTTTCACTCGGAAACGTATTGTGCATTCATTCGTTCCTTTGTATCATTACGTTGCTATCAACTCTTTGAAGATGGTTTTGCATATTTCGCTCGCCTCACAATCGAATGCTTTTTGCATAATGGAAAAAGTTGTGTTGTGGAAGAAAATAAGCCAGCCCCGTCGTGTGCTGCCTGTTGTGTTCGTATTGTTGCAAACAAAAAGCTGTTTACTTCGTCTGTACGCGCAATCATCTCGCGAATGGAAGCTGAGGTAGCAAAAACTTACCGATCGATCATCCTAATGGGGGATTAATTGCACGTTTCTCGTCTTATTTGATTGATTCATGGTGTTAGCGGAGAAGTCTGTGGCGCCTTTGTTGAACAACGTTCAATATTTAAGCATCGATAAATGAACGAAGCAAATCTCATAATATATTTCATTACATGAAACGATTTATGTGTGTGTCAACTACGATGGATTTATTTACGCGAGAAAAGTTTAGGGTTCATTAGAGAGATATTGCATAGTCTTCGTAAGGACATTCTGCCTTCTCGGAAAAACTCCAGCGTCGCCTTGTGTTATTTGTTGTCCCGAAAGCAAGTTCGCCCTTTTCTGCGGTCACTCCACAAGAATAGAAGGACATTTTGCCCGCATAAAAACACACATACCATGCGTCCGGCTTCGTCTAATCGTTTACCATCATAAAGTTGCCCATAAACCGTGCCAGCATTAACTTGTGGATTTTCTACGCTCTACGCCTGCCTAGCGTCGGGACGATCGAGGGCGGAACTGGAACAGAAATGGGATGCTGCTCTCCGGAAGACCGGCTTTAGTGCGCTCCGTTGGGTCTCCGTGCTTTGGCCGTGTCTTGGTTTAGGATTCTGATTCGTCCTCTTACATTATGTTTCCTGGCTACAATACGAATGACCTGTTTTCTTCCTGCACGAGACGTTGCTCTGCTGTGGTGCTGTCAGAGAATTACAAATAGAAAAACACAACAAGAAGGGTTCAAAATGAAGCAAGGGAAAGATGTGAAAAGGATACGACAATTAGTGTCTTTTTTCCCAAGACAAACACAACAACGGATGGGTTTTTTACTTGCGGGCGAGAAATAATCAGCGAGCGAACGGTTCAGATGTCGGAAACAGCAACAAATTGTTGTTTCGCCCGCGAAGAGCAAAAGGGTCAAGGCTACGATTGTTGTTTTGCAAAACAAGAGACATGTCTTCACGCCAGAGAGGAGTGTTGAAAATAAAACGATATTTGAATATGAAGTAAGTCTGCCTTTAATATATATCCACGTTCAATGGCGCTTTGGATGGTATCCTCCTCCTCGTTGCGTTGTGAGTTGTAGTAAATTGCGCGTTGTTCGTTTACCCGGCGCTCACTTGCTCTAAATCACGCTTTCGGCATGATTTTTTCTCACTTTGGGCAACACTTGGCGCAAATTACTCCACTTACCTTGGCGGAAATGGGAAGCAGAGTGAGTGCAGAAGCGGAAAAGAGAAGGAAAATGTCATCCTTCCCACCAGCCGCTGCTCAGCTCGTCCCGCCGGTGGAGACGCCAGGTCGCCCATCGTTCACTCAAGGACGACGCTTTTTCACTCTCACTTTTCGTTTACAAACATCACTTTTCCCCTACCGTTCGGTGCTCAGCAGGGAGTCTGGCACTCATGGTTTACTTCGCCGAAAGCTCCGTGGGTCAAGTTGGGGAGTGAGCAATCGGTGCACACCGAACTGTGTTTACATTCCTCGTTTTGCTTCATTCCATCTCGAACTCGGTACGGCGTTTGGATTCTGCGCATTCCGAGTGTTTTCCACATGCTGGGGGTTGAGAGACATGATAGAGAGAGAGAGAGAGGATGGATTTTCTTCTTCCCACTAGAACAGAGCGAATGTCACGTAGGCCACGGGAAGTGTTTTGCGTCGTCTTTTGTGTTCTTTCATGCTTTTGAGCTTTTATCACGTGGGAAGCTGTGTGGGTTGAGAGTTCTAAAGCGCTAATGTTGGTGCCGGTTTTTCGGTGGCGTTGTTGAATCCATTTTCTTTCCAGAGGTCCGTGATCAACCGGGTGGAAGCAGGAAGTGTGCATTCTTTCGGATGACTTCCGTTTATGTTCGAGATTTTTAAGAGCACAATCAGCGTTGCTTGAGATGTTTTGGATGTTTGGAGATGTTTTGGGTATTGGGTCATGCGAATCTTACATTACATTGGACATGCTTTGATAAGGTAACTTTGAGCGAAATGGGTAAAATCACATGAGAAAAGAGAGTAATTTTCCTTTGGTAATCGTTGGCTGGAAAAGATAAGTATTCAAATGTCTGTTAGTTTCTAGAGGCAATCACTTTTTGGCCATTAAATCGAAAACAATAAATAAATTGGAACATCGTTCGAACGACGCAATAGATAAGAAATGCGGAAATATACTATTAATTAAATTTGCAGCGCGCTTCGAAAACTGTCACTATTATTGATTATTCTCCCCACTATGGGGCTTGCGACACCGGCATTTCCCTGTCCAGTTGTTGCACGTGCTCTAAAGCGTGCTTTTTTCGTGGAATTGGCGTCGTAGAATTACAGCACACACACTCACCCAAAGTAACGCTAGTTTTCATTCACTAAAAAGCCTCGTAGCACGGCATGTCGCACCAGACACGCCACTTTGGAACTTAGGGGAGGATTACCTAGGGGGTTAGCAGAGGCTTGACAGAACAAAGTTTGGAAACCTGCGTATTAAGGGTCAGTGATGATGTAGGAAAATGGAAAAGTTCTGATGGGGGTAGGTACCTTCCAACACATTGAACTGCTTGCTCAATGTGTGCACCAACAAACAAGAAAAAGAAACAATAAGCGACTTCTTTTCCTCTCCCTATACAGTGGAGTCTCGTGATGTGCACGAGGGTGGTTATCAACACCACCGGGGGGTGGTGAGTGTTACACTCAAAGTTCTCAGAACTCGCCTAATGAGTGCCCTCCATTGGATGAGAACTTTGGTGGAAAATCTCGTCTCACGAAACAACACCAGCGCGCGTTCAATACGCTTTCGAAACTCGCGCGCGTCGGTTGGAAGGTAAACCCCGTGAGCCAAGGAGTTGTACCTAGGAGTAGGGACAGGTGCCCGAGCACGTGGAACAGTGTGGTGCCGTGTGGCGCAGTGTGGAGCGCCATGGTTTTATGTCGGCACAGATGCCCGAAACTGGCGCTTGGCGAAAATAAACAAACAGTGTTATATAATGGTTTGCCAAAATACGAAGCATTCTTCGGTTGGGCCACTGTGTGAAGTTCGATACCCCGTGAACTTGGAATCCCAAGAGCACTGGTGAGAGTGTCTACTACTGCTGCAGGGGGAATCGTTTTTCGTTGACCTAAATATCGCTGGCGGGAGGAGGGAGAAATACGCAGACTTATTTGCTCACGTTCGCACGACCGCAGACCATGTGACTTGGTGTGGTTCTGGATGCGGTACTTCACCTCCAAGCAACCAAGCCCCCGCGTGGACCTACGGGCGCTGTCTGTGTTTGGTGGGGCTATCTCGAACTAACCTACGTCTGGCAGCGATTTCGACACCGGTTGTGAGTTGGTGGATCGTACCCGTGTGTCGATGGCAAAGAGGAGTAGAAAACAGTAAACACCGTTTATCTAAATAGAAGCCTGTGCGAGAGTTCTGTACATGATGGTGTGAAGTTTGGTGGCCGATAACGCCGGTGAGATAAACACACGGAACCGTCCGTCTTCTCCGCCCGAATCGTGTCCGTGTCAAGCGCAGCAATCAGCAAATAAAGCACCTAAATTATTCTCCTTCTTCCGATGGTGCGCTGTTGTGTGGAAGGTGCGGCAGCCGTGGAACTGTCAAATTTATCACTCGGTTTGGGGCTGCTGAGTGAAGCGTGAGATGCGTCTGGGTGAGAGGTGATGACTGATAAGTGAGAACCTTCTTCACCTTCTCACTGCACACTGGCGTACGCGCGTGAGATAACACAAACGGCGAGCTTTGTTGATTGGCAGAGCGGATTGATGAAAAGGATCGGGTTTGACGAAAGGATATACGACGGTAAGAGTTGTCTGCTTGATTTTCATCAAGCGTTTTTACCGCTCAAAGTGGCTTCTCATCAGTGGGGGCAGTTCGTGGGGTATAAGCGCACCTAAGCGATCCCAGAAGAGGGCGAGAGAGATGATTGTATCGATTTTCTCATCTCTTGCGGGAGCTTCTTGAAGACTTAAGGTGTCATCGGCGCCGTACTCACGGCGAAACAGTCTTGTGAGTCTTGTTGTGTCTCGAGGGCGCTATTGCAGCAGGAAGCAATCTACACGGGTGGGTCATCATTTTTTATTCACCGGCGAAGATAGTTTGGGACAGGAATGCTTGAGGATGTTCTCTTTTTTATCAACATCATTTTGCGTCTTTGTTTCTGTTAATCTTTCACTGTTTTCACTTGCTGCTTTCACCTGCTTTGTTACACTGTTCCAAACCAATGCTTTTAAAACCATAATTTCATTTCCATCTATTATTCACAATGCAGGCGAGCAACTCATAACCATTCTGCGAAACCATCGTTCTCCCAGACTCCCAGAAAACCAAAGACCCGGTTTTGGCATAAATTCTCCTTATCCGCTAATAGAAAGACACGAGCACGAGTCGTGGGGTGGCGTTCGCACACGGGTCTCCGCCTGCATACTCGCTAACGATGTCGATGGGCAATTTTCGTTATTGAGTAGACATCGTATTGATTTTCCCATCATCATCGTCATCATCATCTTCGCTTTCTGCCCGGGTGTCTCACTGTTATTATGAAGTGATCTCTCGCCGGTAAGATGCGGCAAAAAACGCACGAGATTTATGTACGAAAATGGTCATCACAACAGGGTTTTGCGAGCAGCAACATTCTTTGCTTCTTCTTGGGGAAGATGTGTCCTTTTCATCCTGTTGCGCGGTTGGAATGGCTGAAGCGTATCGTAAATCCTACTTTGGATGTGTATGAACAATGTTGCGAAGCGTGTGGAGCGCACTTTTTGTTATGAAGTGGAAATTGAATAGAATATTGAAGAAGATTATTGTTCAAGAATTTTTCACGTTACAGACTCTTCACCATTCGCGCAAGTTCCTTAGGTTTTCTAAAAAGTCATGCCGTATTATTGAATAAAAACTTTGTTATTTTCGCTTTCCCAAAAACTTCCGGCTCTAAGTATCACTTTTACATCTCTCGTTTCACCGAGTCGTTCGACCCTTCCTTACCAACCCATCGTTCGGTGTTCTCAATTATATTTCATTTCGCAAGTCGCAATTTCGTTTATATCCCTCCCCGGTTGTCTGCAAAGGGCGTCAAATTGTCTGGAACCGTAGTTGGGGAATTAATTTATTTTTATTTACCATATATCTCCTCACTTTCCCGGTGGGATCGTGTTAAGGTGCATTCTTGGCTATTTTTTACCGCCTGTCCTCCCCGGTCTGCCCATCCCAGTGTGTGTGGTCGATGAAATTCCGACAACAAGCAAATTAAATGAGTGCCGGAAAATGAAGCCAGAAACAGAGGATGAACGCAACAAAAAAAAAAAACGCTCTAAAACATACGGTTTCGGTTTCTGTGGGTGTGTGGATTGTGCAAGCGAATGCAGTTTGCAACATTATACCGCGCGTCAATCGTCATTTGACATTTTCCATTGTTTTTTTTTCTTCTTGTTTTATTTGCGCTTCATGTTCCCTCCCCTGTTTGTTTATATGCTGCGCAGGGTGTGTGCATATGTGTTTTTCACCGATTTTGCATAGCAGAGGAAGCTACGGCTCGTGTTCTCGGAGGTCTCCGTATTCTATTCCGTTTCACTCTTTTTCGGCCTGCGGTAAGCCATTTGCATGCACTTGATATTCGTTGCACTAAAAGGAAGGCATCCGGATCGCCGACACCACTGTGTGTTAATTTAGAGATGGTTTACGTACGTTGTTTGCGAGAGCGCGTAAATAAAGCACGGAAATGGATATGGATGCAGCGAAAACGAGTCCGTGGGAAAAACGTTCGCTCGATTCGCAAAAGCTCTTGTTTATCGAATTACTGAAATTGAAATGCGGTACAGATCGCTCCGAACGGTTCTCCCACTTCGAAAAGGATATAGGATCACCAATCTAATTCAATGCAACTCATCCTGCCAGCCTTGGGCAGCTGTAGCAAGTGCGTAAATGGCTTGTTTTGGTCGGTTTCGTTTAACGATCGTCTCAGGCGAGCTTCTTTTGCGAGCTGCTGATGCCCGGCGGCGCAATCTTGTGTGATGTGACCTTTGCCGGCGACGCACGGGGAGCGACCACCAGATATCGAAACCTATCTCAGTAACTCATCAGGGCTACCACAGTACCGCGGTCGGGTGGTCCGGGGGTCTCTCCATACGGCGGTGGTGGCGTAGCCTTGCTGTACCGGGGTTTAATTAGATATGATTGAATTAATTTACCCAAAGCAGCCATCAATCGCTGAGGCGCGTGGGGTGTCCACTTTCGCAACGAATATTTCTGCCCTTTATGCCGCACGGAGCAATCAACGGAGCACAGAGAGACATCTCTTCCAGCGGAACAAGCCATCGGCAAAGGGTTCCGTGTGTGCTTGTGTATGTGTGTGTGTATGTGTGTGGAATTATAATCAATATCGAGCCAAAATAGCGACAGAAGGTTCTCTGTTTTAAGTCGCTTCCAACGGTGGTGGCAGCATGTTGCGGATAAAAGCTTTCAAATTTTGGCAACGGCACTAATACTCTTTCTAATATCTTCGACCGCAGTTTTAGTCGCAAAACTACGAATGAAAAAAAAACACTCCCGCACACTGTGCACTTGTGCACTTCTCTCAACAACCGGCGTATCCCGTGTTTTGCTTGTATTGATTTCTGTTGTGGTTCCTTCGAAAAGCTAGACCTTGACATTCGTTTGGTGTATTTCGCTGTCGAAATTCGGTGCAGGGATCGATTTTGTGTGCGTTGCTGCGGCTACGCTGCCACGTGGTAGTATCCCTGTTCGTTGGAGGGGGAAGAATATAAATATAACTCATTGCAAGTGATGCCGAACCAATCGAACAATCTCGTCAAAATGTGTAGTGGCTAAATTAGGCTCTCTTTCACTCTCAGCATATCAGAGATAAAAGCTTGATACGTACAAAATAAACGCGTGCTTAATTAGATGCAATAATACCTGCCTGCTCCTAATTGCTGTTCGTGTAGCAGTGGGCACGGTTGTCGCATCCGAAGTTTGTAACAGATTGTTGCAGATACCGCTGGGCGCACAGTGGCACAGATTGAATGCGACACGATAACGAGCTAGCCTTGCTCACATTGTTGTGATTTTTCAATTATGTTTTATTCTGTGCATTTCCCTGTCCCGTACACTCGGTTTGTGCGCTATGGTTACAGTTGCAACGGGCGGCAGTAGAGATGGAGTTGGACACGGTTCCGTCTGTCCACAACACCACGCACACAAACGAGAAAGACAGATTTGACAACAAACGGTGCAACGGACAGGAATCCCACCGTGAGTGACATCCTTTTTGTTTTTTGTTGCGTACACCTGAGTTCCATGATTGCATTATCCTCGTGTGAAACTTCTCCTCGTGCGAGGGACGTGGGGCGTATTGAACGCGAGGGGCTAGTTTAGTGTGAAGTCGACATGATTTCTCCATAAATTAGCTCGCCAGGAGGTACGAATGGGCCGTGGGGAAGTTCACAGCGGGGGCGTCGTTTGCTGTGTGTGTTTTTTCTCCCAGACTTAGAGGACCTGTAACGTGTAGCTAAAGGGATACAACACAGCCATCAGCAACAGCTGGTTTTTTCCTTTACGTTCCATGTTACCATTCCGGACGCAAATACCAACGGCGGAAACGACTGGTGGGGAGCATCGTAACGAAACGTCATGCTGGTCTCGCGGGGAGGCAAGAGAACAACCACAAGCCCGTTTGGTTCGCGCTCGCCGGTCGAAATGTTCAGTCGTTGATCGTTTGTTGAACGCGAACGACGCGTTTTGGAACGCGCTCGGGACGTTGCACCGAGTTCATTTAACTGCAGTATCGAGTTGGATGTGGCGCAGTGATTAGGAGAAGCGTTGAGATAAGAGGTCATATAAAAGACACGCTCGATCTACAGAAAATTGGTGTCGCTCGTTGGTTGGACTTTTCTGGATTCATTTACTCTTCGGGTCGCAAGGAGAGGACCGAACGACGGTGTGATGAGATACATGCTCTTTAAATAGAATATCCAAGCGTTGTGTGCGCCGCCATGTTATCAGCCAGTGTGTCCGAGTTTTGAGCCGATGCAGAAAAGTGAAGTGATCCTACTGCGTACCGCCGTCTCGTGGAAGATTGTATGCACATGTGCACAAGTGCGAGTGATTTCTATAGCCATTCTTGTATCGCGCTAGGTCTCCCCAGAAAAGAAGCTGCAGAAATGTGACTGTGTTGCGAATTGTGTTCTACTCCGCTGAAAACAAACGAATAGTGTGTGTTCATATTTAAAGTGAGAATAAGCAATCGGTCAATTCTTAGGCACCTAACCACAGTGAGGCGAAAACCAAGTGCATTTAAACTCTGCTCCATTCCTGTGCAGAAGAGTTTCGGCTCACCGGGGAGATTAGAGAATAAAACCAAGGATGCACGGAATTCAGCACCTCTTTCGACAGCACGCACTCGAGAAGCAGGCGAGTACGGACAGCTGGCACTCGGCGAACGGTAGCGTCGTCGGTGGCAACTCCTCGAACCAGACACTGCAAGGGGGATCGTCATCGACAATGTCGTCGAGCGGCAGCAGCCAGCACCATCGTACACCGAACGATCGATCCCAGAGTATAGATGAGTCGCAGGTGTCGCTCGCTAGCGAAGGTTAGTTCCTTCTGGATCTTGAATCCTATTGGCATAATATAACTAGCAGCAGAGCGTATATGTGTGTGCGTGAAGTTGTGGGTTTTGCGTGAATGTTCAATTAGCCCGTCACGCAAGAACGAAGATAGAGTTTTTACAAACACTAGCAATCGTGAGTCGATCGTTACTCCTCTCGTTCCGTGTCGGTTGTTTGTTGGGTGCTAAAAGCACCGGAAACGTGTTTGATTTTTAATTAATCGGATAAGCGATCCTTCATGAGCAACGCACACACCTCTCTCACACACAAACGCATGCTGCTGGCTAGTGTCCACATGGAAGATCCTGTCGTTTTTATACACTATTACCTGTCGTCTACATTCATAGACTATCGTCTGGCATCCAGTCCGCGGCACATTATGTCCGGTGCCTCGGTCCGCTCACCGACATCGCCCCAGGAGTACTACAATCTGGGCATCTCGATACCGCGCGGTCGCAAGTCCCCGGAAAACCGTGGCGGCAGCCAGTGTTCGGAACTCGGTGCCGGAGCGAACGGCGTCAAGCGTATGTCGAAGCGCACGCCAGATCCACGCTCGAACGTTTACAATCCGGTAAGTTTGACGACGGTGGCGGGGACGCGCGACCACACGATTCTAAACTCATCTCTTCCACAGAGCGCGCGGCGCGGATCGCTTGAAAGTGCGTGCTCACCGCCGAACAGCCACCATTACAACACTGCCGGTTACTTTCCGCACGACCTGGACGACATCTACGAGTACAAGACGGACCATCAGTACTTCACGCACACCGGTGCCTACCAGCATCCGGCGTACCCGCTCACATCCGACCATCAGCGCAATCTGCTGTTCCAGCGCAACCACGGCTTCCATTCGCTGGACGAGTACGCGTCGTCCGGTGTGTCCAGCTCGAACAGTTCCAACAACCGGCTGCTCGGGTACCGGAACCGGTTCGATAACAGTAGCTTCGCCCGGAAGCTCACCCAGAGCATCTCGCAGAGCAGCATCGACAGTGGCCACTCGTCGACGTCGAAGTCTTCGAACAACAATCACGAGAAGCGAAACCGCGAGAAGGGCGGAACGGGTGGCAGCCATCATCACCACTCGATCACGGAGATGCTGAAGCACCTGGGCAAGAAGGCCCACATCTGGCCGGGTGGGCGTACGCGTCACGCGTCGATCAGTGAGGACCATTCGGTGGACCGACGAAGTGGTGGTGTTGGTGCCGGTGACGGCGACGGATTGATTGCCCACCCGAGGGAGGACTTCCGGACGCGATCGCGTTCGCTGGATGTCGACCAGACGCGCCGCATTCTCGACGATTGCGAGTCGACGTACAAAATCTATAACAAAATTCTGCGCGAAGGTAAAACCGCTACTGGTAAGAGTGGGGACCTAAATGAGAGCGTCAAACAAGGAAGGAGGCACGGTGTACGAAGGGGACGGGTTGTAGGCAGTGTGTAGCCGAGGAAGAATCGTACTAGAGTTCCTGTTTTGAATTCGTTGTGTGGGCAAAGGCTTATGGAGTCGTTCGTGACCAAGCTCCAAACAACGTCTTGGAGTTCTTCGAGACATTATGAGATGTTATACATCACAGCCATAAAATGTAATCAAGATATAAAGGAGTGCTCTGAGATCACCAACGAGCTGCCAATTATCGCTGGCGCTCGCTGCCGGCGAGACGAGGGTACAATCGTTGACTTTCTTCTTGTTGTTTTTCACGGCAACCATCGCTTTTATTGGTGGGTGTATATAAATAAGCGCGCCGTGTTTTGTGTCCACACTGCCGCCACTTTTCGGTCTCTCTTCGGTTTCTCGTGCCGTAGGCGCGCACTTACGTAAGCGTGTCTTTCGCGTCTTCTTGTGAGTGAGTGGTTGGCGTGTGGCCAGAAGTTGCTGGTTTGGTGTGTAAACCGTCTCCACTGCCTCCCGCCACTCTCAGGGGACGCAGTTACCATAGCGAACGATGTTGTTGTTTACTGGTGAGTTTGTAAACAGACGGAATTTGCCGGTGCTAAATCGATAATCGATGGAATCCGCTTTCGGAACGGGGATTCAGAATGCAGTTTTATTTCGAATTTTTTTGTTAAATTTGTTGTTGAATCGGTGGCATATTTAAAGAACCACCGGTACTTGTACATAGCAAACGTACCTATTCTCTTTCCTAATGAGTAACATTTCAACCAGCTAGAATCTGCTGAAGAAGAGAACATAACATAGGTGAACATTCCTCCATGTGGATCATTCTTGGTTTTCTTTTTTTCTCACATACATACGCGTTGAGCTAAGAGAATCAATTCCTCAGACAATGAATATCGTATCTTTAAGAGCAATTGTGTTGCTATTGACTCTTCTATATCATAACAACACTCTTATCTACTCCTGATCGTGCTGCTTAAAGTGTCCAATGAAGGTGTCCCGATGGGAATAAACAAAACATGTGGAAAAACATGTTTTGATGCAATCGACGTTGATCCTGCACTGTGCAACGACGGGAACTAGAAGAGAAGCGGAGCACCTACCTTTCCAGCTATAGGTGGCCGGCTTGGAATCGATAAACAGAGCAAACAGTGGGACCAGAAATAATGGCGAGTGAATGGACCGAGCACAAACCCCGCGACACCGGTTGTGTGTTTACGAAGTGGAGGCACGTCCAACTCGCGCAAGCTCTCGCCGCGCGCGCGTTCTTGATGATGGCGTCAGCGGAGTATGCTATTATGCAAATTTTGCTGGGCGGAGGAGTAACGCTGCTGCGTTTCTTTTCAGACCCGGCTAAGCTACGCGCTCACGACGCAGCTTCATCACAGACAGACACACATCGAAAACGACGGTGTATGCAAATCGAGACGTCGATTAGAAGTGTCCAGTTGTGCTCGGTCACGGCAGCCCGGGGGCTGGAAGGTGGTTTGTTGGAAGTTGATCGAACGGAGGAACGGTTCGGTCGGTCTTACGGGTTTGGCCCACCCCGTCTGATGGCAATAACATATTATTGCTGGGTTTGGGCTTGGCATCGGTACTGTACCGATGTGTTAATATATTACTATAATTGGATTAATTCATTCGTCCGCCCACTCGAAGGCAAGATATCCATCTTAACGACCAAAACCCCTACGATACGATGGGGGTGCAATAAATCATGGGATTCTCTGTGTAGTGTGCCGAATGTACTTCTGCAAATTGTGTGCAAACTGCGCACTACTAAACGACTTCTCACTGACCTGCCCCATGGCTGGAGATCCGATGTTGTGACGTGGGAACGAAAGAGGTATAACCTCCGGAGGAGTTCCCCGTTGAAGTAAACCGGAATTCTGGAACCAATGCGACTACGGAGGGGAGTAACGCGCCATCTAATGACGGAGGAGGTGTTTTGCAAACCACCTTGAATCGAATGCAAAACGAATGCAACTGGTTCCGCCGTGTACACTCTGGAACACACTCTCTTCCCAGGGGCCCGGTCGAAGTCGACCTTCGAGCGAAAACGATCGTTGTCATTTGCAAATCAAACGGGCGTTTTTTGTGCTTGTTGATTTCTAACATGTATCCAATAGGTCCCTCGAGAACTATTGCACATTCATGGCACAACTCGGACAACTCGGTTTGGAACACGCAACACACACGAAAAGAAGACCGCGACGAACGCGTGACGCATCAAGTCTTGTATCAAGGGTATTTTTGTCGTAATAGTTTTTTTGTGCGTTTATCGACCATGTTACTCACTGTCTCCGCAATGGAGCGGTGTTGTCTGCTGCCTGACTTAGGCGACATGTCCGGGTCAAGTAGTGTTCCTCTTCGTGATTGCTAAAGAGAGGCGCACCACAAAAGAGTGCGTGTGATGTGGCGTCAGCAACAGTATGACGAAATATGATCGCTATCGAACCGTAACTTTCTGTTCCAGAGAAATGCATTTGACGCTTTTTATACACTCTGCCCCACATATGTCTTTTAAGCTAGAATGATCCTAATCTCAGGTATTTGATTTCTTCAATACAGCCGCACACATGCGAAGGGCTTCGGCCGAACTGGCGGAACGTCGTCGAGCATCGCTGGGAGCAACGCGAGGACTACGGGCGGACGGTACGCTCGATCCGTATCACGCTGCAATTCTTTTCCGCGACTCAAGAGGGGTAAGTGTACAAAGCAGACATCTTTTTTCTTCTCCCAAACCCATCATCTCATTCTGACTCTTCGGTGCCATCAACGTCGACAAGATCGGATAAAATCGAGCAATCTATGGGATGGTGTGCGTATTGCATACCGTCTAGGCGCATTGCGAGGGTATCAAGCTCGTGGATCAAAGATCTCGCATACATTGTATTGCAATTGGCTCAGTTTCGTCGAGCATCTTGTCGTGAGGAGATAACGCATAGTAATCTAGAGAAAGGGAAGATCATCAAACCACACACAGGGGTTGCTCCATTTTGCATTGCAACATATTCTCTTCGATCGTGAGCTAAATTGCTCTATTAAATTAAAAGGATCATATTTCTTTTGGAAGATCTGAACTCGTTACATCCCCTGTTGAATATTCCGTTTAATTAATAGTCTTCTAGTCGCATGCACGTCACCTACGCTCACCGGTTTCTAGCTAAGCGATCGGACGGCACCATCGCGCCGCTGTACATGTCGACCTGTCAAAGTTGACACGTGAATTGTATCAAATTAGCACCCCGGTTTTCAATCAGTTCTACTATCGTTCTCCCTCGTGACGATCGACTACCGATCGATGCAATCACTGCACTCTGGACAAAGAAAGATCTAACTTCCCTGCCCCATGCCACTTGCTGTAAATTGAATGAGCAAAACGGAATTAGTGTCATGTGAAGGAGGTGAAGATGATGATGATGATGGAGATCGCCGTCTCTGGGTGCATGTGGCGCTTCCGACTGGCGCCAACCTCGGCCAACGTTAAAGTGGGAGGAAGGCAGTCACGATAATTGCGTTTACTGCACAATAACCTACGTTTTTCATTATTGTGCACAACGCTGTGTGTACGAGTGATGAGCCTACCCACCGCCATTGAGACCAACACTGTTTGTTTCTAAAGTGCGTTCGTGTGCGTAAAGTGTTCGAGTTAGAACAGGGTTCTATAACCAACGCTAGATTGCGATACCCACGCTCTGCGAACGAAACAATAAAATACGAGATTTATACGCTCTCCGCAAACGTTCGCGTGACGTTCGCTTTGTTTGACAATTCCACTTAACACCCCTCCGGGGGGTGGCATCACGATCCGGGATCAACCTCCAATTGCTTTCGGCGTCAACTTGTCTATCGGGCTATTAATAAACACACGAATATTGTTGATAAGCACCACCAAGCTGCTGCTCTCCAAAACACACGTACACGCACAGCCGTATGTAGCCGCCGGCAGTGTCCATCTTAATTGAAAGACGAAGACGCCAACAGCGCGCGGTGACTAATTGGCAATAAAACTGTTTTTCACCCCTGTACTGTAGTCGTCCAACGCGTTGCGCAATGGAACAGTTTCGGTGTCGGTGGGAAGGTGCCGCTGCCCCTGACAATATTCTTCTGGCTGCTGCGGGGTGTGGTAGAGTCTGCCAAGATTGCAAGTTCCCGAGAAGGGGGTGTGATGCTGTGCTTTTACTGTGCCGGTTGTTTACTAATTTGCAATCTACAGTGGGGAGCAAAGGGGCCACGGATTAAACAGCGCTTAATCATTTTGCACCACCTCCCGCAGAAGCTCCAGAAAATGTAAATGTCTCAAGAGAGTGAGAGAGAGAGTTGGCAGTGCGCACATCACACGTCTGAAGAACATATTAGAGCACTCTTCACAACTCTAGTAGCGGCTAGGTGGCGTGTGGCTCCCAAAAAGAGTTCGCAGCTAAGAAGACTTAGTGTATCGCACAAATCACACAAACGAAACGTCACCACCGTCATCATCATCATCAGCAGGCACACATCTCTCGCCCGAGATTTGCGATACGCAATAAAACGCACACACAATCGTACTCTGTATGGTGTGGCTCCAGATGTAGCCAGTCTTATCGCTCGCTGTTATCCGGTAATCATTAGACCCTCAAGTGGGGCCGATAAACCCACACACACATTCCCGACAGGCGCACAACCACGTGTGTTGTGTGGTGCTTTGAAAAAAGCCTTTTAGATCTACTTCTCGTAGGAAAGATTCGCGCTGACTTCACAGAGGATCGGGTTGGGGGTACGTACGTGATTCCGTTTGTATATACGCACACGTAATTGTTAACCTATTCGCAAACGTTCCTAATAGGCTGCTGATAAGAAGCAATTTGCGATGTACGAAGCGAGAACACTGGGTTCTATGTCTGCGTGTGTGCGTGCGTGTGTGTTTGTTTGTGTTCAATACGATCACACAGACCTTAACTTAAGTCAGAGCCAGAGAAGCAAGTTGTATTTAACGCGCGCGGTGTACTGTTTGCTGGTGGCATTTGTTCAACATATTCTCATGCCTACCAAGAACGGGGGTCAGATTGATCTCAGGGCAGGGAGGTGTGATCACCCTTCAAAGCTCCACACCAACCGTGCGTTAGCTAGGGTGTACGTGTGACGTCACCGTCGAGTCTCCGGTGTTGGTCGGTCGCTGGCCGACGTTCTTTGCGGCGGGCACGTCAGGGACAGGGAAGTCATGGAGTTAGGAATTGCATCCATCTTGGGCGCCATCTCCACAGTGTGTGAGTCGCGCACGGATCTCGAAGCTTATGAGCCAATGCGCACGCGAGTGCGCGAGCAAAAGAGAATGACTGTTGATAGCGAGAGGAGAGGGACGGCACGGCATGGGGCAGGCACGAACGGCCGGCACGTCACACTGTGAGTATGTGTGTTGGCGAGTTTGTATATTGTGGCCTCGAAATCGTCTACCGGGCCGGCGCGCAGTTCGAGTTCATTCGTTCGCGAAACTAGACGCGCGAACCAACGCCGCGCGTGTTGTGACACAGCCATCGTTGGTCGGTTTGTGCAGCATATTTTAATCGATCTCTCAAATCCCTCCTCCGAGGGTGGAATCGAAGGATCCACCGTGAGTGCGTGCGTGCGAGCCGAGCCCCGTGAACATTTGTGGTTTATTTTCGTGCGCGTTTGAAAAATCCGTTCACCACCCTTCTCCCCCAGACGCTCGTGAGAAAGGAGGAAGGGAGGGAGACACGCGTGGTGAGATGCTGAGTTTGTGGGACCGATAACAACGAATGGATGCGTGTTGATTCTACCTTTCGCACCATCAACACCGCCTCTGCACGTGTCTCCTTCTCTCTTCGCGTGTGCTGTGAATGGATCAGGAACTAAAAGTTCGTCGCAGATTAAAAACAGCGAGAGCAGCAGCTTTTGATCGCCTTTAGCTAGCAGCGCGCAAATTGCGTGCAATATTCGTGCGCGTGCAGATAAAAATAGCAACCGAAAAGCCCGACCAAACAGCAGCAGAGCATCATCAGCATCGTTTTTCACAGCACTGTTGTGTATAATAGAAGAAGTTGTCGCGGTGATCTTCGTTCCCTTTAGTGGTGCTCGTGGTGCCCCACGCTATACCGCTGGAGAAGGCGAATAATTGAATCGCAATCAGTTCCTGCTAATGCCAGAACACGTTTGAATCTCACACCTTGTATGATCGCGGCCGATCACTCAGACCCAGGAAGTGGAGGCCTGAACCGGATGTTAACCTCGCGGATATTGCAGTGATCTGCGCTGCTGCGGCATAACGATTTCTTCAACACACACGACGTTGCGTTCAGTTAAGGAATTTGCTGTCGCATTTTTTTACTACTACGAGCTCGCAAGATCGCAACAACAACAGGGCAAAGCCCACCCCGATCGTGTGCTGCGGGAACAGATCGCCACCGGTACGACCGGCGTGCAACCAGTGGTTTGGTGGACTTTTCGAAAGGGACCTTGAAAATGGTCAAAACCAGTTCATGGAATGAGGCTATTTGGTGTGTGCTGCTCGCTGATTGATCCCTCTTCCGACCCGCCTCGAGAGTTTGTTTTTGGGGTAGTACTGTTGTTGACCTAGGCCCACACCAAATGGCGTACGCGGTCTGGAATGTGAAAGATCGACCTCCGGTGGTCGTCCGTGGTGGACCCAAACGAGGGGTTAGTTTTTTTTCCTCTCTTCAAAAGTGTTGCGAAGTCTCAAAAGTGTGTCCCTGAAGCAATTAGTCGCTTTACGACCATCCGGTTGTAACTATTGCCACTTGAACAATTCTCGACAACAATCCTCACGGTGCTGTGGTGCTCACGATCGCCAACAAACAGCGTGTGATCATAATATAGCACCTCTCCCACTCCATTCTAGTTGCATCCAGTTAACCCCATCGATAAATGGATTAACATTTGGTGCCACCGCGTCCGCGCCGTCACCCGTACCCAATCGCAATAAAAGCGGGCGTTGTGGTGGCAGCAGCCACGTTGTGCCTGCCTTTCCCGAGTGGCAGTGGGGTGGGGAGTGGTGGAAGAGGGTAATGGTGTGAAAATCCATCCTGCCCCAATAAACGGTGCCGATGCTGGTTGTGGGTGCGCGTGCGCGCCCGTCGTGATTGATACTTCTGCACGTCATCGTGCATTGCCGGATTTGTTGGACGAAACGGACATGGAGTTTCGGTTTCAATTCGTTGTGTGCGACGGGCGGGGAGGTCCACGTCGTACGGCTGTGGTTATCTATCGTGGCTGCTTTGCTTCGCTGGTGGTTGGAAGGTGGTGATCCTGCAGGTTCTCTCCTCCCCAGCCACGGGTCGGTACCACCTAGTGATAATGAGTGGCGACCAAATATTTGCACCGCGTGTGTGTGGTGTGCCGGCCCGAAAAAAGGCCGTCCCGCGGTTCGTTGCCGAGAGGATAGTTGTTGCTTTTTTGTCTTGCCTTTGGTGATACCCGGTAAACCCGCCAAGTCAAGTCAGCTGTGTGGCGCTGTGTCTGCTCCCGTATCAGCCCAACAATGCCGATGGTGAGGTGTGTTGCGGGGAAGATTTAAATGATTTGCATCGACATTTTTGTTTTCGCTTCGTTGGGAGGGACCGGTTGGCCCGTCCATGTCCGTATCTTATCTCGCTTTGTGGCAGCAGGTCGGAATCGACTCTAGCAAAAAAGAGGGACTACGTTCTTTGACGCTGCTCGGTTTATTATGTTGGACCTTGGAAACGGGCAGGCGCAGGCGGTGTGTGTTGTTCCTTGGTTGATAATAGCGGGCCGGCACGCTTAAATCGGGGAATAATCGATCGAGTCGCAGGCCCTTGCTAATGGGTATCGAATTGGAAGGGCACGCAAAGCAGAGTGCTCATGTTATCTAGACTATCCGGACGAACTGGTATAGATTGTATATCTTGTCTTCTGCACCAAGATATCTTTTATTGACTGCAATCTTTGCTCATCGCGGGCAATCGGCGCAGATCATCTTCCAACTGAATCGGCGAGGTGTTTATAAATAACTCATTTCATTAAAATTACCAACATCAATAATTGACGTTGACACAGCTCGTTGATTAACATGCCCTGCGAGACACGTTCTGCTTGTACGAGTGTTTACCGCACCGGATACGCTTCCGGCAATAATAATGATGAGAGCCGGTAAGATTGTTTACTAATCCCGCCCAACAAGGAGAGGCGGCCCTCTCCTCAAAACTAGAGCCAAATGTTTCGCGTCTTCGAAGGCACAAAGGCGATCCAAGATGAGGCGGATGGGGGATATATGGATGGCTATGAGTAGAGCAGGGTAGAGCACTGCGCAAATCTTGCAGATACCCATCCCCGAGCGGCAGGTACGCCTGGTGGGCAGTCTCGTATCTGCTCTCTCACTCACCGGTGCTAATAAGTGGCGATGGCGTTTCGGGATCGAGCGTTTTGGCATCTGTCTTCGCGCAGCGAGCAACTCCGGCACACGAAATGTAGCATTTTTTCATTCGCTAGTGTCTGCAAATTCCGCGAGCAAATAGCAAAGGTTAGCTGCCGAAGGAACCGAACGCGTGCAACGCAACGCGAAGCAGACGCGATCGCGTTGTGTTACCAACGGGACAGAACATTTGTGGCTCTTCCAGCCAGGGGAGGAAGTGTCGAATTCAGCTCTCCGGGCTCGCTAAAGGCGAAGTCGCAAAAGTGTACCGTGTGCGTACGGTGTGTTTTATCTCTTCTTTCGTTTTCGTTAAGTGCTGCAGTGTGTTGGTGACCTTGCTGAAGCGCTACTTCCCACGCGAAGCAGACTTGAAACAAAATATCCATTTGCGTTAGATCGTTCTAAGTGTGCTCGTTGTGAAGTCGCGGACTGCTCCGGTGTGCAATGCAGACGATCGTGTAACGCGCGCGGCTGAACATGTTCCGTCGTTTTTCGCTGTTCGATGCGGCTCCACCGTCCAGCACGGTGTCCGTATCGCGTCCGAAACCACCCGTGTCAAAACTGCACCACTCAAGTTCGTCCGCCTGTGCGACGCCGGCACCACCGAACCACACGGTAGCAGTGCCCGAGTTTCGCGTACCACCACGTACCGATCCGATCAACATCGATGGTAGCAGCGGCGGTGGTAATGTGCTCGCCAGCAATGGGAACCGAAGTCCACACCTGCACCGGGTAGGGTCCAGTACCAGTGAGCTGTTGCATCTGCACCAGACACCGGGCCACTCGCCGAGATCGGTCGGTTCGACTTCGTCCGGCGTTACTGCTCCACCGCCGGTTGGTGGAGGCATTAAGCTACTGTCGTCCTCGCCTGCCTACAATCGGCAAACCTCGATCAGTGGTTCGGCACCGGCCAACACGTCGACCAGCATCCTGCAGCAGCAACTGTACGCAGCTATCCATGTTCACGGATCGAACCGACCTGGTTCGCAGCCTATCCACAATGTCCCTGTGGTACGGTCCACTGCTGCTGCTGCTGTTGCTGGTGCCACTACCGTTCCATCCAATGGACACGTCGTCCAAACAGCGGCCGGTGCAGCCCGGGAGCGCTACCACTCTGGACGATCTATCAGCAGTCCGGTCTCACCCAGTCAGTTCGGTGACTGCCCGCTGTCCACATCGATGCCGACCAGCATTAAGTACTACTACACCTCACCGACGTGGTACTCGCGCTTTAGTCACTCGCTGCGCAAGAATGTCCTGCGTCGTTCGACCAGCGCACACAACAGTCAAAACGTAATGTCTCACATGTTTCTACTGAAACGATCTTCTTCTATATTGTTCATTTCTTTTTACAAATCCTCAATCAGTAGCGTGTAGCAGTTTGTGGCTTGTTTTATTGAAGTGTTTTTTGTTCGCTTTCTGTTCCATTTCAGCTGCCAGTGGCCGATCCATTCCTGGAGAAGGTTCCCCTGTCCGATCTAGGTGAGTTTTCCGATACGACCAAGTCGCGGCGTGTATTTATAAACCTTACGTGATCGATACCAACTACTCTTCAAAAGATGGCTGGCTGTGATGTCTTTTACACACACACACGAACTCGAGGGCTGAAGTGTGTGTCGAGCAGCATCGTTGGTTGATAGATTGCCAAAAATTAACCCGTCTTGCCGAGACCATCGCTTGGGCGAATATACCAGACATAGGCTGCAATTTGAGAGCAACGTGCAAACAAATGAGGTGGATACCTGTGATGCGCTGTGGAAAATGTTACCGGTCATAAATGTCAAATTGTTTGTGACAGTTGGAAGATTTATTAACGAGGTAGTTGCAGACAACGGTGGCGAGCAGCACTCAGTGTGTCCTCGGACATTTCCGCACTCCAATACTCCTGGTCCTTATATTAGAAGAAAAATATCGTGACTTATCACACTTCACTTCTTTTGCAAAGCCCAACCATGAATTTGCCTATCAAGGACTTCTTGACAGGCACCTGTGACGTCTCGTGACGCTTACGACGCACCATCATCAGAGCGATCATGCGTGATCCGTGTCCGAAGTCTGTAAACTATCCGTCAATAGCGCGCGATTGAGTTCTCAGACAACGATGACGCTCTTGTTTCTCTCATTTTTTTAGCGTCGCACCTAAGCAAACAGCGTTTTTGACCCTGCGAGACATTCCGAAACGCTCACCGGACATGCGCACACCACCGGGCCATCGTGGTGTCTTGAATGTCCGCGATGTCTCGCTCTGTTCTCGGTCAAGATCGGTCAAGATCGGGGCACGATCATCCCGTCGCACTCCACTGTTTGGTACACGCCCGCCTCCCGCTCCCGTTCATTTATGTTGCGCGGACGGTTGACTCCTGGCAAGGAATTGCTCTTGTGCGCATGATGCTGATGCTGCAGCATCAAGAGCGGCGCAGGTATGGTGGCATCGTTTGTTGTCGTCAGGGGCGGAAGCAACAACAGCACCAGCACAAGCTCAACCGGGACCAGCACACGGCTCAGTCGCACGGTGGATTCGGATCAGTGTTGTACACCCGCCACACCCCAGGGGGTGGATTAAAAACAAAAGAAGCCGCGTTTTGCGTTGGAATTTTGGCTACGCTTCCTCTTCCTTGTGAACGTGTGACGCGCGCCGAACTCGGTTTTCGTGTGCCTGGAATGTGTTTTCCCACTGTGCTTTGTGGGGTGTAGTGCGCGCGCGAGTGTGTGTATGTGGTGTAGCATTACTGTGCCGTGATCGTAATCTCTAGGATTTCTTTTATCGCAGTAAACAAATCGATAGTTTCTTGGTTGGTCCGTTGTGCCATCTCATTCGGACGCGCGAGATTCGCACCTTTTGCGCTGTGTGATTGTTGTGTAAATATTATCCCAATGCGTCGTCGTACCATTCCTTCCATGGGACGATAAGCCTGTAGTTCCCCCCTATCCAGTGATCAGTGCTAATCTTGATCTTTGATAAGCAGTGTTCTGTTGTTGCTATCGTACAAAAAACTGCCTCTTCTGCGTACAGACACCACATCCTATTCTCTAACTTGGTGTTTTGTGTAGTGTTTCCAGAATGTGTTCCAAACCTAAACCACCTCCCCATGATGTGCGGTAGATAGACGAGCGCCACACCAATTGTCTAACAATGCAACACCTTCGTTCGTGCGCCAGTTGTTCAATCACTTTGCAGTTCGTCTTGCGCTCACAGAAAAACAAATAACGAATAGGTTTTCATACTTTTTCCGCAGTGCCAGGGTAGGGAAAAAACGCTGGTTTTGCTGTTATACATTTCTCGTGCCATGATTGATGGTTAAAAATAGCAGCCTAGTACGAAAATATTGGAAATCATTTTACAACTCACACGCGCGTGTTCCTGTCGTGTGTTTTCGAGTGCATTTAGCCACGAGACAGAACGTAAAACAACGAAGTCAGTCTAGAAGAAGGGACACATTAGAATATTTTCCTGTTTTGTTTTCAACTCATCGCCCGCATGGGATAGCTTTTTCTTCCGAGTGCGAGTAGTTTTCCTTTACAGTCTCTGCTAAATGACGTCACGTGACGGGTTGCTGGCTGCGTGCGTACGACGTCGTCCACTTTTCACCAAGATCATATGGGCCCCGACTTCGCCAAGCACAGGGGCACGATCTCTACCTTCGCATAGCCATTAACAGCGCCAATGTGTGAGATGTGTGTGTTTTATTAATAGCACCGGGTGTGTGGTGCTTGCGCGGATACGGAGCAGTTTGATAAATCGCGATCAATTAAAACGACGCATTGCTGCTGATGCGCGCTGATCTGTGGTAAGAATGAATCATTCATTTTGCTTCAGGGTGGCTCACTAGCCACACTGCACTGTTGTGTGGGTTGTCACAAAGAAAAACCCGCTGCAGGAGCCTGCTTCCCCCACAGCTGATCGATCCTGCTGTCGTGCAAGCAAAAAGAGAAAATGATATTTTTAATCTTCATTTTCGACAAGTGGGTGTCGTCGATTGTGTCTAGACGAGCTAGGTGGGGAAGAGGTTGCTGTGAAGCATGATTGTCGCCGGGTGTGTCGCGTGTGGCGGATGCCATTGCTAATTACTCGATTATCCTATGGGGAGGCGCGATCGCGCTGTTCAAGGAAGTGACGCTTTTGTTGAAGCAAGCTACCAACGGGTGAGAAACTTTCGGAACGGAACCTTGCCAGTGATTTACGCGAGGACATGATGCTGCTGCAGCTGTTAGAGATTGCTCTCTGAGAGCCTCAGGTCATTGCTCTCGTGCAGGTTTGAAGCTATCGGTGAGATAAAGATGTCCCCAAGCTGTTGTATAGTTCGAGATGAAAGATGCTCTCGCCTTCACCAGAAGCGTGTAATGACTGATTTCAGTGCTGTCAACGAGCAAGCGAAACACGGCTCGGGAACTCTGGGGCGTTCGTCTCGCTACTCTTGGCACTGCCAGCAGAGTAGAGATGTAAATTGAAAATGAATCTGACATTCATTAGATGCCATCAATTAGTGTCACGTAGGTGTGTGTAAGCGACACCACTGTGTGTGAGGCTGTGGCATAGTGATCATCAAAAATAAATTAGTTTACGGTGTTAGCGCCTTGAAGACGCCGTTTCAGTTTGCGTTTCAAGTGGAGAAGAATCCTAGCTGCCAGAAGGAAATTTCGATGTTTGCACATTCAAATAACAATCCCACCATAGTATAGTGTTCATGTGAAGATCGTCTACTCACTCACCTCACTGCTCTAGTGCAACGTACAGACAGTGTGAATGTAAAGCTCATTGTTGTGTAGTGGCTCGCAAATCTAATCCCTCATATTCTCCCCCCGCCGAAATGTAGCAGTGTGCTAACAAACAGACAGAGCCAATCGATGGATCCGGGCATTGGGACGTGGAACAGTCTCAGTCGCTTCGGAAGCGGCATCAGCATGGCGGATGACGAGCAGAGCCAGCGCAATCTTAGCATCGCGTCCATTCTCACCAGCTCCGCCTGCTCTAGTGCCAGCAGCCTGAGCCAGGACAGTAGTTGCTGCTTAGCGTCCTGTTCCGAGCCGGATGGAAGCAGCATCAGTGGAGGCTTTAGAAACAAAATCTGAAAGTATCTTATTGTGCACAAACATCATGCATCTCGGTTCCATTCATTACATGCACATTTTCACATACACACACACACACACTCGATATCTCGATTTGTCAGTTGTTTGTGTCCCCTTAACGCATGTACAGTAACAAGCACCACTCGCTTAACTTCGCTCCAAAACAGCACACTTTCTGTACCTTATGTGCAGCTGCGGGATACGCTGGGAACGATTTCAAACCCGTATCACCTGCAGGAGAGATGTACGGTTGGTCTCTGCGCGCCTAATGTGTTTTACCTTGTCTCCTCTCTCTTATCTTCAAACCGTTTCGTTTGTGTGTGTGCGTGCGTGCGTGTGTGCGTACACGCGCCCGTTGCAGTGTGTTATGTGAATCCAAACTTTAAGAAAATTAGTAACCATAAGAAACGCTCCAACTATGGCTGCAGGCGGCGCTGGTTTGCCGGCCGGGAGCCATGGCCCACGTTGCATTTCTACTCGAACTACGCCGGCCGGCTGGTTCTGGGGGCCGGCTACCACGATTTCTTCAACACCGAAACGTACCCGTTGGAGAGCATAAAAGAGTTCGAGGCGATCTCGAGCGCCTGGAAGCAGCATCTGGCGGAGCTGCTCAAGAAAGGTTTGCCGCGAGGGGTTGAAAATTATTGATCGGAAAATTAAAGTTGATTAATTGCGCTATAAAACTCTCGTTGTAAAATGCAAACCAATATGTTATAGTATCCTTCTTTAACTCTGCTGTTTCTACTTTTCTTGTCTCCATTTGCAGAGGAAGATGAGTCACAGATCTTCGTCAAGTTCTTCCGATTTCATAAGTGCTACGATCTGGTGCCGACCTCGGCTAAGCTTGTCGTGTTCGACACGCAGCTACTGGTGAAGAAGGCATTCTACGCGCTCGTCTATAATGGTGTCCGCGCCGCGCCGCTCTGGGACTCGAAGCGCCAGGAGTTTGTAGGCATGCTGACGATCACCGATTTCATCAAGATTCTAAAAATGTATTACAAATCACCGAACGCGTCGATGGACGAGCTCGAGGAGCACAAGCTGGACACGTGGCGAAGTAAGTGTAGACGATGCCCTACGTGATGATGCTGGCAGATACTAACTTTCGTACGATAATCTCCCAATCGCAGAGGTGCTCCAGGAGGACGTGAAGAAACTCGTCAGCATCGGGCCAGACGCGTCGCTGTATGATGCCATCAAGATGCTGGTGCACAACCGCATCCACCGGCTGCCAGTGATTGATCCGGTCACCGGCAACGTCTTGTACATACTGACTCACAAGAGGATACTTAGATTCCTATTTTTATATGTAAGCGCCGCAGTGTGCCCGGACGAGTGTGAGGTTATGAGAACGGCACTAACGATAACGTCTTCCACAGATAAATGAACTACCAAAGCCATCGTATATGCAGAAAACCCTCCGAGAGATACGCATCGGCAGTTACAACAACATCGAAACGGCCACGGAAGACACCAGCATCATCACGGCGCTGCACAAGTTCGTGGATAGGCGCGTGTCCGCCCTGCCAATGGTCGACTCCGAAGGACGGCTGACGGACATCTACGCCAAGTTTGATGTCATTGTGAGTTTCGTTTCTCTGGCACTTCGTGTTTCGTCCTACTTGCAGACGAACTGACATCTTCTTCTCCATTCGTTTCCAGAACCTGGCGGCCGAGAAAACGTACAACGATCTGGACGTATCGCTGAAGAAGGCAAACGAGCACCGGAACGCGTGGTTCGAGGGTGTGCACCACTGCGCGCTGGACGAAACGCTCTACACCATCATGGAGCGGATCGTGCGCGTTGAGGTGCATCGGCTGGTCGTGGTGGACGAGAACAAGAAAGTGATCGGCATCATCTCGCTGTCGGACATCCTGCTCTACCTGGTGCTGCGTCCGAGCGGTGACGGCATCGGCGACTCCGAGTCGCTGCGGGCGACCGATCCGAAGCTGATGAAATCGGCGGCCGGCAGTGGCAAGCTGCAAACCGCCAAGCGCGAGAGTAGCAACGAAAGCATCGAGGAGGAGAAGGAAAACCCCGAGGAGACCGAGGATGCTCACAAGACTGAACTCGTCACGACGCCGGATAAGGATGAGATGGTGGCGGCAGAAGCCGGAGAGGAAGCAACAGCATCAGCAGCAGCTCCGGAGCTGGCAGTAGAAGAGTTGGCCGAGGAGGCGAAGGAGATCGAAGACGAGCCGGACGATACGGCCGCATCGACGACGCCGGTCGATCGCAGCAGTGCCAACGATTCGCCCGTCGCACAGGAACTGCTCGCAGCCGCCACCCCCAACGACGTCTCGCTGCAGTCCGTCCAGCGGGAGGTGGGATTAGTTAGTGAGTAGGTCAGTTGAGATGAGCGATGGCGCCACCAACGTGAACGTTCCAATGGTGTATCTTTTTGGCAGGAAGTTGTTCGGAGCCGATGGAGTCGAGCAATGCGTACTTGTAGGTGAGTGTGTGTGATATCGGTTCGACGCGTCTCGTTTCCAATTTTGCTGGAAAAATGGCCCGTCGTTGGTGGGAAGAAGGGACACTAGAGTGCAACTAAGCAGGCTTGGCAAGCGAGGTAGAGATGAGGTGTTTCGTAGTGTGTAAGTACAAAATCACTAGTAGCAACAACAGCCAATCAAAGTAGTAGTGCTTCAGCTGGCTGTGCGTCATGTAGTGAAGCATACTAGATCCGATTTAGAGAAGCAATGCAGTTACAACTCTACTATACTACAGTTTTGCAGCAGCAACACAACAACTAAAAAGAAAACATCGCTTTTAGAACTTTTCTCCAATTAACGTATTCTCCTATCTAGCAAAACAGGGCAGGTTGAGAAAGGAAGAATGGAAAAATTGTTCGCAGCATGTAAACCAAGAAAACAAAGAATGATAGGTTTACCAACCGTTTACCGATTATCTCATTACAGTTTAAACTTGCTTCCCTCTAATATCCCCTCGAACACACAGGGCAGGCTATAACACCTCCTCTCCCACCTCATGCCTTTTATGCGATAGACTTTTTCATTTGTGCCCTGGTCGAAATTCGACTGTGCTAAGTCTTGATTTTACCTTACCTGCGCCTCAACCACTCTGGATTGGCTAAAAAATTGATGAAAAATCCAAGAAGTATGAAAACGTTAGGAAAACTTCTGTATCGAACACAACACTGTGCGTGACTTAAGGGTTTTTCGTAACATGCGCATGCTGTGTTTAATTGAAGAGCAATTAAAGATACGCTAAACGAAGAGGAGTGCAGAATACAACAACAAAAACCAAACTTATTTGATAATAATTTAAAACTGATAGTGTATAGCGAGTGGAAAGATGAAGAAGAAACGATTGGATAACGAATAGATTGAAAATGTAGAGCAGAATGGAAAAGGAAACTAACTACAAGAATAAAAAACCCACAACAAATGTGAATAGATAGGATTACTAGGAACGAAAAAGAAACTATATAGAAAGGCGCTAGCTATATATACACTTAAACACACACATAGTTATGGACATAGATTCGCACCTCACGCATACACACGATGGCAATGGCGATCAGACACGCTAATGTATGCTCCCTGCCGAGGGATCGGGCGCGTTTTTCTATGCAAAAAGGACACACATACACTTTTGTTGTGTTTTCGGTGGTTTTTCGTTTCTCACCTCAATATTGATTTGTTCGGGTCTATTTACAGAGATGGAAATGATTCGAATTCAAATACCAATAATCGAATGAAACTGGAAGACGCAATTTTGGTGATATAAAGAGCAAGAAAGAGAGAAAAGAGAGAGAAGGAAAGAGATTGGTGTAAAAAGTCGCCTTTTCCTGTTTTCGCCAACGATCCCCACTTCATCCGCGCGCGCAATTGGTGAAAGTGAAGGGTGTGGAACGAACGCTACCGCGAAGTGATAAGAATGCTCTGCTTCCTCTGTGTGCGAGTGCGTGCATGCGTGTGTGCGTCTGTGTGTACCTTAAAGGCTTATGTTCTCCAGTTGGAGAATGATGTTTTGCGAAAAAAATCGAAAAGAAAAATCGCGCAGAGTCGAGAAGATATGCCTGTGAATAAAATTAAATCCTCCCTCTCATTAGCTCTCTCTCTTCTTCCCTACTGTGTAAACAACGGGGAAAGAAAGAGGGAGCATAACGAGAGTGTGTATAGAATGAAAAAGGAGAAAGAGAAAGAGAGAGAACGTTACGTTGTGTTTCGCTAAGATGAATAAGAACTAATGGAAAAAAGTTAAAATGCGATAAAAATTAAAACATTAGCTCATATATAAATACATAATGCGTGTGTTAGTGATTTGAAGCAGTCGCGCGGGGGCACCATGATGACAAGGATACGAGCCAGAGGAAACACGACGAGTAAGTCAGCTATTTACTTATCGCAATTTAACATACGGTTGAGGTGAGAATATTTACGTATTGCTTTTACGAATTTGGCATATATTATTACTAACCTCGGTAATGTTGTTCTGTTTACTTAATTTAACAACTAATAACAACTAATTTCTTTCATACTCACTGAACAATAATGATAAAATTCTGATTTAAATTCAAACAATTTTTACAACATTTATTATTGCGCTCGGGCAAACAGCTTCCCTACCTATAGCGGTCACTTAGAACAGTGACACGTACCCACTGGAAGTTGCCCACGGAGCCAGTCTCGTCTTAATCGCTCAACTAACAATGGCGCCGGACCGATGCCGTATTAGGATTCGTGGTTCGCTCTACTTTAAGGTTAGATTAAGAGTTAAGGATCGTGGGAGGGAGATCGAAAGGTACTTATGCGAAAGCCCGGCGAGCATCGCTGCCGTTAGTATGGACGGGGGAGATGGGGCCTCATTCGGAGGGTGGATAGGAAGCGGTTGCGTTAGCTTTCGCCGTTTCAAGGCTGCGAGAGGGAGACAAGAAATCGGTACGAGCAAAATGTTAGTACGTACACAGGTTAATGGGGTTGATATGATTGGATGATTCCGGGATGGTCTTCCCTCCCAGCACGTGCTTGTGTGCCATGCATCACAACTCATCGTGATCATCCTGCTGTTGGTGTTGTTGTTGTTGTTGTGGTGATGTTGTGTGAAGTATTTCGACCGTTTCGACCGTCCCACGGACCCGCTGCTCCGGAAGTTGCGACCCATTCCGGAAGCGGCTCGGCACGAACGTGACCGTGCCGGACGCACTGTGTACCGAGTTGTGTTCGTTCGGTGTCTGTGTGTTTGCCGACGGGTCCGGACTGGTGAGTGTAATGCGCGACGAAGGTGTCGGTAGTGAATCCTCATCGCTGGTGGTGTGCGTTGTAGTGGTGTGTTGGTGTGGTGGTACATCATCGAATTCGCGGATGTTTGCGTGCGTGGGTGCGTGCGTGTAAAACACAAATGAAACATGAAACAACCGTCCACAAGCGAGAAGCTAATCCTCCGACGCTACTCATCGCCCCATGGCAGGATCACTCTTCCATTTGCTCTTTTTCTAACTATGAAACTCTCCCCCTACTTGGTTAAACCAAACCATCATAATTACCTATCCCGTGCCTGGATCTCGGAGCTGACCGTCACGCCGCGCGGCTTGCGGAAGTCACACTCGACGGCGAACGCGGCATCCCCGGGTGTCACAATGTCCGGATCGTGCTGGACGACGACGATGTTCGAGTACACCTCGCCATTGTTGACCGTCTGGCACTGGTCGAGGCTGAACTTCATCTCGAGCGTGCGGCCGGCCCGTTCCGGCTTGACGAAGCACGGTTTCGTCTGCTTGTAGTAGCTGCCGCGCGTGTACATCACGCCCTGGAAGTCTTCCTCCGTCTTCAGCTCGATGCGCATCGAGTCGGCGCCGCAGCGCAGGTTCACCTTCTGGAGGCCCTGCGTCGAGGCGTCGATTTTGAACTGATCGCCTAGGTCCTGCTCGAAGAGGCTCTCTGTGTGGAAGAGAAGATAGTTGAGGGAATATTAGCGTATAGGTAGAAGCGTCTAGGCAGAGGACGGTAAAGTCGCAAATTATATGTGCCTGTCTTGACTGGGTTTGTCATACTGGTTCTATACTTGTTTTAGAAGGATTTTGTTTCGGGAATCATCATCATCCGGAACAATGTTAGGTTCTCAAGATTTGTCGTAAATAGATCCTAAAACATTTGGTTCTTTCCACATCGGGTTCTGCCACCCACCTCTCTGGAAGAACCTTTTAAATTCACTATGAGGTGATTGTGACTATTATGACACACAATTGCTCGGTTTCAACCGCAAATATCGAAAATTTCACTTTCAATCGTGAGCTTTACGCATGAAGGGAAGGTCGTTCGGAGTCAATTTCTTATGAGCCTGTAAAAATGTGCGAATATTGGAATTCCCTAACCTGCGGCGTCCATATCAATCTGCGCGTGTTCACAATCGGTGTCAGTGGGACTTTGCAGCGTACCGTATTGCACTACAAAGACCCGGTACCGTTAATTACTTTAATAACGGATAGGGTGTAAGAAAGCACAAGCGTTTGTTCCGGGTTTCTTCTGGATCTTCACCTTCACAACATCTTCGATCCATCAGAACCGATCCCGTCTACGAGCACCGGCAGAACACCAACACATACTGAGCGAAACGCGTTACAAAAACCGGTTCCGGGTGGATGCTTCTTCTCAACTACCACCCCGTTTTGGGGGTAACCAACCACCTGACCAGAACGGGTCGAGTGTGTTGTGGTGGTGGTTTCATGAGGTTGATTCACAACGCGCTGACGTAGCGTTGTGACCATGATGCCACTTTCTTCCATGAGTCATCTCACTATGTGCTCCACAACACCACACCATTTCGCTAAAGTCTCGGCTTTACAGGTTCTATAGATCCACCACGATCACGCACTACACACTTCCTGCACTGACCTTCTGGTTTGTTGTCCTCCTTCTTGGCAAGCACTCCGTACGGTGGCAGCAGCAGCAACGCCAGACAGCACTGCAGCAGCATGGACGTGCCTTTGGCCATCTTGAACTCACAGCAGGTAACAGAAGCGGTAGACCACGACACACCGATTCACACGATCACCGCTAGCAAACTGAGACCGTCTTCCCGTCTTTCTTGCGACCAGGCTTGAACGTGAAGCGGACTAACGGATATTTCCCGAGCGAGAACGGTGTTGGCTGATCGACGGTGGCTGGCCGAGTACGATCTTAACCGCCGTGGACCAGACACTATATATAAGCGTGTAGTGGTGCGGTACGAACCACCCGAACACCGACGATTTCTTCCCCACTCCGAGGGTTGGTGGGCTTTCTGGAAGATCGCACGCTCGCTCGGCGGTGGTGGGTCGGCTCGGACGCCCAACACGTGGAACGTCGGCTTCATGAACGCCGGGGTGACGCAGAATAGGACACTTCCTACGTTTCGAGTGCTTGGGTGTGTGTGTGTGCGTGTGCACATTGCGTGCCATCGTTGCACGCAGGGGAGGAATCGACCGTCTTTACGTAACACTGATAGGAGGGTGACCGCGGAAGGATTTTCGCTTTTCTTATGGAAAATGCAAGCTGCCTAGCGTATTTCCTCAATGCCACCAATGTCAGGTCCATTATGTGGAGCGTCGTAGTTTGTGTTTGTAGTTCGTGAGAGAATTTTACGCATTTTTGTAGCAGAGGAGGATAAAAGCTCCTACGAAACCCACCTTAAAAGCCATATCAAAACATTGATCGCAGTAGGCCTATGAAAACTCTACCTCTGCTTTTTGTCCTCTCTCTCTCTCTCTATCTCTCTCTCTCTCTTTTTCTCTGACGGATAAGCGTTTCAATCAAAGCAAACACTTCCCCAATCACCACCTATCAACCGCAGGAGGCGATTTTCGCGATTTCCTCGACCACGAGGCGCACGAGGCGCGCATTGCCACTTCCTCCTATACGCGCGAGGTGGTGCGCGGTGCTAATTATGATTTCCTAATGGTAAACAGTGGCAAACTATAACCACCGCCGCCCGCGTGTTGCTGCTTCCCTTTCGGATGCATAATTCGCTATTTACAATTAGCCCGTCTCGTCGCGCGCACCTTTCCTTTTGCTGCTTCGGTACTATCTTTTTGTACCGTTTCGCTGCCTGCGGTTCGAGCCTTGCGGTGGCTGAACATCGAAAACACGTGATACGGCACGTGTTTTTCTCGCGTTTACATTGTGTCGGTTCGATGAATCGACTTGGGTTAGGAGTGATTTACGAGATTGGTTTTGAGTTTTTTGGAAGGAAGATCTTACACCGGCTGATGGAAATAGTATTGGGTCTTCCATTTCTTGCCATTTCTTGCCGCTACAATAAGAATTGATCGTAGCAGAATATTATCCGCGTTCGGTAGGACATGGACTAAGTGTACTATGAGCAACTGATGCTGCTCACTGAGAGGTCCGGTGGTTTAATAGCTGGCGACTCCGATCATCGTAAAACAGTTCAAGACAATAGTTGGTGTTAATCAAAAACTTCATACATTAAACATCAGTAGTAGCGATTACGATGAAGATGCCTGCATTAAGAATGAATTTGCCCTTGAAGGATTCTAGAACATCTAGACTAGAGTCAAACAATTACACTATACTGGAGTATACTACACTGGAGCTGTAGATTGTGATTAAATTTGGAGGTTAGCCTCGTTCCAATGTCTAGAACAAATATCCGGAAGGTTGGTATTGTATAGAGAAGTATTTTGTCCTCAATGTTTGGAAAGCATCTCGTGTTCCTATCGAATCTTAAAGATTCTATAGAATCCTATAGAATCCTGTATGATCTATAATATCCCATGATTGTAATGAACATATCCTAAGAAGAACTTTTCCAGAAAAAGTTCAAATTTCATTTCATTCTACTCACTAGTTTTGCAAAATATGGCTCAAATTAAACAGACTCGTCGGTTCATCCCCATTGACAAATACATTGCTGCTGTGACGGCATGGCACAAATCCCGTATACAAGCTAGACGTTTGCTACAGACCCGTAATAAAAGTGTAGCAGTTACAACAACCATCCCATCGAAGCCAATAATTGCGGCGATCAAATGCCGAGCAAAAAGAGAGTGAAAGGATGTGCTTTTTTCTCTATATTTGTTTCGCTTCGCTTGATGCAAACACGCCGAGGCCGAAGTACGGGGCCTGTAGGTTGCACTTGCACTTGGAAACTCGGTTCGCCGAAGATGGCACGAAAACGGAAGGGGCACCGTAAGCCCATTTCCCTAAACGAAATTGCCCATTCCATTTGCTGCACGCCACATTCACGCCACAGGTTCGAATAATGAGACCCGCCGTGATTGTTGTTTTGCACGGCGCGAGGTTGCTACGTGGTGGGGCAAACAAAATAAAACTAATCATAAATTTATGTTTCATTGCCGCGCGCACCGGAACCCGGCCGCTGACATCTTCCACGGATTGCGTAATCGAACGTGTGGCGCCTGTTATGTCACTTTAGCTGGACCACCGGGCCGAACAAGTGAACCCAACAATTACTACCGGTGCGGTTGCAAACCGGAACGGGCCGAGGCAAATAAGGGCAGCCGCCGATACCGCCGACGGAACGAAAGGAAAACTGCGGGCCGTGTTATCGCAACGTGAGGTTTCTTTTTCCCCCCACTACGATAAACCGATCACACTAATCGCTTATTGGACCTAATTTCCTGCTGCATTATTCCTCTTCCAGCTCTCGTGCACCCCGCCTAATCAATCATTGCTATCGTTTATCATCCGGGCGCCATCTTCACTTCCCCATCGTACCGGGCAGAAGAGGAGGAAACAAGAAAAACCCGATCATATCGCGAGGAATACCAGTTCCCTCCAAACGGATCGGGTGGGTCAAATGTGGGCTACTAGTGCGAAAGTGGTGCGTACTACGGGAGAAGCTGGCCCGTTGTGCGTAATCCGGAAGGTGTCGTCGGTGTTACGTCAGTCGCTTCGTCGGGTTGCCGGGAAACCGGTTCCACCGGTGCGTCGAGGAAAAATCACGAGTAGTAAGTCAGTAAGTCAGACTGCTCCAGCGCGCGCCGATAGAGAGGCGCGCTGATATGACCCGGAAAATTTCGCCGCAACGCGCACCGGTTCGACCGACGAGGTAAGACCCAGCGAGGAACAATTTCCCGGGTTTATGTAAAGCACTGTTGGTGTTGGCGGGCGTTATCGCAAACGTTAGATAGTTGTTTTTGCGTTCCTGCTCCTGGATTGTAGCTTGGTAGGTTTGGAATGGTATTGAGGTAGTGTTTGAAATTATTAAGGAGCTGAAGAATAGTCAACCCCAGTGCTTTGCGTACTTTGAAGATGGGCATGGATAGGTTGAAGAGGTAGAAAATATATTGGAGAATTTCCAGGAAGATATCTCGACATAATTTCGATGTATAGCCGTAGGTAGCTTTGAACTATATTCTTCTGATGTATCTATATTGTTATATTGCCGATTTTCAACGACTTCGAACTAAAACCAGACAGTGATAATGATCTTATTTCTGACTCTCAGAAATAGCCGATGGTGACTTCTTAATCTCCAAGATTTTGTTGAAGGCAAAAACAAGTTTTCATTAGTTGCAGAGAACATGGAGAACCTATTCGGAAATTCATTGATTAAGCCATTCATGCTTACATGATGCACTTATATATCTACTTGTGAATTCGACCTGAAAAAGAACTAATGTACTAATGCTCACTAATGTACCGCATGTGCCGTAAAAATGGAGCCAAACTTGTGTCAATAACAGTCTTCCATCTATTATCTTTTGATTGATGGCCTACTCCCGTTGCGTGAACGTTCCGCTTTAAGTAAACGCGCGTACCAGAGCCTCCGCAGCACACTCAATTTTTCACACGGCACACCATACAAGCACAACTTGCTTTCCCGCCTTTCTGGCCACTAGAAAACAACCCCCAGCCCGGCCTGCTTGCCATGGGAGGAGCCACACGCAGGGGGTCGTCCATTGAGCGGACGATCTCTCCCCGGCCACAGCCACGGTGACGGGCCGTGTTTGGCAGAGCAATCGGTGTCCTTTTGTGTACGCAGCCCGCCCAGTGTTGTCCTTTTTCCGGGCAGAAAGTCAGCGCCGTCGCCGCTCGCCGTGCCTATCGCAAACCCCGCGTTCCGCGTACTAGAGCGCGCTCGGGAGTCATGCGCGCTGCGTTGCGGTTGCGGAAACCACACCTACTTTTAAAAATGGCCTCGCCCGGTGCCGCGAGGACACCGCGGACGGCGCCAAGGATAGCACGCGTTGAGAGGGTAAAGGGCAGGCCGGGGATCCGATCACAGTGCCGGGATCGTCCGGTCGGAGGTCAAACCCCAAAAATCGACGGTCGACAAGCCGACCCGACATGAGCTCGAGCATCAATCGCAAGCGAAACGTCAATCGGGGCGAACAAGCGAGCAGAAGCGGCCGTCGGAGCAGTGGTTCTATTTGCCTGGACATTCCACCAGGACCTGTGTGTGTGTGTGTGTGTGTGTGTGTGTGTGCGTGTGTGTATGAGTGAGTTTTTGTGTGCTTTGGACAGTGTTTGAGCAGATCCCGGAACCCGGAAAGTGATCGATTGATTGAAGCAGGATTGATTGACCAGGAAGAGCAGAACGTTTTACATTTCCATTTGGTTGATGCAACAGCTTTGGAGTGTTTCGTAATCATTCGTTTAACTACAGTAAGTTTAAAAGTATTCTGTGCTCTCTTGTCGATGTTATCGTTTGTTTTACTTTCTGCCAAATTAACCTTTCGTTTTACCTTTCGTTGTCGTCCATTTGAATTACTGTATATTTTTGAAACGAAATTTTCTGTTCTTACTCACATTTCGTGGTTATTTTTTATTTTAAAATTAAAGTGAAATCGTCTGAAACATCAAAAACGGATAAAAACGGATGTACTACAATGTGCGAATTTGGTGTTGAAATACTAAATTTTAAACCCTTTAAACCTGTCGAAAACAATTCAACACAAAATACGATTGATTTAAATCGATCCAGACGTTTCAAGTTCACTTGAGTTGATGTTGAATCATTGGAAAGGGCTCGTTATGTTAATGCATCATTCAGATGAAAATCAGGCAAATAAGATGAATTTAAAACGAATATTTAGACAAGAAAACTACGGTGCGATGTTAAATGCCTAATTACGGCATCTGTCTCCACGTATAACACCTTTACAAATAAACACAAAATGATTATGCCAAAGTTGTGTTTTGGTATGATGTTGGGGTGAAGTTTAGTTACCAATTTACCAATTGGATTCACCTTTTGATGGGTGAACAAACGACAAAACGTTGGTTAAGATTTTGCCTAATAATGTAATCTGAGTACATTACATTATTACATTACATTATTCCTAATAACTTCGCATTGTTATCACACCACGGACGGAGGAGTCGTGTGAAATAAAGCCACTCATTGTTTGTTCGCCAACGGACAAACAAGTCCATTCGATCCTTGCATCTCGCACGCAGCAGCTGTGGCGATTCTCCATGATTTGAAAATATGCAAATTTTCTAATTTGTCAACATAACCTCTAAGCCGTGAGAGGCTATCAATGGATGGGTAACAGTCTATCGATAGTCAATCAATGATTAATCAATTTTCTTTTGTTGTTGTTCAGTTTAAAATGCCGACTCACCGAAGGATTTTCAACCTCAACGGTTTTGGAACCTCGAAGGAAGGATTACTCAGAACATACACATACACGCCATTGTGATGCTTACATTGCAGTTCGTTTCAGTGATATAGAACGGTTTTTTTCGATTATCAATGGTTATATTAATACGAGCAAAACAATTCAAAATTGTAAACACGACCATCATGAGCAATTATCTCTCTTTTTATTTTTAAAACCAACATGAGCTACGTTATAAGATGCCAATTTTTCAAGGTAAAGGAAACAAGTTCTACTGTTAAAGCTAAAGTTATAATAGAGTACTAAAAACAAAACAGAAAATAATAGTAACAAACCATTCATCTCTATGGAGGAATAACAAACTAACTGCTACTAGTTAAACTTTTGCAGAAACTATTAGAGTAAGAGAGTTTATTCCAAATGTAAGAGATACTTTGGGCGTTTGTTAATTCGCTTATGTCCCTATAAGGGCACTACTATGTTTGCAATAATGTGTAAAATGCACAATCCTGTTCAAATCTCCCTAGCTCAGTTATGGACCCGCGTTCAATTCAACTAAATAAAAATAACTTATTAATTTATGAGGTGCTTTTGAACAAGGAAAATCCCCTTTCCCCGTGTCACATATTGTTTTTCAATTATAGCATTCCTCTCCGCAATCATAATTCTATTAACTGCTGCTCCATCGCCAATCCGCCCATTGCCAAAACCGCAACGAGCAGTTGTGTTTTTCTTTGGAAAATTATTAACTCCCGAAACCCCCTCTGCTATGCGCTACAAAGCAAACCAGCAAGCAAGAATGTGCCTGATTACATAGGGCCAAAGGTCCTTCTTGACATTTCACCCTTCCCTCGCCGGGGGTTGGGGCAGCGAGCGAAGTGAAAAGTCAAACCGTTTACCAAGCATAATTTGCTGCACGCGCCGCGACCCCGCATTGTTTTCCCTGAGGTTCGAGTTCTCCCACCCTTTTCGGCGAAGGACACTACGGCATACTCCGGTAATTATAATCGTGCCATGTCCGGTTCGGTTTCCAGCGCACCTGTATCTGGCGCTAGGGGTGATGGGAAATTAATATCTCCCGACACGCCAGGCAGGCTTCTGCTGGCTTGGCTGATCAATAATGCAACACCGGGACGGAGCACGATAAGCAGAATCTGACTTTTACGCCAACCGGAACGAACGACATCACCCGGTTTGGGGGTTAAATATTGAAAAGAATAAAGAAGATTCTTTTCCACACTTGAAAAAACAGCATCAATCTCCTCGAAGAAAACTTTCTTTAAAAAAAGAAACACTCCCGACGAAAGGCAACAAAAAACCCCTTTCCCATCCATCATCGCCAGTTTGCAAACAAAACGGCCGGTGTCACAAACTTTGGCCCAGAAACATTGCGCCCACCACGTGCGAGTCGTCCCGCCCGGTTCTCATGAGTCACGTGCCGACGTCGATTTACACACGCTTCATTATTATTGCATTTGTAGTGATTTGCTCTCCCTCCCGGCTCGGTTCGATCGGCAATTCCGTTCCGATGATGTGCGATACGGCCCGAAGCGTACGGTGTATCGTTCCCCCACCCGGAAGCGGACTCGAGTTTCGGCCTTCGGAGGGGTGAGCCCGCTGTTGGCTGCTGTTAATGACGGTGCGAGGCGGTGAGTCTCCCGCTGCACCTAGAGTGTCCTTAAAAGAGGTGTCCGTTTTTTGTTGCTGTTGTTGTCTTGTCGCGCGCACGCCGTGTGGTTATTTCTGGCGCAATATGTTTAACAGCTGTCGTTTGATTCTGGTTCCGGTTTCGGTTTTTATCTCCCTGGTTATCTATGTCATACGTGCTAGCATGGAGAGAAAGTTTGAGGTTAGAATGGAGCACTCGCGTGCCATTAAGTGAACGCTAATGTGATGGCATTTTGTGATTCGGTTCGATCTTTATCAGCTCCAAATGCGGCTACTAATGGCTGCGGGTAATTAGAGGCACGACAGGATCGCAAACCCGTACAGTTCGATCGAGTACGGGAAGTCACTAATTGTGTTTTAGCATGCGCTTTCAGAGGAAGAATTACTTCGTACCCAAAAAAAAACTCCGGATCAGATGAATGTTTGTATTCCTTGTCGGGCAAATTGTACTAGTACTTGTTATTGTACTAGACAAACTATTCTAGCGTTCTCTTGTTTACTTCTTGTACGACAATTTTAAGTACCATATTTCGATGACCTTAAACTTTGTGGTAAAGAGAGCTAATATTACAAATTAACATAGTAATGGCGTTCTTTTCCAAACGACAAAGCTAGTGTAGAATCCTAATTGAACCGTTGGTACTCAAAACAGGTGAGATTATTCGGCTATTGATGGTTGCTTAAGTCAACTAAAGCCGAATCAAAAATAGGTACTGCACTCTTAAAGAATGATCTGTAGAAGCCTTGTCAACTGTAAAAGAAAAAAAACCGTGGCTAACCATGTTAGGGTTAGAAGAGATGAAAAGATGCGCCATGGATAAAATTAAGAATAAATGTTTGGTATAAGCGTAACTCTGACAACCACGCATTCCTCATCTAGTACTTGAAAACCGATAGGAACTGTTACGAAGTTGAATCTTCAATAGGTTAGAAGCACAATCACCAATTATAGTAGGCATTTCTTCTGGATTGAAATGTTACTTACTTTAACTTTAATACCTTCAGGAGCTAGTGATAACTTCCATTCGCATCTCGTGTGCTTGTAGAAGAACAGTGTCTGTCTTCTTGGAGAGTTTTCCTTCTAACCGTACCGAGGGAGAACACCGTACACTCGCGCACGCACATGACATAACCTTAACATACCTTTTCCATCCGGCAGGCATGAACGACATCGGCGGCGGCGGCGGAAAGGTGTCGACCGGTGGTGGGCCCGGCGTCCTGTGCAAGGTCTGCGGCGATCGGGCCTCGGGCAAACACTACGGCGTCCCGTCCTGTGACGGCTGCCGTGGATTCTTCAAGCGCAGCATCCGAAGGTGAGACAAACACACGCGACATGAGTTTGCAACAACGTGTCACCGAAGTGTCTCCTCTTCTCTCCTCGCAATCGCAAAACCAAAGGAACCTGGAGTACGTGTGCAAGGAGGGTGGCAAGTGTGTCGTGGACGTCTCACGGCGCAACCAATGTCAGGCCTGCCGGTTCGCCAAGTGTCTGCAGGCGAACATGCGCCGGGAAGGTAAGTTCTAAGCACACACACAGCCACACACGCCGGAAGATTTTGGACTCCAACGTCACCACTGGGCCGGAAATCAAACACTTGTCGTAGACACTTGAGCCGCGTAGCGCTTCCCACTTCTTCGTGCCGCCGCGTGCGCCTGGTCCCAATTAGCAGCGCCCGTTCGTACGACGACTCCCGGCACCCTCCTTCACTTACGCGCCACACGTTTTGACATCTGACTCTTCCCGCGGGTGGTGGCGAACGAGGCTACTACGATTGAACTACGATTCGCTTTTGTACTTCTCCGATCCACACCGCACGGCATCCTGTGATTGACACTTCCGGGCGAGTGTCCTTTTGCGGGCATTCCGGCGGGCTCTGCGAAAATGTTTACCCAAAAACACTCTTCTAATTGCTAAATCAACAAATCTGGCGCTGGCGTGGCGTTTAGGGTCGCGCTGGGCCACGAAAGGCCGCGATCGATTACTTTCGGGGTTTTTTTTCTTTCTTTCTCCCCTCTCCTGGATGGCGCTTGGCAGCCATTCCCAGACGGCTTTTAGTGGGTTTAAAGTTGTCGACTGTTTTCTTTTGAAACCGAACCACTTTGCAGTCATTTGAAGTGTTTTTGGTGCGTTTGTTCATGTAAAAGATAGTAGTTTTTTTTTACCAAATTTTGGAGCGTTTTTTTGCATACGAAAATCTTTACGAAACCTTGTAATACATTACTTCTAAAATAAAACTCAACACCTATTCCTCTGCTCAGCGGAGTTCCAGTTCGAAACGTCACATGTTCGATTGCCACGGGTTTGTTTACGTTTTGTTTCCTGTTCACCTCAGCGAACCCACCATTACGAGCAATTATTACCGCAGCCACCGTTGAAACCTTTCTCCAGTGTCCTTTCTGGTGACACTTTCACGCTCCGCGCCTGTCCTGAGGGCTAGCATGTTGACACAGAAACACAAAACACAGCACCGTCAACCCCTCTGCCGAGAAACTGCTCGAAGGGTCCGACCTTTGCCTTTCCTCCTTTCGCTCGCAACCATTCAAACACCGAGACGGAATTCAAATTTTCAACCAGGAACAATCGCTCCGCTTTCCCGAGTGAAGTACGGGTAGCAATGTAGCAGCGATTATTTTCATCATTTCTAAGGATCGCAGCACCGAGATCCCGGGCTGGCTATCGGGGTGTTTGGTCAGTTGGGTTGCTTCACATAATAAAAATTGATTTTGTTTTCATTCCCGATGCTACTGTGATAACAGACCAGCAGACACACAGCGGCCAACGCCATTACTTTCGATAGAGCCGGGAAATGGTACGAGCCCTATGCCACAGTGCAGTTAAAAGTGTTTGTTTTGGGGATGTCTTGATATGGTTGAAAATGCAACCAAATCCTTTGATAGGTTCTGTGTCCAACAGTGCACTAAATAGGTGTTAGGGTATTTTTTCTAACTAGTTAAAACGGCCAGCTTACAGGGCTACGCCATCTAACAATGGCCGTATATGTATTCGCTTCGTACACTTGGTCCACGAAAAACAAAAATCAAGTATTTTATCTCAAAAATTATGTCAAACA